>SNQJ01S0004828.1:239402-255305 GCA_010110895.2 Picea sitchensis
AGATTTGGTGTACCACGAGAAATTGTGACTGATCAGGGAACTCAATTTACCTCTCATCTAGTCAAAGTTGTTACAGAACAGTACTAAATCAAACACAGGAAATCTACACCCTACCATCCACAGGAAAATGGACAAGTAGAATCTACCAACAAAGTTATTGAGTCCATTCTTACCAAAACAGTATAGCTTCACCATAAGGATTGGGCCAAGAGATTATTAGAAACCTTATGGGATTATAGAATCACCTGGAGGAATACAACAAGACATACACCCTAGGAGTTGGTGTATGGGAAGTAGGTGCTTCTTCCCATACAATTCCAGATCAAAACCTTCAGGACTGCAGTACAAGTTTGCATGAACTTGGATGAAGCCCAACAACAAAGACTCTCGTAGCTTAATGAGTTTGATGAAACCAGGCAGGAAGAACTTCAAAGAACTACCCTCATTCAAGAACAGAGAACAAAATGGCATGACAAGTATCTCAAAAAGAAAAATTTTCAACAAGGAGATTGGGCCCTATTGTATGACAAAAGATTTAAGAACTTCAAAGGTAAGTTAACTACCCGTTGGATGGGA
Source organism: Picea sitchensis (assembly GCA_010110895.2). Classification (NCBI taxonomy): domain Eukaryota; kingdom Viridiplantae; phylum Streptophyta; class Pinopsida; order Pinales; family Pinaceae; genus Picea; species Picea sitchensis. The sequence continues at coordinate 239,979 of SNQJ01S0004828.1, forward strand.
CCTTACGAAATTGACACTGTCTACGATAATGGTTCAATCAAGATAAAGACAATTGATGAAAAACAGACACCACTACTTGTGAATGGTCACCAGTTGTGAGTTTACAACAAATCCCTGTCAAAAGAAGAATTCATGACTCGTATACTATAGAATTCAGATATGCAGATGATCAGTAAGGAAGGATACCCTCCTACTGATCCACATTGATTGATTGGTTTATTTGAAATTTTTGTACATAGGTGTGGATCGAATTTTTTTAATAAGTTGAAGGTAACAAGAGATTCTTACCCCCTTTTGTTTTACTTTCGCAATTTTTTTCTTTTCTTTTTCTTGTAAGTAAAATTCTATAATTTATTTGATCCTTCACGAACTTGCTAAACATCAGTTTGTAGGCATCAACAATATTTTGTTCTGCTTCGGTACCAGAAATCCTGTTCTGATCCGGTACTAGCAGTCCAGTACCAGCAGTTCGGTACCAGTCTGTCACTAGAAGTCTGTCCTTCTACAGTACTATCAAGACACATTAACTAATTGACAAAGCATACTACACATATTTCAAAATCTTATGTCAATTAATCTGAAGTATGAAGCCATGCAAACAACCACTTAAGCTGGAACCAAGAAGCTGAATTCAATATCAAATGGAAGTCCTTGTGAAGCAATAATTTCTTTTGGTTTTGTTGACAACTAAAGGGAAGTATTTTAATTTATTTTGGTTCTGTTTCTAGTTAAAAAGAAGTATTTTAATTTCTTTTGGTTCTGTTGCTAGTTAAAAATAAGTATTTTAATTTCTTTTGGTTCTGTTGCTTAAAAACAAAATCAAAAGAGGGACACAATATTTACCTATGATTTCTCAAAGAACCATAATCCACTTCAAAGATTAGAAGTTTCCTTTATCCATTATTTCAGCATGATTTAAAGGAAAAAAATATATTAGCCTATAAGTAACTATCTCACCCTAACCAGACTTCAATAGTATTCATTGGACTATCTTATTAAAGAGTAACATATGAGTATATGAACACTCTCTACCATGGGCACACTCCCAAAACTTTTATGGAAGAGGATGTACCAGTACCCTAAGGAAACTTTAGGTCATTCTCTTATGGACAAATTCAGACAAAATTATACATCTGGATCACTCTAAAGAAATAATGTGCATAAAATTTTATTTTTCCTTCAGACAAATCTTTAAAAGACATTCAAAAGAAGATTATATGCCTTCCAACCCAATACCATCCTAGCCTGTAAAAAGGTTTTCAGACGAGCCTCCCCTATCACCGCGCAATTCACTCTTTAATAAAAACCAAAATAGGTGACTATGGACAAGAAGCCTTTGATGGAAAAAGGGTTTAAGAGACTAACCCGCCGGGATACTGAACATGTATGCTAGCAGCGGGTATCGGTCTGTGGTATGACTAGGCAAACCCATCAAGGTACTGAATAGGCATGTTGGCAATGGGGAATTCTGCCTGGGGAAGGCACCTCTCACTAATTATCACAACTACCCCACTGGGGTACTGAACAGGCTTGCTGGCAGTGGGTTCTGGTTGAGAAATGTCTCATCTATACTTGTCTGATTGAAAAATTCACTTTTTGTCATCCAAAACAAACAGATAAAAGGTCACTATTGGCTTTCATGAGATACACACTCTAGATTAATCAACAACATAATTACTCCAAGCAAATGTCCATTTGAGAATCACCCTAAGTCAACTTACCGGTCTGACATCTAAAACCTATATTACCTAAGAAGGAAACTTCTTAAGAGTGGAGCCCTAACTAGGGAGTCTAATCTACTTATAATGTGAAATTTATCTATAACATCCAATGATAGTAAATCTCTGAAGCAAGTTAGGTGGGATCTGTTCTTCTGGAAAACATATAAAGATTCCCTATTTCACTGTTGAATGCTACCTTTGTGAATAATCCATCAAAAGAAGGGCAATTTCACTTTTTAGGTATTAGATCATATGGTAGGTGATAAATGTACCTTTGGAATTTGATTGGTTTCTTTTGCTCTTATCATCTTTTCTCCATTATGATATAAAATGTTGAATCTTCTTGCATACAGATACACAACATATTCGGCATGGGGGAAGTTCAAAGAGCCCCTTCAAAACTCTTTTCAGACTCACATGATCACCCTGGAGAACAAAATACAAAAGATGATAAGCACAGAATAAAAGAAGTACAGGATATTCCCGTACCAAGTTTTCAAGAAACTTCAGTCTAAAAGGATGATTTCTGACAATTTACAAGCAATCGCATATGCTATGGGTATTGATCATACAAAGGTAAAAGCAAAGGTAACATGGTATTTATTTTCCTATGCTCATAAAACTACAATAAGTATGAAAATATATACTAGATCTTATGACCTTAGTATTAAAACCATGCACCTATCCCTCATACCCATATGCCTAAACTTAATCAATCCTCTCATAGCGCTCGAACATGGTTAAGGGCAAAATCACATCAAAATATGAAGCATGTCTAGTAATGATAAGCCATGAATATATTTCATCCTTAAGCAATTCACGAACCTATCTTATGTCATGAACCATGATCCAACATCAAAATCACCACCCGAAAGTCCAATCACCTATCCCAAAATGATGCTTTGATACCCAACGTCTTGTCCTCATCATTACAATAATGGGTAAAAATGAAATGGCTTATCTGGGTGGCAAATCCATCCATATAAGCCCAACATGGTCATAAATTTTCCTTGTGGCATCCTTACTTAAACTTACCATTCGCATTATCAACACCATCACCATATTCCCCTTGTCGTGAGATTTCTCCAGTCCCGAGCCTACTCCTCTCCGGTACCAAACCCTTACCCTCATCAATTGACTAAACCCTTGTGCTACAACTCAATGCTTTTCTCACAACTTATAATGATGGTCGTTAGTAGACACGAGCCGGTCTTCCAAATTTATAGGGAAACCGAGGAGTTCCAATTATGTCAAGAAAAATATACTAGATCGGGATGGATGCCATTTCTGGAAAAATTCATAGGTTGGCACGAGAAGATATCTCACGCATTTATTCAGGGTTAGAATGGAGAGATTGCACATATAGGAAATCTACAACTGACAATCAATGAAGAAACCTTAAGGGAGGTCATGAGATTACCTAACAGAGGAGCCAAATACTTCAAAGGTGTAGGAATCAACAAGGAAATGTGCCAACGATTCTTGAAAGAAGACCATCAACACCCTAACTGGAAAAAGGGGATCCCTAGGAACTATATCAAGGAAGAGTATCATCCAATGATTACTAGTCTTCAATGATTCATCACTTGTGAGGGCAGGTATGCTGTGACCTTCATATATCATATTAGGCTTCTATTACATTTTTAAGGAGGCCTTGAAATTGATTTCCCATATTTTCTATGGATGAGTTTGAACAAAATGGTAAGAGGTGCTAAATTCATATCCAAAACTAAGAAGACTAGCATTTACCATCAAGGTCTCATTAAAATGCTAGTTTTACATGAACTTAGGAAATAGAGGATTAGTTGGAAAAATCTTATCACTCAACACCTTCCCACATAAAACAAAACTGTGGAGGAAACCCAACATGCTCCAAAGAAAAATAAGGAACCTCAAAAGAAAAAGGGAAAGAAAGATAAGACAACTCCACCATCATCTAGGGCAGTGAGCCAACACAAAAAAGTAGGGCCCTCTTCCACAATCAATAAAACTTTTAAAAGCTCCGAATCAAAAGGTAAAAACAAATTAGTAGAGGAGACTTCAACAGTGGCAGTTGAGAAAAGGGCCATCAGATAAAAATGATGAAGAAAGGGAAGCATAGCTCGGAAACTAAAAGTAAATAGTCTATGGCACAATCCCCTGTCACCATTCCACAGTTAGAAAAGAAGAAAAGGAAGCCTGTGAGCATCCCTGATCCGATACCTCCTTGTAAAATAACCATGAGGAGCATGGCAAAGAAGGGAAAAACAATCGTTAGTCCTCATACACAGGAAGATCCAATCGATCTTACCTCCCCTTTTGAAGATTTATCAGTCCAAGATGACATCCCTAGTTTGACCGAGGAACAAGCCACTATTACTTTATGTGGGATGAGGGAGGAAGTCGAGGAAATGGAATGCATCCAACCAGTAATGATGGAGTCAACAAAGACCTTGACAAAATAAAAAAAGAAGAAAAATATTGGGGAACTGCAAAAAAAAATCAGGAACTCAAACAAGAAGTGAAGGAATACCAACTATTGGACAGGTATATCAAAAAGGAAAATGAGCAATTGAAAGAAACTAGCCAACAACTTCAATATGACCATGAAGAGACTTCTAAAAATATCAATAAGGTACTATGAATCCTATAATACGTTAGGTTCATAAAAAGGGAGCTGAAAGAAGAAGCCTCAGCCATCAACACCATTGATCCACCAAAGTAAAGAACACAGTTTCAAGTTTTGAAACATTTTGGGTTTGTTTTCAGTTGCATGAGGACCTGCAATGATTTTGGCATGGGGGAATGTTGAGACCCAAAATTGACATCCCCATTACCCTATTATACTCCTCATCTATACCTTTTTGTCTTACCTAAGCTTGGGTGAATGACAAGAAGGCTACCATTAGTCAGTGATAAGGTCATAAGGTAAAGTATGGTTAATTGAATCATTTTGTGGTTTATTAAGCTAAGGAATTAAATATTTCATGTACTAATGCTTCAATTTTCCATGTATAATCTTTGACCTCTAGATAAATCCAGCCTTCCTGTACCAGCTCAGCTATCCGGTACTTGTGCACCAAGACTGCCACTATCCGAATCCGGTACCAAACGCATCTAGTACTAAAATCTCATCTGTTGCGATCTGGTACCAATGGTCGTGGAGTGTCGTGATTCAGTACCACCATTCACGCACTGTTGTGATCCGGTACCATCTACCTATCACGATCCGGTACCAATATAGAAAGCCGAATGTACTAAGTTTAGCTCCAGATTGCCCAAGACAATTGGTGGATGTGTGTTTTCTTTAGCAAGGCTATGAAAGAATAGTTTGTTGATTTCCTCATCCTCATGCACTTCGTGTCATGAGGATGAAGCTAAAATATGTAACCGAATAATTAAATTTAAACATTTGACTGATTTGAAAATCACTTCACCTCCTTGTGTTTCACAACCAAGACTGTTAAATAGCCGTGGCAAGAATGGTGGAAGAGTAGGAGAGTTAGCATATTACCAACATGTGAAGCAGCGTGTGATACTGTAGAATATATTCCGAGTGAAGACTAATAGAAGAACTCCATTTATCTCCATGTCTTGATTGTCTATGATTGAATATGAGTTGATTTGTTAACAAAAGTTTGATGTTATGTTTTGAGATTTGAGTGAGAATAATGTGTGGGTTGAAGACAAACTTACTGTAGACTTCAGTAGCTGACCTGTTGAAGCGGCAAGGGCCCACCACCCAACAAAGGTCAACATCTTTGTAGATTAGAATTAGCATTTGTTTTCAATAGTGTAAATGTTAAATTAGCTGAAGCTTTAACTCTGTTAGATGATATCAGTACAGCTTAAACTAGGATTTCCATTATATGATTGCTTAGAGATCTTTACTTGCTCTGTTTTTTCATATGCTCTGTTTTTATGAATTTGATTTTTTTTCATAGACATGAATGTTGGCAACAGTAGTCAGACATATTTGAAGGAGAACTAGTGAAGTACACAACAACACATTGTGAACCACAACATACTTAGTATATTAACTATTGAACTAGCCATGCTATGTCTTGATGATTGATGTGTGATTTCCATTTCAGAAGTGTGGATTGCATAATTAGTTTTCTGGGTCAGATATATGAGTTGATCTGTCAAACCAACTCCATCTCATACTTGCATGTGCCATAATGGAGTAGATAGCCTCTCTGTGAAAGACAACTAAAGTGCATTGCAGTTTTCTATTTTGATTTGTTTCGAGCATACATAATCTAGCTTAATTCTATACTCGTGACATTAGAAATTATCTTTCTTACTGGTGTCTTGTAACTCTGTTGATTACGAATCCCAGATTGATAATTAATGAGTGAATTATGCTAAACATATAAGCAGCACAACACATCCACAGTTTGATATTTGTGATAAGAAAGGTTAATCATTGTGTATATTCCAAGGAGGAAGGAATTCATTTCATACATGTAACATTGTCTATCAATGACATGTTTCTGGTTGAAAACAACACAGACACAATAAAGGAGGTGAAGATGCAGTTGTAAGTATACAAGTTCGACATGAAGGATCTTAGTGCAATGAAATTCTTATGGGAATGGAAATAAAGAGAGATCGGGTAGTTAGAAATCTTTGGTTAAATCATAAAAAGTATATTGAAATGATCTTAAGGAATTTCAACATGCAGGATTGCAAACTGATCAAGGTACAAATTCCTATGGGAGCAAGGCTAACTATTGAACAATGTCCAAAGACATAGGAAGAAATAGAGGACATGGAATGTGCTCCCTATGCTAGTGTTGTTGGTAGTCTAATGTATGAAATGGTTTACACTTGACTATATATTTCTCATGCAGTGGGAGGACTGAGTAGATACATGTCAACACCTAGGAATGAGAACTGGGATGTTGTCAAGAGAGTGTTTAGGTGTTTATGTGGCACAAAAGGTTATGTTATATGATACCAAGGAAACCTGAAGTTGATAGGGAAATAAATCTACATGGTGTTGTCAACGTCATCTGGGATGGAGATGTGGATCGACGAATGTCGACCAATGGAAATGTGTTCAATATGTTTGGTGGAGAAATCAACTGGATGAGTAAGTGATAGGAAGTCATATCCTCGTCGACAACATAAGATGAATACATGAAAACCAATCATGGAAGCAAAGAAGTAGTATGGTTGCATTGACTATGTTCAGGGATCATATTTGAGCAAATAGCTATGAAGATAAATTGCAATAGTCAAAGGACAATATTTCTAGAAAAGAACTGAACTTACCATTCCAGGATGAAGTATATTGATGTGAAATACCATTTCATGAGAGACATGGTGGAAAGAAACAAGGTATTTTTGGATAATGTAAGACCATGTTTTCCCCCATAATTTTAATTATGCTAATACTTCATATCATTTGATTGTGAATCATGTAATTATGTTGACTAACCAATAGAAAACATCAGACAACTGTCTGAGAGGGAAATTCCTTGAGTACTAGCCATGATATCACAAGGTGGAATTGGTGAGGTGGAGTGGGGAAACTTCGATGACGAAAATGGGAATCTTGCTCGACATTCCATCCTACACTTGAAAAATTGAATGCATCACTTGCAAACGTAATTAGATATGCATAAATCCATGTGACTGGTGATGAGTAGAAGGATTGGTGGTTGAAGCAGTTATAACTTCTAATAGATCTAATGTTTGGGGGAATACAAGATTCAATCATAACCTGATTGAAGGATGAACTAGATTTCCCCTTCGAATTCATATCCCTAACTTGAGGTTGTGTCTGATAGCAGCCACATGAATCCCGAGGAGAATGTGTAATAATATACCACATAGAACATGTAGAAGAGACGTGAAAAAACATGATGTGGAAAAATATATTGGGCATACGTGAGAGAACATAAGAAGTTGAAGACTAGTTCTCACAAAAAAAAAGAACCATAAAAGACAGAGTGAGTCGTAGACTCACAATTAGATGAAGTAGTGAGGAGAAGACTCATGTGCTTAACTCTGAACAAGAGAGTGATTGGGAAGCTATTTATGAAGAAAGTATAAATCTTTCCCAAGATATTAGTGGCCGCCCTAGAACAAAGAATACCTAAATCCATACTGGAGAAATAGAGGACCAACACTGTGTTAGAAAAACAGGATCCCTAAACAATAAAATAAAAGCAAATTCGGAAATAAAACACAAAATATACACAATACAATAGAGACACAGATATACGTGGTTCACCCAGTGTGGGCTACATCCACCAAAGAAATTTCCAGGTCCTTCCTTTTTATTTTCCAACAAATGAAGGGATAGAACCTACAACACACCCACTGTAAATTCCTCTTCTTTCTGTCACAGTCTACTCTCTCAGAATACAATATTCACAATGATACATAGCCGCAATAAATTTCCCTCATAAAAGAGGGTTTCTTTCTAGTAAAAAAAAACCCTAACATAACTTCTACCGTCAGATATGAGACCTTATCATGAAGGGTCCATATTTACTATGAAATTACAATACACATTTACAAGGCAATTTTTCCTTTGGGGGCTTCGCCCGCAAACCCCTGTCGGGGGTGTGCTTTCCCCTAGACCCCCCAACTAAGGGGATGCCCCCCCCCAGACCCCGCAAGAGGGGAAATACCCCCTTGCACTACCCCATGTGGAGGATGTTACATTCTTCTGGGGTTTAAAGTCTTCATGGGGTATAAACATGAATAAAAACAAAGACCTCTAAATCAGGAAGATAATCAAGCTACACAACCAATGCACTGGTAAGGGGAGGTCACTGAGGCGATGTATAGAAGAGAAGGGACTCCCTTTCACATATGAAATATAATTGGGAAGGTGCCTGATAAACCCATGGAGTTCCTGAGCTCAATGGGAAGAGGGGAAATTATACTGTTTCTAGAGGAGTGAAGGAGAGTAACCTTCTAGGACCATTTTCCTAGATGGGTAGTAAGCTAAATCAATCCCTTTATGGTATCATGGCCTGGCATGGGGGTGGCATGTTGTAGGTAGGCACATTGAAACATAGACTAAGGTTGGGAGGAAAGTATTCCTCTCTCATTCAGTTGGATGGTTTGACATTTCATCGAACAGATAAGTGTTCTTCTTAACATGTTTGACATATGTTTAGTGATGTAAACAAGTTTTTTTGTGTTTTAAATGATAAATGTAAATGTATAGAAAGAATGATTTAATTCCTAATTAAAATGGATTACGTATGTTTGTTTTCACTGTCAACCTTATGGATTTCTGTAACCAATTAAATTGTGCAAGGGTAGGGTGTATCCCTATAAGTTCTGCAAGTCCTTGAAATGGAAATCTTGTAGGAAAAAAACCTTCACTGGATGTGTAATGAAAATAATGGGTGTAACTTTTGGAACTACAAGTATTTGAGTGGAAAGCTTGCAAGATATTTATAAAATTATCACCCAGAATTGACAGGAGTGCCCTGGTACCTGGGAAGGTTTCTTTGTAATTAGGGAGTGTCAAGCCAACAAAATGTCCCTTCTTTAAATGGAAATTTTGTAGGACGTGCAATTCTTCAGCCATATTTAAGGGTGAGAATATATTAGCTAGTTCAAAGTGAAGGTGAGAGCCAATAAGGTACGATAGAACCTTAGTGATGTCCTAGAAGTATCGAAATGGTTAAGTCTGTTATCAAACTTTTATCATGAATAAAATCAGTTTTTTGAGTCAGGATGAATGATAGTCATTGATTCAACGTGGTGAAATGATCTTGACCATTGGAGTGACCAAGTGTGGAGTTTCTAGGGGAATTTGACAAGGAAGGTTCTAAATCAATGAGAGTCTTTGATCTATCAAAGAGTGGTATCAGTGATTTTGAGACCATTGAATCCAATTATGAGGCTATCAGAAGGAGGGTTGTCATAGGATTAGAAGGAGGGTTTAAGAAAGGAGTTCGATGACTTAGGATTCCAAGGACTGCTGATATGTTAGGAAGTGTCCTGTGATATGTCAACCATTGGATCTAGTATGGATCGATCCGAGGAAGTTGGCCTTAGAAACCATAAATTCCATGCAGTTGTAACCTTCGATTAAACTTCGACTGTCAAATGAAATGAATGAGGCTCATTGGATCTGTCATAGTGAGCATTGTTAGAGTGAGTCAGTTGGAGTGGTTTATAACACTATAATGGATACACTTCGTTGGTGAGGGACTTCGAGAGTGAATGAGAATTGTCTATAGAAGAGTGGACGTGATGTGATCTTAGTCATAGGACCATTGGGGGTCCCACCTAAGTACCTCACAAATAGTTGAAGAGATGGGAGTTAATTTTTGTGTATGTATAAGGACCAAGGGGATTAGGACCATTGGTCTCAGAGTCTGAGGGATGTTGGATCCTAGGTAATGATCCATCAAAAGGGAACAATCGGGTGGGGAGTTTAGGCCTGTAAACTGTTTTTTCAACGGGGGAGAGTCTAAGTCGATATAGATCATTGATCTAGTGGTGAGGAGTAAATCTAACCATATGATGGAGGGCGTATAGGTCCCTAGCATTATAGTAAGATCCATGGAATAATTTCATTGGTAGTTTGGGGTTGAATAAGTAATAGTTTACATAGTAAGTATTTTTATAAGAGAAGTCTTCACTTAAACAGTGATGAACCGAAACCAAGGAGAGAAATCCCATATACTTACCTCGTGGAAAGAGAAGAAAATTGAACATCCCACCAACCTAAGGGGATTAGAGGGTTGGATGTGCTACATAGTTGTATCAAAGAAGAGTTCAAAATATAGGATTTAATTGGTCGTCGAGACCACTTGATTGTTTGAGAAAATATTTATTTTTCCAAGAATGCATGCTATAAAATTATTTGATGTAATGACTAACAATGGTTTGTTGTTTCTTCCTGTAGGACCTACTAAAAGGAAAGTAGAGGTGAATGGTGTTGTGTAGTATTGAATACACCTTGCGCCTCATATATGAGGAATCTGATGGTCAGAGGACCATAGAAACGCCTCTAGACTTGGTAGCTATAGTTAGAAGTCTGAAGGCAGATAATAAGAGGCTCATGAGAGCTTAGGTTGAACATGCAGAGTTGAATACAATGCTACTACCGAGCTTGTCAGAAATTCAAAATCACCTACAACAATTCCTAGCCAATAGTAATGTAGAATTTCATCAATTAGAAAGATTAAAAACATCTCCAGAAGATAGAAATCATAGAGTAAGCCATAGCGATCTAGGAAGGAGTTATTCCAATAAGAGGCATCGAAATTCCAAGAAAGGTATATTGGGTGGAAACATTTCCATAGAGTTATCTAGTGGGAAGTCTACTTCCGAAGAGATTTCCAGTAGTGACAATGGATCGAGTGTGTCCAGGAAGAAGAAGAAGAGACATTCACAAAGTTCTATGACTAAATAATTCAAGAAGGATAAGATGCCTACCTTTGATGGAGAAATCAAGAAGGGAGAAGAAGTCAAGGATTGGATGTTGGTACCGAAGAAGTATTTTTAGGCACATAATTACTCGAAAAATAAAAAAGTGAATATTTCCATATTCAATCTAAATGGAGGAGCTTCCATATGGTAGGATGACCTCAAGGAAGTCAAAGGATTGAAAGAGAGAAAGATTACTTGGAAACATTTTAAGAAGTATTTTAGGAATGCCCACCTGTTAGAAAAGTACTTTGATGGGAATATCAAAGAGTTCCATGAACATAAGTTGAGACAACTTACCATTTATTCCTATGCCAAGATATTTTATAGTTCTTGAGGCATGTTTCTTACCTTAAGGATGAGAAAGAAAGGACACAATGTTTCCTTAGTGTATTTACACAATCCTATCAGGACATAATTAAATTTGATGAGTCAAAAATGTTGGAGGATACCATTACAAAGGCCAAGTGTTATTATGATCAGTTTGAGCATAAACTAGATCCTTCGAAGGAATGTAAGATAAATGATAAGAGTGGATTCCAGAATAAGGGATTCAAATCATTCCCATACAAGAATCTAAGAAAAGGAGCTTAGTTTGGTCAACCAGGAAGAAGTGTGCATCAATTGTTTTTTCCATCTCACAGTGGAAACATGACAATAGAACAGGTGAGAGAAAGAGTAGAGGAACCAAAGAAAGATCCTTTACAATGTTGGTTTTGTGGAGAGGCACATCTATTGAGATATTTTCCTCATAGGCATTACAAAAAAAAATATGTTATCATTTTCAGGAGTCTACTATGGTCAATGATGTGGCTAGAAATGTGACCAGAATATATGGAACCACGGAAAATAGACAAGTAGACTTCCAAGCTTCCATAGTGGAGTTGGAAGGTATTATTTCCAAAAAACCAATTTCTATTTTAATTTACCCTAGATCTAACCTTAGTTACATATCATTTCAAGTTGTTGAAGCATGTGCCTTACATAAAAATAAACATGCAAAGGCATGGTTGGTTCAACTGGCCACAAGAACAAAGAGAAAAGTGGCAGAAGTGATATAAAACCATACATTTGAAATGAGTGGACTAAATAATCAAGAAGACTTGAATATCCTACCTCTAGGATAATATGATGTGTTGATAGGCATGGACTAGTTAGTAGTTCAAAAAAAAAAAATGAATTGTTATGAGAAGACCTTAGAATGTGAAGATGAAGAAGGAAATGCAAGATTTTTTCAAGGCATTCATAAGCCAATTTCAATTAGATAAATATCATCACTACAACTTAAGATATTTAGTCGGAAGGGATTCCCTTAGAATGAAATACAGGTGATTAATTCGATAGAGGGAAAAGAGTTGAAGGTGAAAGATCACCCAATGTTGTGGGAGTATAAGGATGTTTTTCTAGAGGAGGTACCTAGACTACCTCCTAAGAGAGATCTTGAAATTTCAATAGATCTTGTGTGTGGATTGGTACCAACATCAAAAGTACCCTATGTTAGCACTCTGTAATTTGCCCAAAGCTATGAGGCAGTCACAGAGGCAACATCAGAACCACTTCGAGTCTTGGATCTAGCCCTCCAAGACTCAGAGAGGGATCTCTCTGTCTGATATAGATTTGTTTGAAGAGATATTAGGCTAGTTAATGGGTTCATAATTTGGATTTTAAATTGGTAAGAGCAGAGAAAAGAAACCATGGGCAATGGAGTCACAAACTGAGATTTAATCACAAACAAATCCTACAGATAGCTATATAGGGAAAGGTAGGAAAATGATTGGATCTGGTAAAATTTAATGAGATGAAAGAGGAGGAAAAAGAAATGATCAATTTAGCAACAGAGCAATGAATAATTCTGCCACTGAATATCAGAAGAAAAAAATAATATTATCCACAACTAGAAACAGAGTGTATCTTACAACAAATTCTGCTCATAATCTTCTGTCGAATAATAATGAAAGAAAACATATGGAGACAGAGAAAAAAATTAACTGGAGGAGCACTTCACCAATATACTTGACACAAGAATCCTGTAACTGCTGCGACTGTATTATCTGAATGGATCAAAAACTACAATTAGTTATGTGTGCTGCTTTACAAAAACTTCATCATGGTTCCCTGATTGATCCACCTTTTTACATTACAAATCATCTCTATAAATAAGAGTGGTCTCCTCAATAAGTTTCGGAAGTCGGTTCAACCGCCTCGGCCAAAAATAGCCACCACTCCCACCAAATTTGGAGCTTTCTGCCATGAAAAACGGACCGGTTTTCTGCGAAACAGGGGTCCGAACAGACGTAATTTTATCTTTAATGATGACACCTGGGAGAAAACGGAAAGAGGTTATTGTATATGGGCATGTGCTGGACAAAAACATCCTTCAGTTTTGCCAAATTCGTCCCCAGCTGGCCGTAACAACTCCTGCAAGATCAGGACTGTAATGAAAAATTGAAAATGTGGAAAAATAGGCCTCGAAGATGACTTCGATTCTCCTTGATAGTGGTACCGTTGGAAAAACTGGGAGAGGTTTTTGTTCCTCAGCCCGTGCTGAGTAAAAACCTCGCTCGGATTTTTAAAATACGTCTCCGTTTGCCCAAAAATCGATCTGAAAGATGGCATGGTAAAACAGACAAAAATGAGGCAAAAGACATGAATGGTTTTTCGTGAAACGCAAAATTTCGGACCCCCCCCCTCGTTAAATGTAGAATGCCCGGGGGGGTCCGGAATTTAATATGGGCCATTGATTTAAGTCGCTGTCCCTCGGCCGTTCAGATTTGCAAGAGTATTAATTCAAATTCCGGACCCCCCCCTCTCGTTAAATTTCGGAAGGAGAGGGGGGGGTCCGGAATTTATGTTATCCGTTGATTTAAGTATGGCATACGATGGAGGGGCGCTGGTTTAGGGAATATGAGCGGGAGTGTAAGGTGGGCGGGAGTGTGAAGGGGATAGTGGAATATGACATAGGGAGGGGTGTGAGGGGGGTTGAGTGGGAGGTGAGGTGGGTGTGACGTATGGGGGATGTGAGGTGGGTGAGGGGGAGTGGCATGTGATGTGAGCATGAGTGAGGTAGGCTTAGGGTAGGGTAGGACTTAGGTTAGTTTGATATTTTAGGTTTTGTTTTTAATATGTGTTTTACATTTATGTGTTACGTTTTATATTTTTTATGTTTTCATATAATTTGTATTATGTTGTGTTTTGTTTTTGTTTGATATTTATATGTTTTTTGTTTTTTATGTTTTATTTGTTTTGTATTATATTTTGTATTTTATTTTTTAAGTTTAATTATATTTATTATATTTGTTTTTTAATGTTTTTTTGAATGTTTTTGAATGTTTTTTGAATGTTTTTTAATATTTTGTTTTATGTTTTGTGTTTATTTTATTTAATGTTAAACTAACCTAGTTACTAACTTAGGTATTAACTTAGTTAATAACTAATTAATTAATAATTAATCAATCATTAAACTAGTTGTTTATTAATCCATTTTAACCTATACTAATTGGGATTATTAACTTAATGTTTTTATCCTAAGTCCATTTATTCAGGGATAGAAAGTGAATGAGGCGTATTCAATGGGTTGAAACGACAAGGGAGTGAAGGCGCAGTGGAGGATGAAAGATGCAACAGGATGATGGAGGGTCGAGTGAAAAGAATGGAGGGAGAGAACGGGGTCAACCGAGCCATACTTTGTCATCACAAGAGAAATGCCAAATCAACAGTCGAAGAACCAAATCGCCTATAATTATAGGACCCCAACATAGGCTCCACCTGGGGATGGCATCTTCTTTCAGGAGGTGTCAAGAAGCACAGACCTATGAATCATGCAGACCGGTGCTTTATCCATTGGGCTGATCCCAAAACCTTATTCTGCAACTTGTACATGTTTTGATCTTGCAACTGGAACGCAATCAAATGAACATTGCTGAAAAAGAAATGCTCAGAATGCTGAGCTTATTCATTTTTCCTACCTACCCTACTGCAATCATTGCTCAGCTAGGTAATGGAAAAATGCCAATGGAGCCAATCCAAAAGTTGATTTAGTGGCTCTGTTCTTTCACTGTCTGTGATGAAACTCAGAAATAAGTCTGTTACTCGTGCTCGAGAGTAACTTCCACCGTGCTTTCCCTTGCATAAGATTTGATCAACCCAAACAATAGGAAAAGCATCAGCAACGGGAAAATATCATGTATTAAAGAATTTCTCCATATAGATAGCT
>SNQJ01S0004828.1:255344-276607 GCA_010110895.2 Picea sitchensis
ATAATTTGTATTATGTTGTGTTTTGTTTTTGTTTGATATTTATATGTTTTTTGTTTTTTATGTTTTATTTGTTTTGTATTATATTTTGTATTTTATTTTTTAAGTTTAATTATATTTATTATATTTGTTTTTTAATGTTTTTTGAATGTTTTTTAATATTTTGTTTTATGTTTTGTGTTTATTTTATTAATTTATTTTATTTAATGTTAAACTAACCTAGTTACTAACTTAGTTAATAACTAATTAATTAATAATTAATTAATAATTAATCAATCATTAAACTAGTTGTTTATTAATCCATTTTAACCTATACTAACTGGGATTATTAACTTAATGTTTTTATCCTAAGTCCATTTATTCAGGGATAGAAAGAGGATGAGGCGTATTCAATGGGTTGAAACGACAAGGGAGTGAAGGCGCAGCGGAGGATGAAAGATGCAACAGGATGATGGAGGGTCGAGTGAAAAGAATGGAGGGAGGGAACGGGGTCAACCGGGCCATACTTCGTCATCACGAGAGAAACGCCAAATCAACAGTCGAAGAACCGAATCGCCTATAATTATAGGACCCCAACACCCTACATGATGAGCACACTAGAATTGGTGGAGATGAAGGTACAACTGAAAGAGATGTTGGATAAATGGTACATTAGGCCTAGTGTGTCCCCATGGGGAGAACCAACATTGTTTGTGATTAAAATGGTTGGTACATTGTGTTTGTGCATTGGCTACAAACAATTGAACAAGATGACCATGAAGAATAATTATCCATTACCCATCATTAATGATCTCTTTGACCAACTCATAGGAGATTCAATTTTCTCTAGGATTGATTTGAGATCAAGATATCACCAAGTTAGAATCAAGGATGAAGACATCCACAAGATAACCTTTAGAACAAGGTATGGACACTATGAGTTTATGGTGGTGCCATTTGGGCTTACTAACACACCAACTAAATTCATGTTCTTGATGAATTAAATTCTCAAAAATTATTTGGATAAGTTTTGTAAAGTCCCCGGGCTTCCAAGCGGAGAAGACGCTGCTACAATTCTGCTACGATTGAGCTATGATACCAGATTGTAATGTACCCAGCCATCCCAAAGTCGGGCATGCTACCAAAAATATCTACTCTTTTCAAAAATACATACATACATACATACATACATACATATACATATACATATACATATACATATACATATACATATATATATATATAATGAAAATTTAACAGATATAGACATTCTGATCATACACAGATTCATGCGAAAGTGACAATAAACACATACATGCAATAAACATAGGAAATTCTAATAAACTTCAGGATATACTTAAACACATCATATAAAATTAATATAGAATTGGTACTTATATTTTTATGAGAAGAACACCAACTACGTGCATACCTTCCACAAAACTCCTAGCCTTAGACCGCATTGATCCAAGATATCAGTAGTGGGTCACCCCCGAGCTGGGACTAAAATCCACCCAGGGTAAAGGAAATCCTAGACTAGGATGAGACTACATAACACTGCACAATGCAATAGGAAGGATTTCCTCCAAGTAGCCTACTTACGCCCACCGCTCATAGACTCTCATTCCCCACATGCATGTCCCACCCCAAGAATATACACCTTCATTGTTCCACAATCCATTGGCTAGTCCACTTCCCTTCCAAGGCTTCAACAATAGGCTGGATTAGAAATTCTAAGAGATTTGTAGTTGCTGTTGGACTCCCTCCAGGAGAAATCACTTCCCCAACAATCTTTCTCACCTAGAGAAAGTTTCTCATATGCCTGACAACCTTCTTCTTCAATCCACGAGTGTGAAAACCCACCTCTCCAAAACCACATGCCTGCCAACCTGCTTCTTCTGTCTAGATCCTAAGTCAACCAAGTAAACACAGTAGCAAAATTAGGTAAGGCAAGGGATGGGCTCAATAAAAATACCAGTGCACGCAATTTATAAAGGTTCACGATGGTAGAGGGTTCAACAACGACGAATAATGGTTGACTGCATGCCTTCTCAGTGTGTGAGGGAATGAGGAAAAATGTGGAAAAAATGGTGAGCGAACCCCCACAATGATGGATTTTCCCACATAAATCTACATGCGTCCTGGATGATACATGGCTCACTAGGAGCTCGTTCCTCTCCACTTGGAGTTTGTTTCTCTCCCCAAAGGAACTTAGGATAACAAGGTTTAATTCCCAGCTTTAGTATTTTAGGAAATACATTATAATATTCCCTTGGGTTAATCCCTCAAGCTTAGCCCATTTTTCCTAGCCTCTCACCCCCCTTCCCTTTCCCTTCCTAGTGGATCTTAGTCCCCCATAAATCTTTCTTCGTGGTTGCGCTACACACAATGATGCATTTTTATTAATGATCTTTATAATTACATATACAACAATAGGCTCACTGGCCTTAACATCTAGGCTTTCTATCCTAATAAATGCATAAGCCTCCCAGCTTATAAATACTTGTCTCACTAGCCTATAAAATTCGTTAAACATCATTACAATTCAATAGGGGCTTAGCCTTGGGGTATTACAAGTTTGTCTTGGTGTTTTTCGATGATGTTTTGGTGTATTCCAAGAGCAAGGAAGAGCATGAAGAGAATCTCAGAATGGTGTTACGAGTATTGATATATTACCAACTACATGCTAAGTTCAACAAGTGTGACTTCTATCATAAATAAATCTAGTATTTAGGCCACACAATTTCAGCAGAAGGAGTGGTAGTAGCCCCCGAAAATACCAAGGCAATCATGGATTGGATTGCCTCTCGGAATGTGACAGAGGTAAGCTATTTCATGGGATTAGATGGGTATTATTAGAGGTTCATTAAGGGATTTTCCAAGATTGTTCATCCCATTACTTCATTATAGAGGAAGGGGGAAAAATTTCTATGGTCAGTAGAGTGTGAAGCTAGCTTTCAACAACTGAAGCATCTCTTGACCAATGCCCTTGTTTTGAATATTGCAGAACCTAAAAAGGATTTCTTGGTTTGTATTGATGCTTGGAAGGAAGGACTAGGTGGATTTATGATACAGGAAGGATGGGTGATAAATTATGAATCATGAAATATAAACAAGCATATGCAATGGTATGTCACCCATGACTTGGAGCTCAGAACAATTGTGCATGCATTGAAAATGTGGAGACACTACTTGATTAGAAGAATTATTGTCCTGATGCTAGACCATTGTATATTAAATAATTTTTTTGACTACCCAAGGTTGAACGCTAGACAAGCCAGGTGGATGGCATTGATTAGTGAGTTTTATTTTGAAATCAAACACATAAAATAAAAGGAAAATAGACTGGCAGATGCACTCATTCGGAGTGTGCAGACCATACACTTAGTAGAAGCAAGTGTAGGGGAGTATGCCATCCAATAGAGGATTATAACCCTCTTGCAAGAAGATGAGTTTTTCAATCAGGAAAGAGAGGGATTGCAACAATAAACATGAGAGAAAAGGTCTGAAGGGTATCAACTTGCAGCTGATGGACTACTATTGTATAACAACATGTTGTATGTGCCAAATTCAATAGAGATGAAGCATTTGATCACAGATGAATTCCATAATATACCTTATGTGGGTCACCCTTGATCCAGGTGGATATTGGTGGCCACCCACCTATTGCACTGGCTCCAAAAACAATTTTCCACCTTGGTATTTTTTTGGCAGTTTTTCGGGTTCTAAACTTCTAGGGCCGTTTTGAGGCCCTAAACGATGTTTTTTGGGGATTTGGGGCCCAAGTGACTGCCAAAGGCGCTACCCTAGGCTAGTCGAAAATCGTTCTTCTTGATTAGACCTTTCCAATGGGCTATCATGCGCCTAAAACGAATATTGTGTGGAAAAGTTACGACCTCGGGAAGTTGATGTACTAACTTACCCAAACGGGGCCCACATGACTTTTCGTGCTTCATCTCCTAGGGTTAGGTTTTTAGATGTATATGGTTTTGGACATTCCTCTTTATTGTAAAAAGGCCTTCAAAGCCTCATTGTAATCATCTTCTGGAGAATGAGTGCAACCGTCACATCTCTTCTTAGAAATAAGCCGCCACCATTCCAGCAAGCTTGTTTTCCACTGCATTTTACAGTTTCAACTTATTTCCTTATTGAATAGAAAACTAGTTTGAATGTATCTCTTTTATTCTGTGTGAAAAATCTTTTAATAATCTGTATTCATTACGTTCTGATCATAAAATACATATCATTGAGATCAGAGAGGTCTTCTCCTTCTCATATTAATGCATGTCCCCAATGAGGTCAGGGTACAAAGAATTGGGTCTCGAGCTTGTTTCTCTTGAAGACAAAATCTCGCGCATGCCAAAAATGATGGGATAGGAGATCCTTTCAAAATGTTGCTTGAGGAAGCCCTCACACAATAGAGGAATGAGATGAAGGATAGTTTCATGCAAATCCTTCGGTGACTACCAACATGTGATGCATCTTCCTCGAGCGAAGGTGTCGCCCCCTTCAAGGTACAAATAAACTTCGATATTCCTATATTTGAAGGTCAGATAAACACAGATGATGTAGACAGGTGGTTGAATATACTAGAAGGATATTTTTCTATCCATAAATTTTCGAATAGAGAAAATATTACTTTTGCGCTCCTCAAAGTCGTTCCCCATGTCAAAGATTGGTGGGAAAATTTCTGTGAGAAAAAGGACACAGAGGAACCCTCATTATTTACAGTCGCAACCACCTAGAAATCCTTCAGGGATGATATTAAGGAACAATACTACCTTGTTGGAAGTTATGATGACTTGTGTACCAAATGGACCACACCGCGATAAGAAAGAGGCCAAGCAGTGCGAGAATTCACAAATATCTTCCATACCTTTCCCACCAAGATGGGTATCAAATATTCAAAGAGACATATGGTGATAAAGTATCACGATGCTCTGCATAGATACATCCAAACCAAAATGGAATTTCTGGACATCTCTTCCTTGGGCGCGGCCTACTGATATGTCGTCAAAATCAAGCAAAATCTCAAACAAAAGACACGACAATTTGGGCCTGGGAACCCCTCACAATAGAAGCCAAGAAAGGGCAGCCCCAACCCACAGAACAAAGGATAGAGAAAATATGGACAATATTGGGACAACCATTCCAAGCTACAAGAAAAGAAGGACACCGGAAATAAAAATAAAGATACTGAGAAGTGGTGCGACTTCCATAAGAGCCCTTCGCATAACACTACTGACTACCGCTCAAAGCAATCGCTAGTGGCCAAAGTGAAAGCCTCTGAATCATATGTGGGTTCTGACTCTGAGTCAGAACTAGAAATGGAAAAATGGATCATTGACACAAAACCCAGTGCCACCGTTGCTACCACCAAACTCCATCTTGGTGAATCAAACGAGCTAGAAGAAGGAGAGCGCCTCTTTCATTCATAGATGTGGGTAAAAGGAACCCCACTGCACTTCATCGTTGGTAGAGGTATCCAGAAGAACCTCATCTCAGTAGAGGTTGTGAAGTGACTGGCCCTACCGATAACACCGCACCCACAAACCTACACCATTGGATGGCTCCACCAAGGGAGAGATCTCCGCGTCATCCAACAATGTCGACTATCGTACGACATCAATCCCTTCAAAGATGAGGTATTGTGTGATGTTTCTCCTCTTGAAGTTTGTAATGTTCTTTTGGGCTAACCTTATTTATGGAAACGTCATTTTGTATATGAGTCTAGGCCTCGTAGTGTTATTATTACTTTGAACAAGAAATTGTACAGGATACCTGAGCTAGTCCCTCCTAGTGATATTTCCTTGATCTCTTCCAAGCAATGCCGGAAGGTCATCTCTCATACTGGGAAATTTGTCTTCTTTGTGAGTCACCCTCAGAGTGAGAGAAATATCGTAGCCACATATAGGGCCTTCGTGGCTGATCTCTCCACACAATAGAAGAAAGTGGATAAGGTCATGGAAGAATACTCAGATATCTTCTCCTCTCCTAGTGGGGTACCTCTGCACTGTTAGGTCAAGCATCCCATAGATTTGACCCCAGGTGCACTGCTACCCAATGGGCCATTTTACCGCCGCTCTCTGTTAGAAAATGAGTAGATCAAGAGGCAGATCCAAGAACTTCTCCACAAGGGGAACATCCATCCTAGCTCATCGCGTTGTGGGAGCCCAATCGTGTTGGTGTAGAAGAAAGATGGGACCTGGCGACTCCACATTGATTACTGGGCCTTGAATAAAATAAAAGTTTGAAACCAGTACCTAAGTCCTAGAATCGATGACCTTCTTGATCAACTCACGAGGGCCAAATACTTCAGTAAGATAGATCTGAAGTCTGGCTACCACCATGTCCCAACAAAATAGACAGATGCATGGAAGACTACCTTCAATTCAAAATAAGGCCTTTTTGAATGGTTGGTCATGCCCTTTGGTTTGATAAATGCTCCAACAACGTTTATGAGGATGATGAACAATATCCTATGACCTTTCACCAATACTTTTGTAGTGGTGTATCTGGATGACATCCTCATCTATAGAAATACTTGGGCAGAACACTTGCAGCATATTCAACAGGTTTTGCACACCCTGCGACAACAAAAACTATATGCAAACTTGGAAAAATGCTCCTTCGGCATGGACATGGTCCCTTACTTAGGATACATCATTGATCATCATGGTTTTCATGTGGATCCAACCAAGATCTATGCATTCATGACTGGCTAGCCCCAACCACACTTGCTGAACTTTGAAGCTTCTTGGGCCTCACCAATTTCTATTGCAGGTCCGTGTTGGGATTCTTTCATATCGCATGGGCCCTCAACCAAGTAACTAGGGGTGGAAATAAGGAAACATTTTTGTGGGGCCTGTCCCAAAAATAAGCCTTCGATGACTTGAAGAAGCATTTGTGCTCATCCACAGTAATTTCATTACCGGATCTACAACATCCCTTTGAGATCAAGAAAAATTCTTTAGACTATGTTGTAGATGTCATTCTCACTCAACACGACCACCCCGTGGAATATAATAGTGAGACACTATCAGATGTTGTCTGTAAGTAGCCTACTTATGACAAATAAATGTACTCCATTATGCAAGCCTGCCACCAGTGGAGACAATACATTCTTGGGAAGGAGACATTCATCCACACTGATCACAAGCCACTACAGTTCATGTAGACCCAAGGAAAATTGCAGAATGACTTCCATCAGAAGTGGTCAACATACTTACAATAATTCCACGTCAACATCAAGTATAAAACACGAAGTACCAAGCAAGTTGTTTATTTCCTCAGTCAACCTCTAGTCGCGACACTCACCATGGTGCTAGACTCTCGCGGCCATGAGACCTCTAGATGGACCCACCTGTATGAGACATACCCTGACTTCTTCACCACCTACCAAATATTGGGCACCAACTCAGTGGTTGCTAATTTCCATCTTCATGACTGGATGTTTTTTCATCTGGGCCATCTCTGCATTCCATCAAGAGAGAGCGTAAAGATGATTTAGGAAGCTCACTACAGTTGGGTGGCAGGACACTTTGGCATAGAAAAGACAGTGGCAGTGCTGCAGAAACATTTCTACTGGCTAAACATTCGACAGGATGTTGGAAAGTATATCAGGTCCTCCACTGCCTACGATATTGCAAAAATGACCACTAAGAAACAGGTCCTGTACACCCCTCTTCCCACTCCTAACAGGTTGTGGGAATCCATCTCAATGGACTACATGTCGGGCCTCCCATCCACCAAGAGGGGAAATGACTGTGTTTTTGTGGTTTTTGTTCGCTTTTCCAATGTAGTCGGTTCCTCAGCACATTCTGGTTGAGCCTCTAGTCACTGCTAGATACCAAGCTCACCAAATCCACTGCCTTTCACCGCCAGACAGATGGCCAAACTGAGGTCATCAATCAGATGGTCGTACATATCATGCGCATGTACAATTCAAAACACCCTTGCACATGGGATGAGAGTATTCCCTATTTCTAGCATAGATACATCCAATCCATTCATAGCTCAACTGGCCACAAACCCTTTCAGGTGGGGTTGGGATTCCAACCATTCGACCCCATGGATGTTGCACTACCCCTGGCGACCACCTCGCCCGAATCATCCCCTGCTCCACCAGAAGTTGAAAAATCCACCCAGTTCATTGAGTGGATCCAACACATCCGCCAACATGTTCAGAATATTCTACAGAAGTCTAGTGCCAAGTACAAGCAATGCCATGATCAACATTGGGTGCCACATAAGTTTCAGGTGGGCGACAAATTTTGGTTTCACTTACAGAAAGAACTCCTTACATGGCCCCATTGGAATATTCGACCACTTTGTTATGGGCCTTACATCATCACCAAGGCTATGTGTGACAATTTATTTGAGCTCAACATTCCCCCTTTCCTTGGCCCACACCCAGTCTTCAACGTGACTCTCCTTCGGTCATATTTCCCACCATTATTGGACACCTGAGAGATACTAGAGCAGTTGAAACCAACAAAGCTCAACCCTGACTGCATGCAACAGGAATCCAATGATCATATTGTGGACACAAAGATCAAGGGCACTCAATATAAAAGTATCTAGCTTTATCGAGTCGTCAAAGTAGGGAAACTCCTGTACCAATGCAAGTGGCTCACGCGGGGCCAAATTCAACAAAAAATTCCTCATATGATGGGAGAAATCAATGCAATGGAGACTATTTCTTCCTAATGAAGGAGGATTGATCCAGGTGGATATTAGTGGCCACCCACCTATTCCACTAGCTCGAAAAATAGTTTTCCACCTTGGCAGTTTTTCGGGTTCCAAACTTCCGGGGTCGTTTTGAGGCCCCAAACGACGTTTTTGGGGATTTGGGGCCCATGTGACTTAAAAAGGCACTAACCTAGACCAGTCAAAAATCGTTCTTCTCGGTTATACCTTTCCAATATACTATCGTGTGCCTAAAATGAAGTTACGACTCTGAGAAGTTGATGTACTAACTTCCCAAACTGGGCCCACATGACTTTTGGCACTTCATCTCCTAGTGTTAGGTTTTTGGATGTCTAGGGTTTTTGAAATTTCTGTTTATTGTAAAAATGCCTTCAGAGCCTCATTGTAATCATCTTCTAGTGAATGATTGCAATCATCACATCTCTTCTCAGAGATAAGCCGACACCATTCTAGTAAGCTTGTTTTTCGCTGCATTTTACAGTTTCATCTTATTTCCTTATTGAATAGAAAACTAGTTTTACTGTATCTCTGTTATTCTGTGTTAAGAATATTTTAATAATCTTTATTCATTTCGTTCTACTCATAAAGTCCAGATCAACCCTGGTTATCAGAAAATGGCAACAAAAGTAAGGCAATTGTATTACTGGTAAAAAATGAAGCAATATATTGTTGAATACATTGTCAAGTTCTTGAAGTGTGAACAAGTCAAGGTTAAGAAAAAACACCCTGCAGGACTATTACAACCTTTGAAAATTCTAAATTGGAAATGGGAGAAAATCGCCATGTATTTTATTATTGGTTTTCTAAGAACATTTAGGCAACATGATAAAATCATGGTAGTAGTGGATAAGCTGAGCAAGGAAACTCATTTCATTCCTATCAAATCCACTTTTAAGTCCATAGATGCCACTAACAGTTTCATGAAGGAAATTTTTATATTGTATGGTCTACCCAAGACCATAATCTCGGACAAAAATGCTAAGTTCACTTCAACTTTTTGGAAAATCTTGTTTGCAAGCTTGGGAACATAGTTAGCATTCACCATGACCTACCATCCTTAGACAAATGGTAAGACTGATATATTGAAGAGAGTGCTAGAGGACATGTTGAGGATGCATGTTGTGCATCAACCCAAGCAGTGGGAG
This sequence comes from Picea sitchensis, assembly GCA_010110895.2. Taxonomy (NCBI): domain Eukaryota; kingdom Viridiplantae; phylum Streptophyta; class Pinopsida; order Pinales; family Pinaceae; genus Picea; species Picea sitchensis. The sequence goes on from SNQJ01S0004828.1 coordinate 265,175, forward strand.
TGTAACATACCCAACCACCCACAGGATGGCCATGCTACTTCCAATTAAAAACTTCAGACTGATTTAGAATTCTAATACCATTTAATTTAAATAGAAGCATGAAAGAGACATGATAACATCACATGCAATCATCAAGATTCATACTACATAAAAGAGATAGAAAATATTCCATGCACAACAATAATCAACAAGCAATCATACTGAAGACACGTACCTCAAAGATATTAATTAATACACAATGGAAAATAAAAATATATAAGCATAGTAACACAATGACAGAGAGCACCTATCTTTAACAAAATTATTCACCAACTAGATGCATACCAATGAAGTTCTACCAAACCGTAGAAACTACTTTTCCAAGTCTCAACAACAATTTCACCCCCGAGCTACGGCTATGAATCCACACAAACGGTTCCAGAGTGTCACTTAGCTTCCTAAACTAGTCAACACTCAATATTTCATAGGTTTCTCAACACACAACAATCCCAAGTACACCGGCTCTCTTCTCTCAATCCTACACAACCCAAGAGAATGGACCCTCTTCTCTACCACACAGTCCCGTAGGTTTTCCACCTCCTTCCAGGGATCCAATGCATCTGGTCAAGAATCTCCATGCTGGGACTCTCAAGACTCGCAACTGTGAATAAAATCTAGTACATCCCAATGTATCTCAGGCATGCAGGCATAAATTCATGGTTGGAATACACCAGTCATTACTACATCCAACAAACAATGGATTCTTCCTCAACAATTCACCCCGATGTCCCAATCCAAGAACAATAATGAATTGAGGAATGATAATTTAGAAACAATGAATGAAAAAGTGAAAGTGTGAATGGAGAAGAACCCCCAAACATCCCAGAAGATGGGTTTATATATTTACTTGGAAAATCAAGAACCACATGGCCTCCCCCCCAAGAAGCCCCTGTAACCACTTCTCTCAATTAAAGAAATTATGGGTAAACAAAATATAATAAAATACTTAGCCCCTTAATCCCCCTCACTCGTGGAATCATATCCCCCTATAACTAGTGTCCTTTTCCATATAGAAACCAACGATGCATTTTATTATTAATAATGATCAAAACATTAAATTTCCTAGGCACACTGGCCTCTTTTAATTGTTTTAGCACTCTTTCCTTCAATAAATTATTAAATAAATTATTTAATATGGGACTAAAAACTAGGGTATTACATTCCCCTCCCCCTTATTTTGGCACTGTCCTCAGTGCATATACAAAAACTGAATCAAAATTTCAAAATTTATTCAAAACGTTGTGGGTACTTTGCCTACATGACATCTTCATGCTCCCAAGTAGCATCTTTAGGACCATAGTAGGTCCATTGAACTTTTACTAGTTCTATAACTCAACTCCAGAGCATTTTGAATTTTCTGTCCAATATGTGCATCAACTGGACCTGAAAGTCTCGTTCTAGCTCCACCTGGATCAAATTCCAATCAATATCATGGTTAGAATCATGTACATATTGTTTCAACAAAGAGAAATGGAATATATTATGCAGATTCATGGACACAAGAAATTCAAACATGTATGCAACTACCCCTATTCTATCCAATATCTCAAATGACCACATAATCTAGCTGTTATCTTTGTACAACTTCTCAACTTCAATGAGCTCTTATTGGGATTCACTTTTAAAAGAACATGCTCTCCCACTTTAAATTTTCTAGATGCTATGCTCTTATTTGCATAAATTTTCTGTCTATCTTCAGCCACCTTTAAATTCTACTTAATTCTAACCATCTGATCTTCCATATGCTTGAACAATTCTGACCCAAGTACTACTTTATCTGATGGTTTGTCCCAACTCATCAAAGTATTGCATTTCCTACCATACAAAGATTCAAATGGGATCATTTTCAATGAATATTGATACCCATTATTATAGGAAAACTCAACCAAGTGCAAGTAATCTTCCCACTTAGATGGCTTATCCATCACATACATTCTCAACATGTATTCAATTACTTGGTTGGATCTCTCTGTTTTCTCATCTGACTATGGATGGTATGCTGTGATAAAGTTCAAATTTGTACCAAAACCTTTAAACAATCCCCTCCAAAAATTTGAAGTAAACTTTGTATCTCTGTCTGAAACAATTTCCTTAGGTATCCCATGCAACCTATTAATCTCCCTCATGTAAATTTATGCAATATTGGTTATTGTATAAGTCGTTTTTACAGGAACAAAATTTGCAACCTTTGTCAGTTTATAAACCACTACCATTATTGAATCATGTTTCCTTGTTGTCTTAGGCAATTTAGTTATAAAATGAATGGTTACCACTTCCCATTTCTTCTCTGGAATTGGTAATGGCGGAAGCAAACCCGTTGGGTGTCTATGCTCAATATTCATTCTCTGACATTCCATACATCTAGCAATGTAGTCAACAACATATTTCTTCATTCTTGGCCAAAAGAACTGGCTTCTTACTGCTGCAGTTGTTTTCTGGTAACCAAGATGTCTGACATACATAACATTATGCATTTCTTTTAATACCAAATTCCTAAGTTCTTCGAAACTAGGAACATAAATTATATTTTTATGCATAAGTAATCCATCTTCCTTCATCTCATATTATTTAATTTTATACTATACATTTTCCTATTGTAAGCTTTCTTTTACATGTAGGTAATGTTGATCTATATCAATAACAACTAAAATTGTTCTCTTCAAATCTAACTGATGCATACTAATGGTTGTAGCATGCATGATATGTATTCTTCTACTGAGTGCATAAACAACCTTATTTTATTTTCCTTTGGTATGTTTGATGTCAAAATTGTATTCACTTAAAAATTTCATCCATCTCATTTTCCTGACATTTAAAGTTGGTTGTTCAAAAATATATTCAGATTGCTATGGTCTTCTATTAATTCAAATCTCTTTCCCATGAGATAATGATTCCAAATATTCAATGCATTAACATTGGAACAAGTTGTAATTCATGTGTGGCATAGTTCCTCTCATGTTATTTAAGCTTTTAAGACTCATAACCAATGACATGTGCATATTGAGTGAGGAATCCATCAAATCCTTCCTTGCATGCATTTGTAAAATAGTTAAAATAGGTGCACTAGTAAGTAATTATTTCAACAAATTAAGGTTCTCTTCACACTCAACTATCCGTTCAAATTTAATTCCCTTATTTTGCAAAGAAGTGATGGGATGACAAATCTTAGAGAACCATGCTAGTAACTAGCTAATCCCATAAAATATACGACTTATGAAACATTCATGGGTGTTGGCCATCCTATAATGGATTCAATCTTCTCTGGATCCAATTCTATACCTTGTTCTAAAATAATGTGTCCCAAGTAATGGATCTATTCTTGGTAAAAATAACACTTACTAATCTTGGTATACAACCGATGTTCCCTCAACACTTGCAATACCAATATCAAGTGATGTGTATGCTCTTCCTTTGACTTAGAATAGATAATTATGTCATCAAAGAACACTATGACAAACTTATCCAAATAATTTCTGAATATGCCATTCATTAAGCACATAAATATAGTTGGTGAATTGGTTATCCCAAAGTGCACCACTACAAATTCATAATTCCCATACTTGGTTCTAAAGGTTGTCTTGTTGATGGCTTCTTCCTTGATTCTTACCTGGTGGCATCCTGATCTTAAGTCTATCTTTGAAAATATATTTTCCCCTCTTAATTCATCAAAGAGGTCATCAATTCTGGGTAAAGGGTATTTTTTCTTCATCATGTATTTATTCAACTATCTAAAGTCAATACATAGCCTCAATGTTCCATCCTTCTTTTTGACAAAGAGTATTGGTGCTCCCCACGGTGAAACACTTGGACGTATGTACCCTTTCTTCAACTTTCGACTACATTTTTAATTCTTTTAATTCTAGTGTACTCATTCTATAAGTTTTTTTTGATATTGGGAAAACTCCTGGTACTAAATCAATAGATAAATATATCTCCCTCTTTGGTGGCAATCCTACTATTTCTTGGAATACATATTCAAACTCTTGGAGTAACAAAAAATATTCAAGGCTTTGCCCTTTTGTCTTTTTTGGATCCTCTACATGGGTTGCATACAATTGACATCCTTTCCTGAAACATCTCTTAATATGTAAGGCTGAAATATCCCTTATAGAAATGGGTCTTGGAATTCCTTTCACAGTGCTTTGTTTTTCTTCTTCATCAAGACATGTAAATGTCTTATTATGACAATCTAGGACATCATGATGCTTGTCCAACCAATCCATTCCAATTAGAATATCATAATATCCCAATGGTATAATATTTAGATCATAATTAGTATTTACTCCGTTAAGAATTATGGGACAACCTCTAACCATCTCATTGACCCTTCTTTTGGTTCCAGTGGATAGCTGAACCAAACTTGATTTTTCAAGATTATTTTTCTCCAAATGTAATCTATCCACTATTTTAGGATCAATGTAATAATGGATTTCTCTTGAATCAATTAAAATATAAACAACATGATTAATGATCTTACCTTCCACTTAGATCATATTGGATTGGTACTTTACTTGTCGATCTTCTAAGGCTGCATATATTCTTCCCATGTCTTCTACTGTTGTATCCTCTTGGATGTTGTACATGGTATTAACTTTGTCTTTTCTGTGAGGGAAATCCTTGTACATGTGATATTCTTTTCATCCCCAACATTGGATTGGTGGTATCCCCCTTTTTTCCAAGGAGTCTTCTCTCTTGGTATCATCCTTAGTAGGATGGTCTTGTTGATTTTTATCTGGGCTATTTCTATTGAAAGGAGGTTTGAATCATTTCTTTCTTTGATCAAAATTCTCCTTCTTCTTCTCCTTCCAATATTTCTGCAAAGACTCTCCTCCTCTTCCTTTCTCATACATGTACTTAGTCATCCTGATGGCCTCAGTCAATGTCCTGGGCTCATCATATTGAATATTTTCTTTATAAAATGAAGGCAGTACACTCAAAAACCTTTGTATTTTTACCTTCACATCTTTTATAAACACCACATACTTTAATAGTCCCAAGAACTTATTTTCATACTATGCCATGGTGTTGGCAGCCAATTCACATTTTTCCATTGTCTTATAAGATTCCTACGCCAATGTTTTGCAAACATCAATTTTTTGTCGCAATTTTCAAATAGACGACATTTTTTTTATTTTTTGCGAAAGTTGCACGATTATTTTTGTTTTGTTTTCACAACTGTATGCGTGAAAACATTCGTCTTTCGAAGTCGCATTAAAATAACTATCTGAACTGTCGATATGACTATTGTACTTACCTTTTATTTATCATTATATAGCTGGAACGATCCTTTGATCTGTACTCATGCTTCGATTGATTGTATGACGTGGTTTCATTGAGTTTGTAATGCATTGGCATTTGGATTTGCATTTTATTTGACTTACTTGACCTTTGGTTTCATGAAAATACATGGGTGTTATGGTTAAATCTTTCATATATATCTTTTAATATAATGCCTATGTTTGTGTTTTCATAACTATTGGCTTGTTGATTATATGAATACCCATTGGCACATTGGTTAAACTATTGATTATATGAGCTGATACATTGGCGCATAGTTGATTTTGGTTTTGATTTATATGTCGGGTGTTTAAAACTATGGAATAACGTTTGCGCGCGATGGTTTATACATTTGATTTCATTGGTTGGGAAAATGACTTGATTGTTGAACTACTAATGGGTTGACCAGCTATGAAAGCCGACGGTTGTACCTTGGCAATAATTGTTATGCATGGCAGAGATAAACTCCACCACCTTCACACGCTGGCATTTATGTCTATCCCTTATTCTCGTTCACCTCTGTTAGCTCGGGAAAACTTCGTGCACTCTGCTCCTGTGTGTGTTATGATCCAAACTCTTGGCTTACCATGTGCTCGACTCCATGGCACCAGTCGTGCGAATCGAGCCAAACGACAACCAAGCCTTGTTAATGTTTGACAATGCCCACAAAGACCTGCAAGATAACAGATGGCTCACCTTCGTGGAACGATTTGAGGGTTTTAATATAGCTGTGGCACGACAGTTTTCCATAACCTTCGATGGCTGTAGAGCAAAGGTGGGTGATATCCAGTTGGAAATCGATGAGCAATTCATCAGTTCTGCTATGGGGTTACCTGCCACAGGCCAGCGTTGGTTCAAAAATTGTAAGGTCGAGGAGGTGCCATGGACACTATTGTTCCTCTCACGCAAAGTCACCTCCTGTGACAGAGGTATGCCCATATATATGCTCAAACCACGATGGCACGACCTATTAATGCTAGTCAAGTATTTCGTGACCTGTGAAGGTCGATACGAACTTGTGTTTCTCTACCACCTGCGTTTGCTGATGAATTTTATAGGGTATCCTTTAAACATGTCTTTCTACTTTCAGCGCAGCTTATATAAGATGTCGAAAAGGTTTAAAAGGAAGAAGGCTGACAATAGCCTGTTCTACCATGGACTTATTAAACTTATCATTGTTTATCATTTTATTTTACATGGTGATAGATGGAGAGATTTCGTCGCTCGAAATGGTTTCAAGAACACAAACCCTATACTAGTTGACAAGCCTGTGGTGAGTGAACTCAAGGTTGGAACCCCCGTGCCCTTCCATATCCTATTGCCTGCTCCTAAGCCGTCGGTCTACCCTCCTATTGACTTACCAAACGTTGGAACTGAGAATGCCGAGGCTATAAATAAAACTATGAGAAAAAATCCCAAGGCAAACCCTACTGCTAATGACAAGGGTAAAAAGACCGCTCGGCTTATTTCAAGGATGACCAGGAACAAACCTAAACCCTCTGCTGAGTCAAAGCCTATAATCCTTAGTGAGGATTCTGACTCTGACATGGAACGTTTTCTAGCCTGTGAGTATCCCTACTCGCAGGGTTTATGCCCCGAACCACCTTACGATTTCGTGACAAGTCTTCCCCCTTGCCTAAGAAACGATCCTAGCTACCCTGGTATTAAATTGCGTAACGAAACCCTCAGCCATATGTCCAAACCCTCTCCTTCTCTTACGAAATCTGGATAGCCTTCCTATGACCAATGTGATTTATGGTTGGAAAGATACTACATTGATGTCCCCCTACTCCAATCGAAAATTCAATCACTGGAGGATCAAATTGCAGTATTGACCAGTCAAAGAAACCAGCTCCAAGCAACTGATAAAAATCAAGAAGACGACAGGCTCCATCCTTTTCAAGAATGTTGAATCGGCCACAGCCGTTATCAACTCTAAATTGTCGTGACCAAGCCGTCTCGTCGCCATACAGGTATGAAAATTTGATATCATTTTTGTTTTGCGAATGATCAAGGTTAATATAATGATTTGAATTATGTTTTTAAATAGCTCAGCCTCTCATTCAAATGCCTCTGTCATTCGGTGATCATCCTGTACATTGTGTTACTTTGCTAAAAATGAATGGAATTTCGTTTTGATATATGATTTGATCATCCTCAGTTTAGACTCCGATAGATTTTCATTTCGATTTGATTGGTTTTCGTTTGGATCTGATTTGTTGGTTTACCTGACTGAGTTAACAAAATTGATAGTTTTCTTTCAATTCAATTCGCTGTATCCATCCCGAACAGGAAGTTTTTCATGCTCAGTTTAGAACATGATCATGTTCGGATTTGATTTCGTTATGATTCATATGCTGTGATTGGTAAACGATTTCAATAAATTTGGATGTTACGATGCTGTGTCATATGATGTTCTATATTCAATCGTTTCCAAGTTAGGAAAATTACTCTGTTTTCATGGAAACAATACTTTCACTTTAAGCCTGGGCGAATGATATTCGCGCCCGAATCGTGGAATGATTTTTGAGTCATAACAACTATGTGAAAACCTTAGTTGTTCGATTTGCTTTTATTCTGAGTTGGAAAGATTGTTCTATGAGTTGAATTCAAATTATAATTGATGCTCTGTTTCATTTTGAATTTGTGAAACGAATTGGTCAAACCCGGTTATAATTCGTTTGATTCGAACGATTTCGATCAAAGTCAATCGATCTTGTTTACCCACTGTGCAATGACAAACGATCGGATATCTATTATGAAATCTGTTATTAATTGATCGATCCTGTTACGATTTCGTTTGTGGACAGTTACGAGTCAGTTATGGTTTAACTCGCTCATGGCTTAGATCGTATGATTTGAAAATGATCCTGTTCGATTCGATCATATCTCCTGTTGATTAGACAGCATAACAAGTGCTTGCGAATTGTTTTGATTATGTTGATTTCGATCGGATATGAAACGATCACATTGTTGTTCCATATGATTTTATCACTCGACTTTGTGGTAACAAACAAAACAGAGTACCCGTATCTCTGTAATCAATTGATCGATATTGGTCTTGTTTGATTTCAAAATGGAATAACGATTTCAATTTGTGATTTGTTTTCAAATAAACTATGGATGATAATTTAATTTAATTCTTTAAAAAAAGATTTTCAATCGGTTCTAATGATGATTTTGTATCTTATTTAGACTAGCTACAGAATCAAAGGATTCTGTAGCTAGTCTATAGAATTAGATTTTTATTATTTTATTAATAAAAGATTCTTCTAACTTGTCTATTTTTTACCCTTTTCAGGTGAATTCGAATTGCATGGGACTTGGTGGACAGTCTAGGGGATATTTTTGTGTTTTAGTTTTATTATAGTTTCCAAGTTTAGTTAAACTTGGGATATCTTCTCAGATTATGTAAACAATTTTGATAACTTCCACAGGGAGGTTTTACCCTGTGGAAAACTTATAAATACTTATTATTTTTGTAATAAGGATCATCCTCGCTTGTGGGAGAACCAGGATTATGGATTTTTAATACAAATAGAGACAGAAGTTGATGTTCTGCTACAGCTTTTGCTTTCATAATATCAATCTTTTGTTTCATGTTTATGCTTATCAATTTGCACTTGATTAGTGACTACTTTAGCTATCATAGTATTCTGCAGAATGATATGATTAAATTAATGTGATCCATGTATGTTTTCTTTCACTAATTTTAAGAGTACAACAATTACTTAGTTCAGCTTATGAATGAAAGATTTCTCTTCTTCATCAACTGAATTATTATCTATAGATCTTTGCATACAGGTTCATCTAATTGTAGAGATTTATAAATTATAAGATTGTTGTTACTTTTATGTGTTGTTTGTCCTATAATCAAACTTGTAGAGCATTGCAGCGTATCGTTTAGGAGAAGCTTCTGGATTATTCGGTGCGGGTTTCCTCCCTCCGATCTGCTGGAACAATCATCATACACAGGACAAATCTGGAGCTTTTCTCCAGGTCAGTTTGTGATTTATTTTCGTTAATTTCTTCTAGTACTTTAATTAGATATATTTGTAAGTTAAATTAGTGATTTAGTTGAGTTAGTTTTCTGTTTTATTTCTGTTCATAAAATTATAAAATCAACAAAAGTATATTTTTCTGTCTTAGGGCAGAATATAAACGAGTTTTATAGGTTTTATTTAAATCTGCAAATTGTGGATATTGTACATTTTGTGAATAAGTTATTTTTAAGTTAGTAGTTAGATAATTAATTAGTTAGAGTTATTATAGTATAAGTTAGTAATTTGTATATATAGTTAGTTAGATTAGTTTAGTTTGTTTTAATAATTAGTTTTAGATTAGTTTGTTTTATTTGCTTTTTTAGTTAGATTAGTTAGTTTAGAATAGTTTTCTTTTGTTTTATTTAGGACCCTAGATCGGATAACAGAGCCGCTAAACCCGTCAGGGTGGTTCATTCCAAACGGCTTGGGTTATTAGACAACCCCAGACCGGTTCCACTTTCTCAGTTGACAGACGATCATTTTCGCCCGTCAACAAATGGCGCTAGAAGGAGGGCCTGAATTTAATTAATGGCACGAGGCGGTTGCAAGACTCCTCCACCCCCTAATCGCTCACCTATAGTGACTATAATCCATTCACACGATAATATTCCCCTTCAAACAACAACTACTTAAACCGAAAATCCACAGATTACAGTTGAGCCAACAACCCCTAATCTTACAGGTGGTGACATACAAGAGATTGTCCGCCAGTCTCTTATAAAAACACATAGTGCCTTAGCCCATTTGAGGCAACCAAAACGTCCATGGGGCCAACCTTTGGACTTCTCTGATATTAGAGAACAATTAGGAGGCACTAATCCTACTGTGAATCCTACAGATCCAATCTTAAATCCTGCTGCAGGAGGATCTGGGATACCTCCTTCACCACCTCCATCATCTCCTTCCTCTTCATGAGGAGATCCCTCTGACGAAGGCAATTCCCCTTCTCAGCCTCCCACACCAACCACCCCAATGGCAAATCAGAACAACCCTGCTAGACCCTGGCTTGACTAGGATGTTGTAGCCGTACCTAGTGATCAACATCCTTTACCTAAACACCCAAAGAAGTGGCTTCCCAAGTTTGATCCTGATTGAAAACAGATCGCTGAAGATCACATTAAAAAGTTCATGTTAGCCATAAGACTCCGCAATGTTGAACATGAAGACGTTGCCTGTAGGTTGTTCCCTTATACTTTCGAGGGTAATGCATCCACATGGTACTTTTCCCAACAATCCCATACCATCGTGTCTTGGGAAAAGTTCGAGTCATGCTTTTTGGAAAAGTTCGGAGATGGTAAACCTCTGGAAGTCCTAGTCATGGATCTTTCTAGCTTAAGAATGAACCCAAAAGAAAAAGTTAAAGACTTTAATCAAAGATTATTAACACTTAAAAACCGAATCCCTGTGAATTCCATGTCGGCCGAGAGTCTTATAATAGCATACTACACTAAAGCTTTGCATCAAAGTATAGATATATGGGTTAAACGATCTAAGAAAGCCACGTTGTTAGAAGCCTTCGAAGAGGCCAGCCAGATTGAAAAAGACATACTTAGTCTTAAAGACTCTTCTAGCAACGAAACTGAAACTAGTTCTTCTTCCAAAAAGAAGATCGAAATTCTCCCCAGATCCACTCCGAGTAAAACACAACCTGAAAACTCTGATTTAGAAAACTTAACTAAAGTTGTTCAAAAACTGTCAAATCAAGTTATAGACTTAAAAAGGTCAACCGAAGAAGCTTCCTCGAGTAAAGGACCCTACAAACCTCCTTTCCGGAAACCTTTTCCTACCAATCGACCTAATCCAACCACCGAGGGCCTTAACCTAGAAAGTTTGCAATGTGCTCTTCAAACAATTCTAGAAGCCCAAGATAACTTGATGCCTCCTGAGATCCCCGAGGAGGTAGTCGAACAAGAGACAGTTCAAGAAGAAGAGTCTTCTTCAAACATTTTTGGACACTTCTCGGATAACATCTTTCAAGCTAACTTCGAGACAGTGCATCCCTATAACACCAGGAGTAAGACAACCAACAAACCATCTTCCGAAAACACTACAACTTCACCTCCAAATCCATCTA
>SNQJ01S0004829.1:0-32300 GCA_010110895.2 Picea sitchensis
AGCCAGTGAATTTAGAAGCATGATCGATACTTTCATGAAAGAGAATATTGATATTAGATATAAGAAAGTATGGATAAGAAAACAGGAAGAACAGGGGAACAAAGACCAGGTACCAGAGATCGCAAGATTGAAAATAAAACGAGATGAAGAAAATTCTATAGAGAAAAGGAAAGATGTTAGATACAGAAAGGTTTGGAAAATAACTGAAAGGAATGAAGGATAGGTAAATAAGGAATAGGTTCAAGAGATTGTACTTTCAGACGTTGTAGTGAAAGATGAATCCACATATAGAAAGAAAGAAGTCAGAGCTCAGAGAGATAATAAATCTACCAATGAAAATGATAATGAATACACATCAGAGCAAGAATTGTTCTGAGCCATCCGCCTTAGAAACTCCCAAGTAATATGAATATTAGACAGGGGGAGTCTATGCGATAGCTATGACAAACCAAAGAACCATCCTTCGAGCAGCTTGCAGAGTTTGAGAAGACATATTCAGAGCAATCATTTAGCATAAGTACAGTTTGATAGTATAATGATAAATGGGTTAGTATTATGGACAGTTGCACAAGTAGAGTCTTGGACAGTATGGACAGAGATGGATTTGTAAGAAGACTTAGTAGGTTTTAATAGATATATGATAGTGGACGAGAGCATGGATTCATAGATTGGTTCAGAGAGTGGTTCAAATACAAAGGAACATTATCGTAATGGATGATAATTGCACAGGAAATGGCTCAAACAATACTAATGGATTACAAATTGACAGATATTTTTTTGGACACAGGTAGTGCATACATCAATTCACATTCAAAACAAAGTAATGGTCAGAAACAACACTGATAAAACTCCCTGCGAGCTATGGAAAGGAAGACCAGCAAATGTGAAGCACTTCAGAGTTTTTGGAAGCAAATGCTACATCAAAAGAGAAGATGGAAGAATGGGAAAGTTTGAATCTCGTGTGGACAAAGGAATACTTGTTGGTTACTCAAATACAAGGAAATTTGGAAGCAAATGCTGCGACATCAAAAGAGAGAAGATGGAAGAATGGAAAGTTTGAATCTCAAAGCACTGCTGTTCGCTGCCGCAATTCGCCGTGCCGCAACACCCATAAACGCACCAACAAACGAACAAACACCAACAACGCTAAAAGCGGCGAGGCAGCCATTTACACGAAGAACCGAACAACATGCCCCAAATGCCACCGCCAACGTTCATACGTAAGCAACGGCAATCCCACTATTGGAAAATAAAAATACATGAGTTGAGATCAGAAGAAAATATGTTCACTTAACAAACAAACCTAGCACTCTTACTTACAATTGAACCAACCTGTTTTGAAGATGCTATGATGAATCACCCTCCTGAATACATGGATGGGGAATTGGATCAAATAGAAAAATGACACTTGAGAATTGGTCCAAGACCAAAGAATAAGAATGTGATCTATTGATCCGAATGGTACGGATTTTTCATCCCCAAGTTATAAGGATCCAATGGTACAATGGTTATGGGTAAACTTCGGTCTTCACATGCTAAGCTCTTTACTAAGCCTTTTTATATTGCTTACCACACATGGTGCATTATGCTATATTAATATATCATACATATGATATGGGAACGCTGGTAAATGTGTTTTTAAAGGTTCACATGTATGGAGTCCTTGTATAACATTTAAGCGGAGCTTTATGAGTTATATTTGTAACATTGTATATGGTGGAGTTGTGTCATATATCCATTGGTTACGAAAATAGTTGACATGGCATTTGTTTATAATAGAGTTTAAATATGTGGAAATAGTTATGGAAACATTAAAGAGATCCATTTGGCAAGAAGTGATATCCAGTATTTGGTTCATTCTGTTATTACTATGTTTGTATATACAACCGAGTCTATGCCACGCATAACCTCCCACTTAAACTGTTTAGTAAATGTGATACTGCCATTTCTAACGAAGAAATTGCCACGATAGAGCATCTTGGCTGTTTTAGAGTTCCGCTGGAAATGAAATGAAGGTATAATTTCTATTAAAAAGAATAATTACGGCATCATTCCCGTTCTGCCATAACTCGGAGCATCCATTCTGTTCAACAATAAGTTGAAACATTATTATACAGGAAGACTCGTATTCTATTTGAGGGAGTTTTCAGCCGCGGCATAGGAGAAAAGTTTGTCACCGTGGAAGATTTTGGTGAAGAACTCAAGGTTTTGTAGAATCATCTACGCTCACTGCGGGTTTTCATTGTTAAAAACCTTTGCAATCCTGCTGACTTGTAGTTTTTAGCATCTCTCATTTATCATTGTCTCATAGTTGCCTGTAGGCCCATGATGCTATTAAATCCATTGTGTACCCGCTTTTGAAGATTAATTGATTGGTACCCATTGAGAGGGACCAAGATGTACGCTGAAGGGGGTGAACTTCTCATAACAATTTCCAATGTTTTGAGACTTCACAGGTTTTTTCTATTCTCCTGGCTCGTTTTCAGATTCTCATATTTCATCACATGTCATATATTACAGTTTTCATTATTCCATTTACATGTTAAAAGACTAATTTACATGCTGAGAATTCATAATACCTTTTAATGCACTAAACAATTAGATCTCGATCACGCACAAAATGGGTTTTCATGAATAAATTGAATGAAGATGGACAAAGCTACAAGGAACAAGCCAGATTGGTATGTAAAGGATATGCACAGATTGAAGGAATCGACGGTGACATTTGCCCTCAGCTTGCTTCTAATGGAAGCAATCAGTTGCTTTTAGCTTATGTACGCTCCAAAATGTTAAAGTATATCGATGGATGTGAAAATCATCTTTTCTCAATGGGGAACTAGCAAGAAGTCTACATTGAACAACCATAAGGATTTGAGGCTGTCGAGAACACAGACTATGTGTGTAAATTAAAGAAGGCCTTCTAGGCTGGTCTAAAATAAGCTCCTAGAGCATGGTACTCCAGATTGATAAGTATCTGCAAGATGCAGTCTGTAAAAGGAAGTGCGTATAAATAACCTCTAATCAAGGTAAGTCAAAGTAATATTTTATTAATTGAAGTTTATGTTGATGATATTTTTGTGTAGTGTGATGACAAATAAATGTAAATTTGCAAAGACATGCAAATGAATTGAAATGTCGTTGATTTGAAAACTATCCTTTCCTCGACTTCGACAGCCAAAGAAATTAAGGAATTTTATTTCAAACCAAGTATATCAGAAATGCTAAAGAGGTTCAATGGAAAACGGTAACCGCTTATTGTTCCCATGAAAAACAATTGTAAGTTGAGCAAGATGATGATCCAAAGTCTACGGATTTAGGGATAATATAGGTCAATGATTGGGAACCTACTATATATGATAGCATCCAAATGTTTAATGCGCAAGTAATGGATACAAGTGGTAATGATTTCAATTAGCATCAAAGGAATCACATGTACTAGCAAGAAAGAAGATCTGGAGCATCTCAAAGGAACAAAGAATTTGACTATGTATCCAAAAGGAAAAGATCTATCACCATTGCCATTGTATGTATCAAAGGTTGTATCGAGCGACCGAATACACGCCAGTGGATATTTCTACTTAGGTAGAGCGCTCTTTTGGTATCATGGCTAAGAAAGAAATAAACATCATTTCTTTATCTATAAATGATGGTGAGCATATTGCAAGAGGCAAATACGTTGCAATACATAAGTTCTTGGATGAAACAAACTTTATGATATGTTGAGTATGATGTATATTCCAATATATTGTGATAATAAGGGTGCCATCAATATCTCAAACCCAGTGATGCACCCCAAGAAGAAGCACATTCTAACTGGCATCACTGAATAGCTATGCTAAAAGAACATCGTGAGTTGAGTATGTGGGCACAAAAGAATAAGTGGCACACATATTTACAAAAACACTTCCAATGGAATCCTTTGAATATCTTCGGCAAATACTTGGATTTATTTTACCCAAAATGAATGTTTTGAATAATTTTAATGCTTATCTAGAGACAGTCTTAGGATGTACACGAGAAGCACACCATAAGAGGGTAACACAGTGGAGCAACCGTGATGGAAAGATACATTTCCATTGATGACAAAGGGAGAGATTTATCAGATTCAAAAGGTAAATTCCTGGAGAGAGATAATAGAGGAATGTTTCCAAGGGGAACGATGGTCACGGGGAGCATGAGTGATATGATTTCCAAGATTGCACGAGTGTTCCATCAATGCCAAAGGGGATTGTTGATTAAGGTTGGTTGTCATCATGTCAACCCTTGAAGAAAGCCTGTAGCACAAAGGTTTGGTAATGGACTCCACATTGTTTTGATGTAAATATGACTCATTATTGTTTCTATGGTCATGGTTTATATGAAGTAAATATGGATGAACTCCATGGTCCCCTTATGAAATCCCTCTGAAGATGCTTTGTGGAGTAAGAGAACCCATGCTTAATTGTGGAATACCGATGAAGGAAATGAATTTGTCAGGTAGTACATCCTAGATGGATAGTTTTGTCATGTCATTTCCAGCAGGCTGTGGAACGCCACATAATTCCTCGTTAGAGAGTTAAGGGCATGAGAAGTTGGAGGACTTCTGTGCTTCCAGTAATGACCTAAAGTCGGTTTGATGGCAACGGCATGAGTTAGATATACTTCGCATAATACTAATTTATATGGATAGTACATGTCATGTCATTTCCAAGGGTATGTGGAACATCACATAAACTCCTCACACCTGAGAGTTATATTCACGGGTTGGAGGACCCTTACATGTCATTTAGGAAGCCCCAAAAGGTCAAAGTAATCAAAGTGGTTTAAGAGATCTTTTAAAAGGTAAATAACAAAGGAAGTGATGAGTGCATTATAATTCAAAGGAATACAAAATAAATAATTTCCATAATAACAAATTTGAATAATGGATAAATTAGAAGTGGACCCAACCCTAAAATAATAATGAAAGTGGGCCAAGGACCTAGAAGATGCTCTCTTTGGCGAAGCTACTTATAGAGAGTATAAATAAGAGGCATATTCTCCCATTTGAATCACACTTCAATACTGAATATCCAGGTAACCGAGGTAACCAAATGATATTCCAAACCAAAAACTGCGGAAGCGGTATTGCGCTATCAAAATGAAATGATAAATTCTTTTGATGGTGCTTCTAAGGTATAAGCATTTATAGGTCATCTCACCATTTCATTATGTCCTTTTCTATAATGATTCAGATCCTAAATCTCTTATGCAAGTGAGAAAAAATATCCAAGTATATGTGGTACAAAAAATTCAGCTTGTGGGTCGTTATATCTTTGGGAGTTACACCCATGGAAAATAAGGTTTGTGACCAAATCTCAAACTAGTTTCAAAATCAGGTGTTTCGGGTGCAAACATCATAACTTCTTCATAAAAGATCCAAATTCAAAGAGACTATCAAATGTGTTTGTTAGGGTACTGTATGTAGTATAGTTCTTGTAATAGTTTCTGCATCAATTCATCAAATATTTTGTGGGGCACTTAAGCAGTCACTCTAGGACAGTTTGGCACCTCACAAGGTACTATCATTTTAAGTTATAACTCCTTCTTCGAGAGGTTCCAAGTAGTGACACTTTGAGAGGAATTGCATAAACACATTGAAGAACATTGTGTACTGGGCCTAAAACTTTTATATACTATGTGTCCAAAGTTATGATTACTCTTGCTAGGGTTGTTGACTAATCCAAACTAGGTACGAGACTTCAAAAGAAAAGCTCTTCTAATGAAAATGTTAGTCTCTTTGTTTTAAAGTTAAGGAAGGTTTGGTGCTAGAAATGCAGTGATCATATACACCTGGTCTACTACAGAGCCAAGCAAATCACTTAATGATGAAATTGATGAGGGCTTTGGGTTGTGGTACATGTTGAGGCATGGTTGAGACAAGAAGTTGATGAGCTGGCTATTATTGGCATGAGGTGTATAGCTGATGATGCTGGTACATATTGATGAGTCATAGCTGATGAATAGTTGACACATGATTGGTACATAGTTGGTACATGGTTGATGCACTTGTTTTTATACAAAAGTTGGTGCATGGTTGGATGCACTTGTTTATGGTATAGGTTGATTACGTGTTGGTGCATGGCTGATGCACTCTGTTTAAGGTACAAAGCTGATTATTTGTGTTGAGGTACAAGTTGATGCAATTTGTTTATGGCAATAAAAGTTAGATTAGTAAAAGGAGTACTGTGCTGGATGCATGGTTTAGATTTATTGGCACAGTTTTACAACAATATATCTCATGCTGATAGTGTGATGTGCTGGTTCCACTACATTCTACTTCTACTTTAGGTGGTAGGATTGGGCAAAGGCATGTGGCTGTAGCCACCTTCCAAGCAGCCGGAAACATGGTTGTAGCCTCCTTCTAGTTGTATTGCAATTGGGGAGTTGGAGCCAGCCCTCAAAGCAGCCTAAAAAACTAGGGTTGGAGCCTCCTTCCACTTGCAAATTGAAACAAAGGAAGTTGGTGCTCTAATGAATGTAATTCTTCAAGACATATAAGAAAAAATATCTGTGGTTTTCTCCAATTTGGGTCTACGAAAAATCAGTGTATTGTGTATGTGTATGATTGTTCATTTGTTCATTGTTTATTTACTCTACAATTATCAATGATAATGCTTCATTGATATACACTTGGATTATATGTTTGGACAAAATTGCTCTACTACTGGATCTACCTCTCAAGTAGAATCCAACAACACTTCCATTTAGGCCTCAAATGACTGACCCTAGAAATTTAGGAACCGAAAAACTGCTAAAAATAGTAAATTGTCAAAAGATTGTTTTGAGGTAGTTGGAATAGGTGGGTGGCCACCGATATCCACCTGGATCACACTCATAGTATATGCAATGTTTTGTGGCAAAAACAAAGGTGGAAAGACAATGTTTCATAGTTGATCTCATGAATTTGTTCATCACTCCACATTGTAATCTTATCATGTAAACTCCCATCTATATCTATTAACACTAGAATGCTAAGAACTCCCTCTCATCCTTATTATTTCTTTAGATGTAAACTAGAAACAACCCAAATCATCTCCAATGGATCTTAGGATTTTTTGTTGCCAAAAATAAAAGGGAAAACTTACTAGATGAACCCACAAATATTGAACATCTCTCCTTAGCAATGGAGGAGTTGAAGTGTTCACTTCAAAACAATAAGACCAACCCAATTTGACTACATCCATGGACCCCACCAAACACAACTTCTTTATTCACTAAACTTTCAAAAAAAAATATAACACCTTATTAAAATGTATCTTCTCTCTTACCTTAGTGCTCGAAATCATCCCAATCCATAAAAAAAAAATTAGATATTGAAACTTTCTCCCCAAAATATATCCATGAACACTATATCCTAGAAATTCACAACCTCTTCCAAATTGAATGTATTCCCCTTCTTCCCATTACCAATAACCTAAATATATTTTTCTTACTACTTTTACAAAAATTAATATGTTGGTATGATCTTCACTTTGAAAAGAATCCCTTTGTCCTTCAACGGTCCCACCCTCCAACTCCTCTCCGACTCCCTTCCTCCTGGACATTGTTCCCATGGAGATTTTTTTATTTTATCCTCATGAACATATAACAAAAAGTTGGTATCTTTATCACTATTTATTTAATGTTCCTTTTTCAAACTTTTTGACACTTTCATTCTAATATTTTAACTTAATCTTTCTTCATTGCCACTTTTAGTAAAACTTATCTCTTCATCACTATATTCAATTCCTTTGAGTTAATCATCACAATTTCCTTAGTGAAGGGTTAAGCGTGTCAAAAATTGAACTCGGGTAAGAGAAAAAATTATTAATAAAAGAGGGACTTATTATTAATGTAAGATTAGAATTTCAAAAATATTTCACTATAAAAAAAAGGGATGATTTTAATAATTATGATCTTAATCATAAGTATTTGATAAATTATTGAGTTTTATTTATTAACTGTTATAAATATTAATCATTAATTTAATCATGTTTGATTAATAAAATATAAAAAAATTATTTCATATTATAATAATAATAATAATTTAATTTTAAGATTATGATCAAGCTAAGCATTAAATTGGTGTATGAGATCTCCTTATTTGTAAGATAAAGTATTTTCTCAAAGCAGTTATTTAACTACTAAAATTTACAGAAATATACATACCTTACCTGCTCTAAATTTAAATCTATGACCTCCTGGAAAAAAACACTAATCTCCCAAAAAAAAAAATTATATAGTTTTTATCTTGAATGCTATTATGTAATTATGTATCAAGCATTTCTCTCCTTCCTTTGAGTTAATCATCACAATTTCCAAAGGTTAAACGTGTCAAATATTGAACTCATGTAAGATGAGAGAATATCACCAAATTAGATGACAAATCAACTTTACATATTAAAATAATAAAAAAAATGATTAGAAATATTTTAGAGATTTTATACATTTAGAAAATTTATCAGAATTTAATTGTTAATTATTAGTAAATTTATCAAGGAAAACTATGCAACCTAAAATAATGCTTAGTTACTCATGTCAATGTTTCTAGGTCTTGAGCATTAAGTGTTTTCTTATATCCAAAAAAACTAGTTCTTAATCAACCAAAAACAATTTTGACAAGAAAGCATACATAATTCCAGCAGGTTATACATCTATTGAGCAGGGGAAGTGCACCCGCCTGATTCCAACAGGGTATACATCTATTGAGCAGGGGAAGGGCACCCACCCGGCACTAAGAGTTTGTGTTCAAAGTCAGGACTTTCCTGATCTACCTGTCTTACTGTCAAAATCAACATTTTACAACCAAACCAGACATCAAATTGGTGTATGAAACCCTTCAACCCAAAGATTAACTGATAAAATCTGTCATACATATCCTACCATAAAAAAAATTATCTTTAAAATGATAAAATTAAATTCATATGAATGACTTTAATTAAGATTTCAAGGTAATTGAATATGTCTGTGGTGTCAAGAACGTTCATTTCCACCGATTTCGATTCTATGTTTCACTCACCAAATTCCAAAAATGCTCCGTCGGAAAAAATGCAATCTTTCTAATATTTATCGGCTTCTTCGTGTTCTGGCTTCTTCCAGTTGCGTTGAAGATTGCTCAATATCCGATGTCATTATCCGCTTCTTCGTGTTACGGTTTTTGAGGATTGCTCCAGGCTTCTAAGGCCAAATATGGCTATAAGCCAGAATGAAAAAATCATTTCATAACTATAAAAACAGATGTGACAGAAATCATTTTTTTACACAAATATGTTTTTTACAACACATTTTTGTGGGAACAAGTTTACAGTTTCATAAGAAATGCAATGACGACTGCACAGTTTGAAAGAATCCAAGAATCCCAAACTCGTAGAAAAATAAACAGAGAGAAGGAACCTCATAAATAAATCTGCACCGGAGGAAGCTCGATGCCGGCCTCTTTTAGGAAAGGTATATCTGGTGACCCATTAGACAAATCACGATACAATTGGTACTCGGCCTCATAATCATGAAGCGTGAGCTCGCCCTTCTGATTTGTATGGTAATGGTGCTTAGCCTCAGGAGACTTGCCAAAGCCGAAGAGACTCACATTCTTGCAAATACCCAATGCGAGCATCACTGCCTGCATTCCGGAAGAGTAATGGAACATGGGGCCCTCGTGCGCCGCGCTCCATTCGTCCGGATTCTTCCCGGTGGTCTCCACAAATTTTTTGAGAGAATAATACTTCACTACTCTGCCACACAGCGTGTCGAATCGGGCATCTGTCACGAGCAAAGGGGCTTTGTGGGACGCGTTGCAAAGGGCAAAATCCATGAAATGCACGGCTTGGCAGATGTACAACATAATTGGGACATTTTCCCCATATGGATGGCAGAAGCACCCGGCTCTCCTAGCGCAGGAATGGAGAATATGGCTGTTGATGAATGCCAGACTGGTCTTGGAGCCCACTCTGTCTTCGAAACCCTCGATGCGGGCGTTGTTGAGTCGGATTACGATCTCGTGGGAATCGATCAGCGGGCCGTGAGCTTTGTGCAGAAGGATGCCGCTGTTACCCACCACGGCACAGCTCTGGTAGGGTTGCCCGGGCCGGATCTCCAGAGCCACGGTGCCGTTGTAGTGCCGATCCAAAGGGGTTTTCACGAGATCGCCGAGCTCCGCCATGACCTGCGGGTGGAATCGCTTGTTCTTAACCCACGACTTCAACGCCAGGTGGAATTCGGTCCAGTGCTTGGCGTACCGGTGGGGGAAGTACTGCAAGAACGCCTTCTGCCTCTGCCTCTCCCACACGGTGGCCGTGCTCCACGAGGACATCAAGCGGGCGCCGTCGCCGATGCTGCTGTCCAGCAGACGGCTGATCAGCTGCCGCTCCTTCGACTCGCCTAACTCGATCGAGGCGTAGTATAACAGCGTAGTCGTCTGGTTAATGACATGACGGTGGCCGGGGCTGGCCGACAGCAGGTCCTTGTATAAGAGCAACGTTGGGATCAATGATGGGTTCACAATACTGTGCACGGCCACTCTGTATGTCAGCCCGGTGCTAAGCATCAACAGCACCGTGGCCAGAATGGCCGTGACAAGGAATCGCAGGGACTTTATCATCTGGATACTCTTCTCTTTGCAATACCCCAATCTACCCATCATATCATTACTACTCCTGCTGCTGCTGCTGCCGTTTCCTTGCCCACGGATTCGAACCCGCGCCTCCCAGCGCTATAACATGCAGTAAAGACGACGACGCCGCCACCATCGTGGCTCTGCCGATTTCTTCAGCCCCGCCATCACAAACATCGTTTCCCTGCCTCTGGATCAATCATGGTCCCCCAATCCTGAAAACAGACGTCGGCACTAAATCTCCAGTACCTTCTGCCGATCAGACGGTCTTTAAGCCGCCTGGAGCAGATCTTATTTCCTCAGATCGACTAAATCCAAAGCGTAAGCCACGGCGAGCGACTTGTCTGTTCAGCACGCGGCAGGTGAGAGAAGCATATAGTACTGGTTAGCACCGCCGGTCATATGCACCGACATGGAGTTAATCATGGCTTTCAACCCGACACAGTCGTCCATATCCGGTAGTGGTAGTCGGCACAGTATAAAGGGCATTCATATCGTCCCCTTCTGGTCGACCTGGACGGTTGTTTAAAATATGTTAAGTCGACTATATTTTAAAATTTTAATAGCTGTCAGATTTCCCAGCCTCGTGCCAAAATAAGTGTCGGGAAAAGAGCCTTAGGAGTGCAGCTTATCCCACTCCGTTGCGTTCGCTGCTTCGTGCTTCACGTCGGCCGTTTTTATTTTTCACCGTTTCGTCACCCACGCACGAGGGCTGCGTCACTGTAAGCATGGGTGTGCCATGTCATCCAACATTTTGAACACACAACTAACTTAAAATAACAATACATTCATTCAACTGACAGTTGTATTTTCATTACCATCACCACTTGGAATTGGTTAAACGTTCTACCTTTAGTTTTGTGTTTTTTTTTTTTAAAAGAATTTAGTTTTTTGTTTTTTTTTTGTTTTTTTTTTTTTAAAAGGAATTGGCGATGTAAATTTGGACAAAATCTTTATTTTCTGTTATTTAAATTGTCTTTCTGAATGCATAAATGGATTCCATTGCTGAAAAATCACTGGGATACTAGAATTATACAAATTTAACCACTCAAATTTTAACCAAGCAAAATCAAAGCAAAATCAAACTAAAAAAGTGACGAAAAAACCTCAAAAGATAGAACATCAATTTCCCCACATTATGTGTATTGATCACCTGCACATTCCCTTGTGGACCGACCAACTACTTTGATTAATACTTGACCAAACTAAAAGTGACCAGAAAAAACCTCAAAAGATAGAACAAACTAAAAAAGTGACGAAAAAACCTCAAAAGATAGAACATCAATTTCCCCACATTATGTGTATTGATCACCTGCACATTCCCTTGTGGACCGACCAACTACTTTGATATGCTTGACCAAGTTCTAAATCCCCGAGCTCTTGTGGGAACTAACAAGATGGACTTCCTGTAACTTTTTTTCCCCACTAAACCTAGATCATTGGGGATCCCAATTCTGTAACTTATGTGGCATAACCTAAGTAGGAAGAAGATCGAGCTTCATAGCAACGAGCACCAAATAGGAATGTTTTTAGACTTGCCTTCCTTCCAAATATGTGTTCCTTCTTTCATCGCACGCAACACTAATGCTACAACATGTTAAGGAAAAGAATCTCATTAGCTGGAAAAGAATCTCATTAGCTTATGGGTTAATTTTTTATGGTTTTTCCCAAAAAAAAATTTCCTATTTTAAAAATGATTTGCTCAAATTCTATAGGATAGAATTATTTTATCTTAAAAATAGTCAACATTTTATACAAACTATATAAAATCCTTAGAAATTTGAATATTTTTATAAAAATATGATCAAACATTTTGTAATTGACATATAAAGAATTAGTAAGATTCTCCAAAGTTTCTACATTTTAAAATAAATTTACATCCTATTATCCCTGGAAAAAACCTACCAAAATCCTCAATGTTGACCACCATCACTACAATACAATGGCTTTGTCACCAATTGTTTCATCAATCTAACTCTCACTATAACTTCAAAATAAAAAATTAACAATGATTTATCTATACTCCTTAACTTTCCCATAGTTACACAAGGAATGACATTTAACTTTTAAACTTTCTTAGGATTTACATTCTTTTTACCCTCTCTTAAGATAAACTAGGGCCATGTTCAAATCCTTGTCCCTTGATTATTAATTTCTTCTCCTTCATCATCTAGATTCAACAAGATTTCATCTCCTAGATACTCTCCTTTGACATCAACCCACACTCTTTTCTTTTTAACTTTCTCTAAGGGTTTAATGAAGAATTAGGACACCTTCGGCTACTCATTCTACATGTAAACTCTACATCTTGGGAAAACTAAATGCTTATAATTTTTTTCACGACCTTCTCTTCGACCCCAGCCTTGTTGATTGGTGCATGTGTGCTATATATAGTCTTGTTGATTGGTGCATGTGTGCCATATATATTGACACTAGTGCATTTAGTGCATGTATGCCATATGTGTTGTTATTCATGTCATACATGTTGGCACTGTGAAATAGTTTGTTTTGAAGAAGGTTAAATGTTTTAGGAATTTGATTTTTTTATTTTTTTATCATTGAAATTAAGTTATAAAATTTTTGTTGAAATTGGAATTTTTTTATTGTTGAGATTATTGGTTTTAATGTAAAATGGATTCAACTTCCTCAAATATCCTTATTACAATTTGATTTTGCAACGTTAACTATTAACATATAAGATTTCATCAATTCAATTTTACTCTTATTAGATTTTAGAAAAAAAACATTAATTTCCCTTCAATTATTTTAAGCAACTAAAAAAGAAACAGTAGAAAAATAAAAAAATTACTTTTAGCACTAGACTTGGAAGTGTCAAGATTGATAGTATGTAAAACCTATAAAAAAAATCCACTTTTTGCACTAGACTTGGAAGTGTCAAGATTGATAGTATGTAAAACCTATTGCATTAATTTAGTCATTTAAAATCCCTTTCGACATTGCCATTATCATTTTCCATTAATAATTAATAAGTGAGTGGAAAAAATATTCAATACTTAATATTGAATAAACATTAAAAAATGTTCACCCAGATGGGGTGATGGGGCCAGCCACCTGGCGCACAGAGCAGCCGAGGGGAAGCCAGCAGTGCACGGAGCCATGTGCCCGGCTCCTGCCCACTGCTGTCGACGCCCCCATGCAATAAATGGGCATTACGTCGATGGGAGGGGCATTTAATCCAGCCTCCTCGACCGCCTTTTCACCAAATGCAATGATGAGGGATGGTTATGTTCTCGCCCTGCAGCTCGGGTCTGGTTCGACTGGCTCGCTCATGGTTCTTCTACCCCTCCGGTCGCTCCTTGCCCTCAACCTTGGCTCCGTAGACCTCCCCCACCCACCTGGCCTCACCATGCCGCG
The DNA here is from genome assembly GCA_010110895.2 of Picea sitchensis. Classification (NCBI taxonomy): domain Eukaryota; kingdom Viridiplantae; phylum Streptophyta; class Pinopsida; order Pinales; family Pinaceae; genus Picea; species Picea sitchensis. The sequence goes on from SNQJ01S0004829.1 coordinate 13,985, forward strand.
CCAGAGACTTCGGCCACGCCGGGGTTCACCTTGGCACCCTTGGCGGCCTCGCGCTTCAACTTCACCTCCTGGCTCGCCTCCAACCTCTTCCTCGTCGTTTCGATCACCTGCGTCAACAACCCACACTCCCCCCACCGCGCCCATTTCGTCCTTCGATTGCCTGGCCATCATCGACACAAGCCTGAACCCGTCATGGCGTAACCTTCTCGCCCCCTCCACCTCCAGGTACCCCTCTCCTCCTCCTATGCAGGGTTTGGCCTCTATGAAATCACCCAATGGGATGCCTGGCCATGGTCGACCAGAGCATAAAAAGAAGCCACCGTCCTTCAATCCGTCGCGTGAAAACCTCACTATCCTGCATGACTTGGTCTTCGAACTCCGTCAAGAAGTGGAGGACCTTCAGTTTCGAGTACAGCAGATGGATGGGCGACTGACATTACTCCTCCAACTTCTTTCTACCTCCCACGAAGCCTCTCCCGCAGAGTCGGACGAAGCACCTTCCACTGCAAGCGAGCGCGAGAGTTGCAAGCAGCAAGGCGCCGCAGAGGACAATGAGGAGCCGGGTCAGCAGAAGTTCCAGCAAGAATTCATGGCCACAGATGGGCAGGAGCAAACACCGTCAAGCAAGGTCGAGGCGGAAAAAGGAAGGCAGGACGCCAAGGAGACGACAGACATCAGTCTACAGGTGCACACCCCGACGACAGATGCTAATGAGGACGCGTGCACTGACATGCAGTGGGCAACCGGCGGGACACTTGTCGTAGAGGAGCCGTGGCCAGGCCTTCTGCCAGAGTATGTGCCAAATTATACTCCACTTGTCTGACCCCTATAGGGGGTTGTTACTTTTTTTTAGATTTCACTCTAGTAGTTAAGTTGTTTGTTTACTCTAAGACTGATAGAAACACTGATGCTAGACTGCCCGGTTGACTGAATTGGTTTCTCCTCCTGGAACAGTTCAGTAATTACAACCGGTTGACTTTCAATTTTTTTGTACTCTTGGTTTGGTTCTTGGAAGGCCTCTATGTATAAACATACTTACTTACAAAAAAAAAAATATTAAAAAATGGTTTTAATTCATAAAATTAAATATTAAATCTCATATTTTTAAATATTATTTTTTACGCAATTATTCTTAACCTTATTTTTTATAATAATAATTCATTTTAAAATACATTTTAGTGAAAAAGTATTTAACATCACAACCCATTATTTAATCAACAAAACTAATACAATTAAATTAAATATAGTAAAATTTAATATATTTTAATTTAACTTTTTGACCCCATATTTAACATACAACATGTAGTTGTCTTTTTATAACTATTTAATGCTCCTTTTTCAACTTTCGAGACTATTCATTTCACATTTTAGCTCAAATTTATTTTTATTCGTCACCATTTATTTAACTTTTAAATAAAATTATCACTTCGTCACTATATTCACTTCGTTCGAGTTAATTATGAACATTTATTTTAATGAAAAGTTAAACATGTCCAAAATTGAACAAAGATGGGAGTCCAAGAATATCACCCACTCCAGAGAATAATAATAAAATTCAGTGATACACATAATATTTAAGATTTAAGAGTTGATATGATGGGTCCCAAGTTCTCCTTTGTGAGTTGTGCCTAGCCTTTAGGACCCACGTAATGTCTCCATCATATTCATGGAAAGTTACAAATCCTTTCTTATAGGGAAAACATGTTTATTATTATAAAATAGTAAAGATTCCCAAACATGAATATGGCAATGACAATATTATGAAAAGCTTGTAGAGGTTGCCAAAAATGCATGTGACAACCATAATAATCTCTATAAATTTGTCAACCATAATATTCTCATAATAGGCTTTATCTAACAATTAGAATAAGTACATGTCATATTAAAATAAATAATGAATTATTTAAGCAACAAAAAAATAAATAAATAGATGAGTTTAGCTTTAATATTCATTATCAAAGCACAATTATTTTAGTAATCATATTAAAATAAACAATGAATTATTTAAGCAACAATAAATTTTTTTTAAAATATATGAGTTTAGCTTTAAAATATTCATATAATGAATTATTTAAGCAACAATAATTTTTTTTTTAAATATATGAGTTTAGCTTTAAAATATTCATTATCAAAGCACAATTATTTTAATATTGCAAATACATGTTTATGTTATTATTATAATAATAAATAAAGTTTTGGTAAAATGCCAAGCCTATACTTGTAACTCAAGCAACAAGCATGGATCATCATGATCTTTGAGGTGAATCCTAACCTTCAACAACATGTTTATGATAAGGAATTATTGACTCCCAACCATCATGTCTAGGGTTATGTTTTAAAGACTTTTTAATAGGGTTAGGTTTTAAAGACTTTTTAATATCTGAATTGAAAAAAAAAACAAAGAGAAATTATCATTCTAGTGGATCATCATGATCTTTACGTCAACCCCTAACCTTCAAGAATATATTCAGGATAAGGAATTATCAACTCCCATCCATTATGTTCATGGTTAGTCTCCAAAGGCTTCTCAACGTTGAAATGGATCAAAAAAGCATAAGGAAATTACCATTCTAGTGTGTAAGAGGAGGCCGACTATGGCATTCCTACCTAACAACACCAACAGCCCATGGGCAAGGCCTTCCCTTACAAAAATGGGACTGTGTGGATGTTAAGGCCCTTGGGCTCATATGTTAATGTCCTAATAAGCATTCATTATGAGTTTATTTGTTATATTAGTAGGTTGGAAAGAACCATTCATTGTACTCTTTCATTATAATTGTACAATATATCTCCTATATATACCAAAGAGACCTAATCTTAGGATCATTGTATTTTGTCTTGTAAACTGGATATATTGCAAAAGGAGGTTTCCCCCTCGAAGTGCACTATATTCATTGACTTTCTATCATTTTCAAGGTGCTTGGTTCATAACATTTTGTATCAAGAGCATTGATCCTAGGGTTTTGTTGTATCAAGCGAGTCATCTTGGAATTTTCACTATAAAAAAATTTATGGGACACTTGAGGTGGAAATATTGTAGGTTACTTAGGAGACATATCATAATACATTTGGTAAAAATTTCAAGTTCTATTTTTTTACACTTTCAGAGATATATCCTATGGAAGATACGGTTCTTGACTCATCTTGAAATCCATTTTAAATGAATCATATTGGAATTTTCACTATAACGTTTGTTTTGGAAAGTTTCAGATAGTGAAATTTTGTGAAGATTGAGGGAAAATGTCATAGTAAAGGTGGTCAAAATTTCAGTTTATGTTTCGCTACACTTTCGGAGATATATTCCATCGAAGACAAGGTTTCTGACTAATCTTAAAATTAGTTATCTTGGCATTTTTGTTGTAATTTTTTTCCAGTGAAGTCTCAGAATCTAATATTTTCAGAATCCTAAGTTGAAACAATGAAGTACATGTGGAAAAAATTTCAAATTTTTAGTCATTATATTTCATGATATATCTCTTGGGAAAGTTAGGGTTTTGCACAAATTATTTTCTGATGATTTTAAGAGTTTTTTCCATATTCAGCAAGGTCATTTTAATTTTTTTTTTAGAGATGTGTTCTAGCATCTTTAAATAACACCGGATCTGTTGTTACGAGGGTAAAATTGCAATTGGGGAAGAATACACGCAGAAAATACACATGGTTTTACATGGTTGGAAACACATCGTTTCGCCTTGTTGGAAACCACTGTAACCCTTGTTGGTACCCCTTTAAGTAGTACTACATTAGAAAGTACCTGTAGATGGAATCTTAATTCCATGTACCTTTGGTTATATACGAATTCCCCTAGGTATACCTGAAACCAACCTTAAAAAAGTTATTTGTATGTCATGTTGTTATAGTACATCGAGAACAACACTCAGGGAGACCACTCTGTAGTTACCTAGGAAGTCGAGTAGTATGGCTAAGGGAATGGTTGAGCTTCCTTAGTTAGTTCCCTGAGATATTAGGTCGAGCATTATTGTTGGACCTCGTACATATATCAATGAGCTATAACACATAACACTCCCTTGTCCTTAGGACCCAATAAATTTTTCCATGGGTCCAAAGAAAGATCCAAAATTTACTTCACCAATTAAACCTCTAGAAAAATCCTCCATTACTCATGAAGAAAATGTGGAGATACAAAACCAACTATCCAAATTAGACACTCAAATCAATGAATTGAAGGACAGGTCAGTGAAACATGTTGATTTGATGAATATTCAAATAGAAATGGAAAGGAAGATTGATGAAAATAGGGAACAAACAAAAAGAACGATGGAACAATTGGAATAGAAAATGGATGGAAAGTTGGAACTAATGGAAAATAAGATTTTAAAAGCCTAAAATGGGAGGTTCACTAAAATTGATAAGGTGTCTGAAGGGACTCATGAAAATAAAGGTAGTATTAAGGTTGAACAACATTCCAATAATAAGAATTTTCGAGGGGGATTTAACTCCAGTAATGGAGTTACCTATGGATAGTCTCCAAAATGAGTGAACCTTCCCAAGGTTGAATTAAGGAAGTTTGATGGAACAAAGTTATTTACTTGGGTGAATAAAATAGAGAAATATTTTGAACTACATAATATTATGGATGATAATCAAAGGATTCACATAGAAACTTTGAACTTTGAGATAAAACCATATCAATGGTATCAATGGGTAGTTAAAAAGAAGCCCCATTCTTATCATTATACTTGGGGTTTATTTACAAGAGACTTAAAAGCACAATATGGAAAAGTTTGGGAACACAACTACTTCAATCAATTGACAAGATGGAAGCATTTAGGTGACATTGAAGATTATAATTTATAATTTTATGTATTGACAACAAGGGTGGATAACATAAGTGATGAAAATTCGTTTGAATCTTACATGGGTGGATTAAAAGAAGATATTAAACATGATATTTTCCTAAAATATCCTAAAAATATTATGAAAGCTAGGTAATTTTCCCATCATATTCAAGCCAATAATAAGGCTACACACAAGTCTACCATTGGAACATATGAAAGAAGCATAGATCATTTTTGGGTTCATAAGACAACCTTACCTCAACCTACTCAAATATCACAGAAGAAAATGGAGGAAAGAACAACAAAAGGATTATGCTTTGGTTGTAACAACAAATGGTCAAAAGGGTATAAATATCAAGAAACAAAATTGTTCACCTTGGAAAATAATGATAAAGAGGAGGTAGAGGCATCTACACAAAGAAATGAGGAAGAACTTGCCAAATTAAAAGAGTAGGAAATAGAGGTTGAAATTGTACACAACAATCATTCAGACAGTGAATTGAGGAATTATTGTCTTTATGACTTGGAGCTATGTGTGACTTGGTGTGTTGCACATGAAATGGAAAATGTCTCACTATTTTTCTCACGGAGATGAATGATGGGAGGGGGGGGCCTCCCCCTCCAGATGAATATTCCAGGGCCTTCCCTACAATGGTGGCCTTTTGAAGAAGGGGGTCGCATTTTATTGGGATGAAACATCACAATGTTCTTTTGACGCATTAAATAAATATTTTGTTTCGACTCCTTTGTTGAGTCCCCCTGATTATAATGGATACTTTTTGTTATATTTTGTGGTAGTTGAATCCTCGATTGGTTTGGCTCTGGTGGAAGAAGATGATGAGCTCCAAGAGCATGTCATCTACTACTTGAGTCACACTTTGTTAGGTCTCGAACTTAAGTACTCTCATGTAAGAATATTGCCTTCGTACTTAAGTAATCTTCATCATTATATTTCATTGCATAATACAACCATCATCGTAATCGTTAATCGATTCCAATATGTTTTGACTCGGCAAATTGTTGGCAAGAAGTACAACAAATGGATTGTGGTGCTTCAAGAATTCGACGTGGATTTTTCCTTAGCCAAATCTAAGAAATATTTGGTCTTCACCGAATTAATGACAGAGTTCTAGTTGAGAATGAGGAAGGCAAGGTCGTCGACTCGTTTCCTGATGAGCATATATTCCTCATCTCTTCGTCTAACTCGTGTTATGGAGATATCCTGATATATCTCCAGAATTTGAAGTTTCCCTTGGACTATTCACGAGATGAGAGAAGACGGATTCATCATATGCTAAAAAATATCTCATTATAGTCGACACATAGTATCGATGAGGGGTAGACTCACTACTCCGTCTCTACCTCACTCACAAAGAGGCGAAAGTGGTTCTAAATTACTGTCATGGTGGAGTGTGTGGTGGTCATCTATCAGGGTTGGCAACAACCCATAAAATTTTGTGCGTCAGGTATTTTTGGTGTACGATATTTAAGAATTGTATTGAGGCAGTCAAGAGATGCCATCCTTGTCAATTTTTCACCAAGAAGATACGCGCACATCCTTCTCCCATGTTTCATATCATTATTATCAACCCCTTCACCAAGTGGGGGGTTTATTTTATGACATGCCACCTAGCTTCATCTAGAGGGCATCGCTACATCATAGTTGTCATGGAATACTTTACTAAGTGGGCCGAATCCATGCCAACATTTTTAAATCATGGTGAAACTGTAACACTTTTCTTTTTTAATCAGGTTGTTTCTAGGTTCGGGGTTCCGAGGGATATTGTCATTGACCATGGAAATCACTTTTAGAACCGCATGATGTCTGAGCTAGCATCAAAACTGTGTTTTAGGAAAGAGCACTCTGTTGGAATACTAAGAGGGGGGGTGAATCAGTATGAGCACAATTAGTACTTTTAATCACAATATAAAACCTCCAATAATGTTCAATATTTTGTCATTAGCATTCAATATATCATTAAGACCATAATTCAATGCATAAACATCACATAAACACAGTACACCAAAATTTTACGTGGAAACCCAATGTGAGAAAAAACCACAGAATGATTTTCTTATTTATCAAAGAGTACATTCATTGGAAGAACCAACTTCCTATTTCTCCAGCTACAACTGGAAGGAGTCTCCAACCCCCTATTTATAGGGTGCAACTTGAAGGAAGTTCCAACTCCCTAATTTACCGACTCCAATAAGAAGGAGGCTACAACCCCCTTTCCTTTCCCCGTCCAACTGCCCTGAAATATAAATGTAGACCAATCTTTCACCACCTCTGTCACTGTAACTGACAATATGTTGATGTTGTTGTTTCTAATACTTTTGTTGCTGCTACTGATTTTGATATCTCATCAAGACTGTAACCACACATACCTCATACCAAGATCCACAAGAGAGTTCTTCAAATCGAATGTTTATGAGTAACTAAGACATATATGTCCCCGATTTATTTAAAATACACACTCTGACATACATAGGAAGACATACCTTCAATCTGTAGTTGACCCGGTGGATTAGATATCTAATCTTTTGTTTGTCTTCTTCACAGATCTGTGACCTATACACTTCATGCTCGCATATGTTCGCGCTTTTCCCTTCTGCAACTCATAGATTACCTCATAGACATTGTTGCAGTAACTTTTCTTTCGTACACTCAGCTCCTGTAAATTTCTCCTTTCGTTGAACTTTGCTTCTTTCATCTCACTGCCTCGGATCTGCCAATATATATTCACACACAAATATTCAATAGATTATTCTCTATATATATGTGTTTCAAATGAGGATCTCATTAAAAAATGCAGGGATTTCTGAGAGTCATAATGTTTCACTCGATTATCCGATTGGAATGAAATTTTACAAGGAGCCAAATTCCTTCATATGATGACTCAAATATGAGTTTTGGTGTTTTTGAGGTTTTTTTTAAATTTGTAATTATCAGTTATCTATTTGTTTATGCATGTAATCATAAAAGCGAGTTGACGAATAGTGTCGCTTTAGTTAGCTCTTAGTTATTGGTCAGTTTTAGATTCATTCGAGAATTTTCTAAGATCAACTATTTTTTTCTAGAATTTACCTTTTTCCTAATTTAGGGCCAACTCATAATGTCTTGTTAATAACTTGCAACTTGTTAACTTCACATGCAAATTTTTAACTTCCTATTCAAGGGTTGACATCAATGACAACAAATATTTCAATAATTCAATGACAACCAATCTTTCAACACACTCATCTCCCTACTATCCTCAGGCTAACGGCTAGGTTGAAGCCGTCAACAAATCTTTAAAAATGATATTGAGAAGAACAATCAAATCAACCAGAACAAATTGGCACTTGATATTATATATGGCATTATGGTCTTATCGAACCTTAGTTAATACTGCAATGGGTTTATATACTTTTCAACTCATCCATGGACTTGAGGCAGTCTTGTCGATTGAGTGCAAAATCCCTTCACTTAAGATCATTGTCGAGCTCCTCCTAGATACAAATTAGCTTGAAGAACGTCTTGTTTACCTTTAGAAACTTGATGAGCATCGTCGAGATGTGGCAATGGAAAACAAAGAACATAAGAAAAGATTCAAGTCTCAGTATGACAAGTTTGTTTTCCCTAGGGTATTCTGCAAAGGAGACCTTGTCTTAGTTTATGACCAGGATAAGGATGCCCTGGGGGCAGACAAGTTCAACCCTATGTGGTACGTTCCATATATTTTTCAACAAGCGTTGGAGAAGGGATATTATGAGATTGGATATTTTTATGGGAATGCATTTTCGGAGCCCAGAAATGGGCTCTACCTTAAAAAGTACTATGCTTGAGCCTCAAGGCTCGAGTACTAGTCCTTTTGTAAATAATGTTTATTTTTTGTACATAGCTTTGCTTAGAAGTTTTATGTCTTTCTACGTTAGTGATTGTGTGCTTCTGTTGTGTGGCATATGTCGGAGGAATCGTCAATTTATATTGTGTACGCGGATGGTGCCAGTCGCTATTCTCGGAGCTTGGATTCTGCAGCTTGGGTGATTTATTTTCCTACTAGCCAACTAGTGTTTGTTGGAGGTGTGTGTCTTGGAGAAACTACCAACAATGTTGTCGAATATAGTTGCATTATCGAGCTTTTATGAGATGCTTTGTCGCATGACATTCAATGCCTTCACGTTCTTTTAGATTCTTGGTTGGTGGTTTCGCAGTTGAATGGTTTATATCGGATCCACGATTCGATCTTGTTGTGTCGTTTCCTTAGGGTACATATTTTGGAATGATCATTTGAATTCATTACTTATGAACGCGTTCCTAGGCATGCTAATCTAGTAGTTGATGCCTATGTTAATTATATTTTAGATTGGCATTTACATCATCCATAATATAAGCACACACATTCACACATGTAAATATTCATAATTTGCAAGTAGATAATAAAAGATAATGCACAAAAAAGATATATATATATATATATATATATATATATATATATATATATATGTTTGTGTGTGTGTGTGTGTGTGTCAAAAGAGGTCCATAGTACAAAAATTTGGGCTTTTAACCCCGAGTATATTATAAGTACAAAATGGTGCTATGAGCACATAGTAAATATAGGCATGAGGCATGTGAACCCTATCATAACAAAGTACGATGTTGGTCAAACACCGGAATAATCGAACCCACGGTCAGGGTACCCCCACTACTTGTTGTTTCATGTCTACAAGAAAGTCGTCTATGATCTCCATCAGAACATTGCGGTTCAAGGCCGTGAAGTTCTGGCCCACACACTACAAAGTCTATGTTGCATCATCATTAGGTCCTACCTACTCTTTTCCTCTGCGACAATGTCATGGGACACCGGTTGGCCTCGCTGGTGCTCTATCTGCAGGAAAGAAGAGTGTGTTAGTATTGTGGATATAAAAAAAATATAGATTGTTTTTCCTATATGCATATGATATAAAAAATAAAAAATAAATAAAAACAAATCAAAATTACCTATATCTTGTGGCTCATTGTCAGGAGGAATGATGACATCAGGATCATGTGTGAAGTAATTCCCTATATAAGGGTAGTCTTCAATAAAAGGGACCTGACAGTCCCACCAAGAGAAGAAGTCATCATCATAAGAGTTTGATAACTTCCCTCCTCCTAAGCGAGCCAACAACTCGGTCCAATGTACCATGGTAGGACATGGTCATAAATGTCCCCGCACATAGGTCTTGGGGTTCATCATGGGCACCCTCTCAAATAAAAATGTGCACAAGACACTATCAAATCCAAAGTTCTTGGTCTTCCTCAACTTACAGTTAGTGAGATGAGACTTCATGCAAGTCAACATACAAGTGCTCCAGTCGAACATGGTTGGCCTCAATCATTCAACCCCATGCTGCATTTAGGCCTGAGAAGCCAAATGCAAGGATTTGGACCATACAATGCGGACCATGGTGTATAAAATGACTCAAAGACTGAGATCGATAATATGTCTTATCGGTACCTGAGAACCATGCTTCTCCTTGTTGTCATCAGAATACTCATTGATGTAATCATTAACAATATGTCCACCTCCACAATGGGATTGGAATTTAGGGACTTACCCTCTGCAAGATAAACCTATGATGAAATATATGTCCTCTACATTGATCATCAATGATTTCCCTCCAAGCATGAAGGCCTCGACATCTAGGTGCTAGTAGTTGATAAGGATATTTAGTAATATCTTTTGCGATCTCATCTCACCAATTTGAAAAAAAAATTACATGCCACACTCTCAGAGTGATTTTTTGGCATCATCATCATCAAAGACCGCACGATCAACCTTCTCGTGTTCACGTTCCCTCCAATGGATGGACATTTTTCCCGGGTTTAAAGATAACACAAATTAATATTAATTTTTTCTAACTTAACTCTATGAATCTGTGGGCTTTGGTTTTTACAGCCGCAAAGATCCGCAACTGGTGCTTCTACCAGTCGTGGACATCCACTAGTCTCCTTAAGGAAACTCGTGGATGCACAAAGTCGAGTTTAAAAAAAAGGTACCTTAGCCCCTAGTTTTTCTTAAATGGAAAAAATGAAATAATGGAATACAACGCCAGAGATAGGATACCTACTTGGTCCAAGCGATTGGTGTTTTCATCGCTTCAAGCTCCGGGAATATCCAAATGAAAGCTTAAGAGTTTTGTTAACTAGGGTAGTTTTTGGTAAAAATGGTAAAATGAATTGGTAAATTGGTAAATTAACCCTATTTTATACAAAAAATTTGAAACCCACTTTCTATAGTTTACTATTTTTCCCAAAAAATTCAACTAATGACAAGTTCTTGTAGATTTGTCTTATCGTTGCAGGTTTAAGGATATACTTTGGACACTTTTGGCCTCTTTTTGCATGAATGATCGATTCTTTCTCAAGATTTTGGGTAGGTGATGTTCCCGTAACTGGAATTTAGTATAGGTTGCATCCAAATGAACTTTTTGCATTATCAGTCGTCATTTCCGCCTAAACCCAGGGTCGATCCCATTAGCAAGCAACATCACCTTCCTATATACTCAAAAACATCATTTTTTTGATGGTAGAGCCTACCTTCCATAAGAGCTCTAGTTTAGAATCCCTTTGTATTCTGGCACCTATGCTACAAGATCTTTGTTAGGCTCATGAGTCATTTTAGTCTCGCCATGAATTTTCATTCGAACTTCATTTTTCTTACTCAATCTCATTCTCGCCACTACCTATTGGACTCCCTCCATTATATGTTTCTCATAACATCATCCTAGAGTCTTAGTTAAGCTCTTTTCAAACTCCTTAAAAATGAAAAGATCACCAAGTGAACTTGTCTCTTTCACGCTCATTAAATGGCTTTGAAAGGACGTCTATTTCGATATTATTTTAACCCTTTTCCAGACCAAATAGACTAATTACAAAAAATGAATACTCTAGACTAATTACGAAAAATGAATACTCTAGTCAACATTGGCTAGAAGATTTCTCCTTGGTATTGTTTTATGATTTTTCGGGCCCAGGGGACTAAATCTATGAAAAATAACACTATTGGAAGTTTACTTCTTGAAGTTGAATTGTAACTGCATTGCATATTGACCACTCACACTTATAGGCCTAATGTCAACTTCAACATGTTGTTGTTGAACCAATTTCTCATGCATTCCTATCAAGTTCCCATCCTTAAAATCATTCTCTTTGTGACTCAACACCTTTATTCCCGGAGGAAACATCCCTCGAGTGTCCTTATCCTGCACATGCTTTCCTTGCATCGTGCATATGTTTGTTCCTTGTGCTTTGGAACTAGTTTGTTTTCTCGTGACACTCATTTCCTCCATTGTACTATAGCATCATTTTATTCTTTTTTCAGACTTCATTGTATCTTGGGGCTTGTAGTCATTAGTGGCAGTTTCCTTTCTATTGAAAGTTGGAATACATCAATGTCCCCTGCTCAATAGATTCTACCAGGTGTTTGACATCAACTCATTTATGCACACTTGTTAGATTGTACCATGGTACCTTGACACATATCATCATCATCGGTGGGTTTTCTTATGTTTGTTAACAATATACATAAATGACCGGTAATCAAATGGTGTCTCACTATGTTCGACCCCATCACATCTATTCACATAGTGTATATTCATACCATGATGGATTGCTGTGAAGACTTCAGGTGAAGTATGTGCATCACATATTTTGTGCTCCTACTTGACATACATTGTACCACCCCATAGACATCGGTACTTGCAGAGGATCATCTTGTTCACTCCATCGGTCCCAGGTATCCTATGTTCTTGATTTTGAGACATAGCTCCACTATGTATCTCATCGTGGCTATGATCTACTTTCACAGGGTTCCACTATGTATTCCTCGTGACCATGTTTGCTATTTTTATATATCACATGGATCCACTTTGTATTGCTCGTGGCCATGGACATTATTCACACTTTCATATGTACCATGGATCCGAAGTGTACTTGATTTGGCGGCCATGCTTACATCACTCATGAGCATCGGTATGCCTGACATGGGAAGAGAATACTCTTACTTGATCTTGACTTATGGTTTTTGTTTTTGGATCAGTTGTTCGGGAACCTTCAAAAGTTTACTTCAATGCATCCTTGTCTCTCATAGTTGTAATGTATTTCATCCATCATGTTTACCTTTTGACCTCACACATTAGGGGGCATTTGTTATAGCCCAAAATTCCACACCTATGCATTTATGATATGGCCTACCCTTCCCTTTGGCCTGCAAAATAAAAATCCCACCTTGCCTCATCCAAGTCATCTAAAAAACATGACTTTTGAACATATCCACAGGTTTCCTTTGAGAAACACGCAAAAATCCAGGCATTTATAGTGTGCAACCTATAGATTCCCTAAAAAATAATGAAAAATAAAATAATTCTGAGATTTCAGGCGGGCTTTTTAGTTGGGATCATTTCCCAATGTCCCCAAGCCTGTACAAAATGGATTTCAACCTCCCCAACCCCTTTGGGAGAGTATAAAATCACCTTTGGTGGAAATGACGAGTACAAGTATGATGGTGCAAGGTTATGTGATTGGTTCCAAAGTGGTTCCAAAAGAAGCGTTAGGTTGTAACTAACTCTTTTTTTTCTCTTCTTAATAGAAGAGTATTCTTTCCTTCCAATCTTGTGTTCATTTGTTTCATTGTAATTTGATATTTCCATGTTTTTTCATATATGCTTTGAAGTATACCTTTTATATATGCTAATAGGAACTATAACTACATTGTTGCAACACAATATTGGTCTCTTATTACAATCATGTATCGACAGAGACCAGGAGTGTTTCTAGAATCAAGAGCAAGGATCGTCACCAGACGAAGGGTTTAAGGTGCACACTTCCTCTTCTCTCCTTTCCCTATCTCTCTCTATGAAAAAATAGTTATTATTTGTTTGCATGTTTGATTGTGAGGGTAGATTTAATCTTCTATGTAAAGTCTCACTCTGTCATGATAAGACCCAAGGTCATAAGTTAAATATCCCAATAACACAACTCCTCATGCTGATGTCAGTACTGTATGAACTTCTCTACTTTTCCTATTTGCCAAAACTTTCAGATGGCCATAAATTTTGCATCTGGACTCGGTTTGAGGTGTCATTTGCATCATTGGAAAGATCCTGTCTATATCTTCGACTTGGTTTTGTTTATGTCTAATTATAGGCACATTGATTTTTGGCCTTTTTTTTTCAATTGAGGAGGATCCAACCTCCAACTACATAGACTCTGGTATAGGTTTCTTGCTTGGTGTACCACAAAGCTCAGGGTGAAACTTTTAACATTTCCTGCTCTAGTGACCACTCATTTGGCAGTGAGTGTAATAGTTATCTGACTTCATGTCTATCTTGCTTTCACTATAAAGATCTTTTCTCTTCCATCACTTTCAAACATCTTTCTTGTCCCAAGATGGTGTTGGTGATGATCTCAATTATTTTCTTGAAGAATCCTCTACTTCTGATTCTCGAGGCGATCGAGCAGAACCTAGAGGGGTTGACAGCAGATGTCCCAGATATCTCTATCGACGAGATCCCGAGACATTACCAGCACCATACCGTGGGTGTATCTGGTTCTCTTAGTCGACTACTCTGTAGGGTAGCACAGACAATCGTGTGTTATCATGACCAACATCCTTGATGCTATTTTGTATATGAAGCTATGTGCTTCACACTTTTGATATTTTGGTCTTCGTTATATATTGTTAAAAACTTCTATCGTTATATATACATGAGGCTTCTACCGACTTACTTTTTTTATATACAAAATGTGATTGGATTTATAAATGTCTCAAATGTCTGTCTAACACATAATTATCTAATGCATCTATTAATGTATTTAGAGATCTAGGAATGTGTTGATATTCAATGTAATCAAAATCACGTTCCAAGAGGCGAATTCGTAAATATACCCTTAACAAAGTAGGAATCTGGATAGCATAGACATTACTCAATTGTAGTACAACTAACTACGAATCAAGTCGTACAACAAGATCACAGATTCCAAGTGAAACAACTTCGTTCAACAATTCGATGAATGCACTATATTCCGTGATATTGTTAGTTGCACGACCGAGACAAACACCGTGTAGACTGATTACTTCGTTCGTAGGTGCGTAGATTTTGCAAGCAGCAGATGCTAAGTTATGAGTACTATTACTAGCGCCATCAGCGAAGCCAATGTAGGGTAGCGAAGACACCGACATATGGAAACCAAGCACAACACAAGGTAAGCATTTGGGAGTCGAAACCAAACAACTCAAAAGAACAAAAAAGTAGCACACAAGAGTATGATACAGTAAAAATACAAGAACTCATGAAAAGATAACCTAATCATAGTACTTATTCAAGTAAATCCCATTTCTGGGTTCACTCAAAGGAGTGCCATCATAATCCACTAAGTCATAGGCTCTCTTCTTCAACACGTGTTTGACGATATAAGGTCCTCGCCACATAGCCTCTAATTTTTCGGCCCCTAGTAAATCACGATCTTGTTCGTAGAGGAGAACTAGATCACCTTCAGATAAAACATGTGGCTTGACATGTTTGTCGTATTGGGCCTTAACACATTTTTTCTTAGTTTCAATAACGAGGGCAACATCACGACGAGTTTCATCTAATTGCATCAGGTACAATAGACGTTCTTCTTCAGCAAAGGTGTTGGGAAGAAGTTCAATGGCTAGCTTCAAAGATGGTATCTCACATTCAATCGGAAGGACAACTTCGATACCATACACTAATTAGAAAGGTGTAAATCTGTTGAAAAATACTGAGAGGGGGGGGGGTGAATCAGTGTTTTGAGATATTAACAATTTTTCACTTTTCTTTCACTGAAAAATCTTAGTCTACTTTATAGATACCAGTTGTTGTATATTCTTATGAAAACAGTAGTGCATCCAGAGGTCATATTATGGATTTCTTCATTCATCAGATGTCTTTTAAACAGTAATTCAACAAAATAAACTAACACAGATGAATAGCACACATGAACACCAGAATTTAAGGTGGAAACCCAAATAGGGAGAAAACCATCGTTGCTGTTGTCTCTGTCTTCAATGATTATTATTAAGAAAACATTCTACAACAATGTACTAGTGCAGACTCATACTAGTACGCAGGCTTCTACCTGCAGAAGGCTACAACCTTCTCTCGTTTACCAGCCTTTCCTGGAAGGGAGCTTCAACCCCCTAAAGATAGCACCAGTTTCTACTGGAAGATTGCTACTACTGAAGGGTTTAACCCTCATACTCACTGCTGACCACGTTTCATTAATTTTCACACTGGATCAGGCAGTTTCATCTAATGGTTATGACAGTAACAGAAATTATCTCAAGAGTAAACACAGATCTACAGACTGTCAGACAGTTACCAAAGGACACATATTAAACAACTCAATAAACCTGGAGATGATGCCTCTGATCTCATGGTTGCTGAACCCACAGCCGTGATCTCTCTGTCAATGTAGATCTGCCGCCTGACTGCCACAAGGAAGTTCCTCTTTCTTCAAACCTATCATGCTGCCTGCACAAATGACATCACCCACCAGTAGATATCCCTACTGTCAGAAAAATGGCCTCCGCATCCTTTAACTTCACTTTCTGCCGAGAGCATCGACCCCTTTTTAAACCCATTGGTCCAGGACCCGTTCAACGCTCATCGGGTCCCATCTTTATTGTCCGGAGGAAATCGGGCCCCTTTTTTTGAAATTTGCATTAAACCTATGCGCGCCTTTTCGAATCGGTTTTCGGCATTCCATATGCTAGCCCCTTCCAGCTAGACAATGGTCCATGTGACCTACCTTCGTGCGACCTTGGTCTTATCACTCCATCGGAGTTTCGGCACTTGCGATGACAAAATGTTTATGTCAACGGGATTCGTGATTTCCCGATTCGCGATGCGCTTCAGCCCTCCTGACTGAGCCCTGGTTCATGTGACCATTACCCATGACCACAACCTAACCCCGTCGGGGCTACGGGGTTTGTGATGCATCAATGCATTCACCCGGTGATTCCCGATCGTCCAAATCCCGACGCTCCATTCATATGCTAACAGCTGGCCTCCACTATGCCTCTGTCCTCCTTCGTTGTTGTGCTGACAGTTGTACCCCACTTCTCGGGATTTCGCGGATCGCGATTTCGAAATGCACAAAACCTTTGTGCCCGGGATCTCTGATATCCCGATTTCCGATTAGCCGATGAACGACCTCCTGTCGGGCCTTTCGCCGATGGCATCAATCTCCTGCCACGCGTCCTCTCAGATGGGCGGTCCCTATTCCTCCATACTCCTTCCACCCGATCCCCGAAGTTCCGTACAGAGCTGTGATCAACGGTCCTGGTGTGATCTTGCATCAACGGTTGCGATTGAATCACAATATCACATTTCGCGATTTCGGGATTTCTGATGCACTTGTTCACAGGAATCGCGAAACCCCGATTCCCGATTCTCTGATACGGGCTTTTGTCTACAAGTGGATGGTCCCGATCTCTGCCTGATTTAACGGATGCGATCATATCGCGAAATCTCATATCGCGATTTTGGAGTTTTCGATGTCAAGTGGATTGAGCATTATAAACTCTCGATCCCCGAATCTCCGATGACTTATCTCCTTCGCAACTTCTGCAGATCTGATGGTTGTCGGCCTTTCGGGAAATGTGAATGGAATCCAATGGTCACTGGATCTCTGTCTTCCTTCTTCTCTGTAAGCTCTTGTTGTGCATGTTTTCTTCAATGCTGTACCTCCTGAGCTCTTCCGTCCGAAACCCCAAGGGGTTTTATCCTTCATATCTTTCCATCTCCGCTGTTTGCCATCAATGACAACAACCATCAACACACATTCGTTGCTTGTTCAATATTTGCCAACAATATCCCCCTTTGGCATTGATGGCAACACTTGCATTCAGACTCAACACACCTCTGCATTCGTCCATTCAGACTGGACTCTGTTCCCGAAACTCCTTTCTCCCCCTTTGACATCAATGGCAAAGAGTGGATAGTACCATGCTCCCCCTGAAACCATGCTGTATCTGCTGAATAAGCTCCCCCTGAAACCATGCTGTATCTGCTGAATAACCCTTTGCATATGATCAATGCTCCCCCTTAGCCAGAGAATTTCTGTACTTAATTAGACCTGATCCTCTGTATGGCAGAGACTACTCCCAGTTTTTTTTGGAGATATTCGAACGCTTCTCTGGGTAGAGGCTTGGTAACGATATCAGCCACTTGTTCTTTGGAGGGAACATACTCCAATTTCACCTTTTGCTCAAGCACCTGTTCTCGTAAGAAGTGATATTTGATGGGAATGTGCTTGGTATTGGAATGCATAACAGGATTCTTTGAGATACTGATGGCACTTGTATTATCACACATAATAGAGATAGGAGATGAACATTTTATTTGAAAATCTTGAAGGATTTTCATCATCCAAAGAAGTTGAGTGCAACAAGATGCTGCAGCCACGTATTCTGCTTATGCTGTAGATAAGGCAATGGAACTTTGTTTCTTGCTGAACCAAGATA
>SNQJ01S0004829.1:44478-63933 GCA_010110895.2 Picea sitchensis
GCAATAAACCCAAGTTTTTCTAGTTGCATCATCAATAAAAGTAACATAATAATGAGATCCACCAAGAGATGATACCTGAGTTGGTCCCCATACATCTGTATGCACAAGCTCTAACGTTTCATTCTTCTTTTCTTTTCCGACTCTGAGAAAACTGACTCTCTTTTGTTTTCCATAAACACAATGCTCACAGAAGTCCAAATCAATTTGTTTAAGATATGGTAAAAAAATTCTTTTGTGAAGTATATGCATTCCCTTCTCACTCATGTGTCCCAGCCTATAATGCCACAATGTTGTATCCACTCCTGTAGAAGCTAAAGATATAGAAGATTTAGTATTACCAGTACATAAATACAATGTACCTACCTTCTCTCCTTTTTCTATCACCAATGATCATTTGATGACCTTCCACATCTTTTCTGTAAATATGGATATACAACCTTCACTTGCCAACTACCCTGTTGAAATTGGATTCTTTCTTAAATCTGGAACATGTCTTACCTCTTTCAACAACCATTGGTTTCCATTGCGTTGCTTTATTTTTACTTTTTCCATTCCAACAATTTTGCATGGTGCATCATCACCCAAATGAACCTGTCCAAAATCACCTTGAACACAATCTAGAAAATGTTTTGTATGGGGTGTGGCATAAAATGAAGCCCCTAAATCTACTACCCAAGACTCAGAAATATTATCTACAGAATTAATCAAAGCATCTTGTAACACATCACCTGTTACATTTGATTCCTGATTTTTCTCCTGTTGTCCATCTCTTTGTTTCTTTGGAGCTCTACAGTCTTTCTTCAGATGTCCTTTCTTCCCACAATTCCAACACTCTATCTTTCCAAGTCTGGATTTGGATCTTCCCTTCCTAGAATTCTTGTGGTTCCCTGAGCCCTTTCCTCTATCCTTTTGTCTTCCCCTGTTCTCCATGTTCAACGCATTACCTGATGTCTCACTTGTGCTTTTCCTTCGCATTTCCTCACTAAGGATAATACCAACAACATCATCAAATTTTAAAGTATTTGAACCAGAGACAGAGTTACTTATAGCCATGACCAAGTCGTTCCAGCTTTCTGGCAATGAGCACAAGATTAGAAGATCCCTAACCTCATCATCAAAGTCCACTTTTACAGAAATTAGTTGATTAGTAACCGTATTAAATTCATTTAAATGATCTACAAAAGACCCACCTTCTGACATCTTCATATTAAATAATATCTTCATTAGAAATACCTTATTGGACACCGAGTTTTTTTCATATAGTTTAGCCAACGCGTCCATCAGAACCTTCATTGTCTTTTCTTTCGAAATATTGAAAGCCACCGACACTGCCAAGCTCAACCGTATCGTTCCTAGAGCCTTTCTGTCAATAATCTCCCATTATTCGTCCTTCATGGCCATCGTCTTCTTTTCTACTCCACCCAATGGTAGTAATAGATCCTTCTGATATAAATAATATTCCATCTTCATCTTCCATAACTGGTATTTTTGGTCGTTAAATTTCTTGACCCTAAAATTTCCATCTTTCGACATTGCTCCCACTCGAACCAGGAACCCTCTTTTCCTGTGAGTTACCTTTGGCTCTAATACCAGTTATTAGAAAAACAGGACCATGGAGCAATAGATAAAAAAAATGAGGAAACAAAACACAAAAGATACACAATACAAGATTTACATGGTTCACCCAGTGTGGGCTACGTCCACCAGAGAAATTTCTAGGTCCTTCCTTTATTATTATCCAACATATGAAGGGATACAACCTACAACAAACCTGTTGTAACTTCATTTTCTTTATCTCACAGTCTCTTCTCTCAGAATAAAATATTCACTATCATGATTAGCCACAATACATTTCCCTCACAAAAGAGAGTTTCCTTCTAGGGAAAAAAACCCTAACATAATTTCTACCGTTAGATCTGCGACCTTATTATGAACAGTCCAGATTTACAATGAAATTACAATATACATTTACAAGGCAATTTTTCCTTCAGGGGCTTCTCCCTCGAACCCCCCAACCAGGGGGATAGCCCCCTCAGACCTCGCAGAGGGGGTACCCCCCCTCTGCACTCCCCCGAGTGGAAGAGTTTACATACTTCTAGGATGTAAAGTCTTCATGGGGTATAAACATGGTTGAAAAACACAAGACCTCTGCATCAGGAAGATAATCAGGCTCCACAACCAACAATTTTTCCATTGAGGACAGATTTGTACAATGGACTACATTTCGTTGTCATAGGTGGGGTATTTTCGGACAGTATCTAAGAGTGTCTCACTATGGTATGCCACTGGATGACCATGTTGAGTGAGAACTGCACCTACAACATAGTCAAATGCATCAGTCTCAATCTCGAATGGTTGTTGCATATCAGGCAAGGAGAGTACTGGATTTGAGCACAAGCGATGCTTTAGATCATCGAATGCTCATTGTTGTTCCTTCCCCCACCCAAAATTTTCCCTTCCACCGCCCTTGGTCACCTAGCTGAGGGCCCATGCAATATGGGAGAATCCCAACATGAACCGTGGGTAGAATTTGGCCAGTCCCAAGAAGCTCTGAAAATCAGTTAGTGTGGTCGGGGCTGTCCAGTCACAGATGACTTGGATCTTAGTTGGATTAACATGTACCCCATTCTTATCAACAATGTAGGCCAATTATTGGACCCTATTCATGCCAAAAGATCATTTTTCCAAGTTGGTATATAGCTTGTGTTGCCGCAGAGTACTCAAAACCCGTTGAATATGCCACATGTGCTCCTCCCAATTTCCGTTGAAGATGAGGATGTCATCCAAATATACCACCATAAAGGATTTGATGAAGGGTCTCAATACATCATCCATCAACCTCATGAAAGTGGTTGGTGCATTTGTTAAGCCAAAGGGCATGACCAACCATTCAAAGAGACCTTCTTTAAATTTGAAGGTTGTCTTCCATACATCAGTTGGTTCGATGGGAACCTGGTGGTAACCATAATTTAGGTCAATCTTGTTGAAGAACTTTTCCCCCTTGAGTTGGTCAAGAAGGTCATCAATCCTGGGAATTGGGTACCGGTTCCTGACTATGATTTTTTTTAAGGCTCTGTAATCAATGCAGAGTCTCCAAGTCTTGTCCCTCTTCTACACCAATACAATCGAGCTTCCACAAGGGGAGGATTTGGGTCTGATGTGCCCCTTTTGAAGAATTTCTTGGATTTGACACCTAATTTCATCATTTTCCATCAATGAGCGATGATACACTGGTCCATTAGGTAGAGGTGCACCGGGGGTCAGATAAATTGGATGCTTGACTTGGAAGTGCGTCGATACCCTGGTGGGTGAGGAGAAGATGTCTCTGTATTCTTCCACAATCTCGTCCACTTACTTCTACTGCAAAGAGAGTATCTGTGTAGAGGCCATGGATGTGGCAGTGACCTTATGCTTACTGTGAGCACGGATCACAAAGAAGACGAACTTCCTGGTCTGTGAAATGACCTTACTAGTGCATTTCTAAGAAGATATTAAAGAAATAGAGGTAGGCGGCGCTACCTCTAGTATCCTGTACAAGTGTCTAACCAAAGTAATAATAACATTGTGGGGTCTAGAATCATACACAACATTATGATTCCACAAATATGGTTGTTCTAAAATAACATCATAAAATTCAAGGGGATTAATATCACACAATACCTCATATTTGAAAGGCTTGATGTCATAGGGAAGACGACATTGTTAGCTGACACGGAGATCTTTTCCTTGGCGAAGCCAGCCGATGGTGTAGGGTTGTGGGTGCGGTGTCATTGGCAGGTATAGTCGCTTGAAGATCTACTGAAATCAAGTTCTTCTGAATTCTGCTATCGACAATGAAATGAAGTGGAGCCCCCTTTACCCACATATGTGAGTGAAAGAGGTGTTCCCCTTCCTCTGGTTCTTTTTCTTTGCTTGGTCAGAATTTGGTGGTAGCGACAGTGGCACTAGGTTCAACATCAATAATATGATTTCCTCCTTACAGATTTGATTTGGAATTAGAATTAGCCTCTGACTCAGAAGCCTTCAGCTCAGCCACGAGTGACTGCTTGGAGTGACATTCTTCAAGGTTTTGCCAAGGGATTTTATGGTACTCACACCATTTCTCGTGTCCTTCTTCGTCTTCTCATTTCCCTTCTTGTGTTGCGTCTTGGACTGGTTATCCTGAGAGAGACCATCTCGACATAATCCCTTGTTGTGTGGGTTGTGGCCACCTTTGCCCTGCTTCGGCTGTGAGGAGTTTGCAGATCCAAACTCTCTCCTCTTCTGCTTAAATTTTTGCTCGATCTTAACAACGTATCTATTAGTCGTGCCCAATGAGGTGATGTTTAGAAACTCCATTTCTGTTTGAATGTATCTATGAAAACAACCACAGTATTTGAGCACCAAATTATTCTCAGAGTCTTGGATACCCAATTTGGTGCACAAGGTATGGAAAATATTGGTGAAATCTGGTACTGTTTGGTCCCTTTCTTGAAGCAGGGTGGTCCATCTGGTGTACTAGTCCTCGTAGCTTCCAAAAGGGTAGTATTTTTCTTTAATGGCGTCCTAGAAGGAATCCCATGTAGGGGCCACAAAAAATATTGTGGCTTCCTCTACGGCCCTTTTCTCATAGTAAGTATCCCACCAGTCCTTAACATGGGGGACGACCTTGAGGAGTGAAAAAATAATCTTTTCCCTATCGAAAAAATTGTGGACCAAATAATACCCTTCGAGCAGATTCAACCAATTATCTACAACATCCACATCTATCAATCCTTAAAATAATGGAATATCAAAATTTACCTATACCTTAAAGGGGGTTGCATGGTCGCTTGATGAAGATGCTTCTCCTGTGGGCAGTCGTTGAAGGATCTGCGCAAAGTTGTCCATCATTTTGTTCTTTGTCTCACGAGGGCTTCCTCAAGCAACATTTTAATACGATCTCTTGCTCCATCATATTTATTTTCGTCCCCCATGGGTTGTTGTCGGGCTCGACGCAACCGATCTTTCAACGAATCAATTGGTTCGAGTCCCAAATTATTGTACCCATATCTTGTCGGGGACATGCACGAAGAAAAATAATTGAAGAGCAGACCGCTCTGATACCACTGATCCAGATTTAGGAGCATAACGAACTGATTAATAGACTAAATACAATAAACATAGAGATATGAAGAATAAAACAGAGATATGAAGAATAACACAGATATCCAGTGAACAATATCTTCTATTGAATAAATGAAATAGGTTGAAACTGTAAAACTGCAAAACTGAAACACTTGCCCGAATGGTGGTAGTTATCTCTCAGAATATATGTGGTTGTTATGCCCATCCTTCTAAACACAATGATTGCAATGAGGCTCTAGATTCCTTTTTGATATTACTCATGAATTCCAAAACCCTAGGCATCCAAAAACCTAACCCTGGGAGGTGAAACCCCAAAAGTCATGTGGGCCCCTATGGGTGAGTTGGTACCTCAACTTCCTAGGGTCGTAAATTTCGTACACGACCTCCGTTTTAGGCATGTGATAGCCCGTTGGAAAGGTATTTCAGAGAGATACACATTACACTATCAAAATCTGACTCTGTCTATAGCTTGATTGTGGCGAGACAAAAAACAAATTGTTTAGGCCTCCAAAACATCTCTGGAAGTACAACAAGATGTGTTGACATGAAAACATACAAAATAAGCCAGTTAGATTAGGTGAGAGGCCACCAGTATCCACCTGGAAGATGTGTAGGGATTTAGATAGCCCCAGAAGTGTAGAACCCACAATTAGAAAGAATTACAGAAGAACATGTTGAACTAAAAATGGACAAGAGGAGCCTGTTGGAATAGGTGGGTGGCCACCAATATCCACCCAGATCACCGAGTTTTTAACGAAGTTCACCAAAACCTTTTGGATACATCTCTGGGTCTACTTGAAATATGAATCACTTTATTGTCCTTTCCAAAGGGTTGAAACCTTCTCACAAAATGTGGCACATGCTCCTTACAAGAATAAAACCCAGAGCAACCTTCTCTTACACAAAGAGAACTTAAGGCTCTCACATAAGCGACATTTCTTCAGACACTAGAAGGACCACATTTGATCTCTCTCTCCACCAAGGGATTATACATAAAGGATTCATCCAAATATGAAACCTAGATTTTTCATAAGGATTTTATGTAGTTTCCCTTAACTCCATAACTCAAAGAGACAAGATCCACAAATTTAGGATCTAATAACTACTCAAGGAAAAAAATGACAAAGTATCTCAACCAACTCATGAGACCCTTAAATTCCTCCTTGAGATTAGAAACCAGTTGTGGAAAAGTGAGGAAGAGTCCAAACCAACTCATGAGACTTCAGCTTCCCCCTTAAAACT
Organism: Picea sitchensis; assembly: GCA_010110895.2. NCBI lineage: Eukaryota > Viridiplantae > Streptophyta > Pinopsida > Pinales > Pinaceae > Picea > Picea sitchensis. The sequence goes on from SNQJ01S0004829.1 coordinate 50,827, forward strand.
AGGAAACTAATTTCCCCTTAAAATTAGGAACTAATTTGTGAGTTGGATTCTCTCACAAAACTAATTTCCCATTTTTACAATTAAATGAATAATACATGCGATTCTCAAACTCACTTCAAGAATTAATCATTTTTCAAATTTGCATGAAAAATACATGATTTTCTCACTCACTTAAATTATTATTCATTTTTACATTTTAAATAAATCATTCATGAGTATTAATGATTCTTTTTCACCTACCATCAATTAGTATTTTAATGATATTCTCCATGGTGTGAAAAGTAATGATTCCTTGTGTGGAGATCCTCCTGGATCAACAAGTGAGGCAGAAGTATATTCACTTCATTTCTGAATGATCCATACTTTTGTGTTGGTTTTTTATGTTCTTTGCAGTGAAATTCTAGTCAAGGTGAATCGACTCACGATTAAAGGTCAAGGTGGATCGACAATAGGTCAAAGTCGAGGTGCATCGACAACATGTAAAAGTTGAGGTGGATCAACAAAAATTCAAAGGTGGAGGGATTCGACCGGGTAAAGTCTAAGTCAAATATATCAATGGAAAGTCAACCGACAAGAGGTTGAAGTGCGGGCATGAGACGACCGACTAGAGACTGAATAAAGGCCAACTGGTAAACCCAACTTCGAGTCGACTGTAACAGAATCCCATGATTTGCGAGATTTTTATCCAATGATATGCATGGATCTAAAACCATTTTTGGGAGCCAATATTTAGGTTTTTCATGTTGTAAATCCTATAAATAGGTGTGTTGTAAGGCTGTAAAGGCTAATGCATGTGTAAATCGTAAGTTGTTGGTCATGTATATGTAAGCCAAATTGTCTATAGGGTTGTTCTTGCGTAGGAAAGAGAGTATGATGTTGATTGTGTCTTAGGTGTGGACCAAGGTTAGACATGTAACCTTTTATTTTGATTGAATAAGACAACAAGAGAGCAGAACGCTCAAAGGTATGTTGGTTTTCCCGGTTAATGGTTTTCAGTGTAAAATATCGGTGTACTGTGTGATTTCCTGTGTCATTTTCATTCTTGATTAAATCCTTCTTCTCTTCTACTAGGATTAGTGTGGAAGTGTATTTCATTTCCTAACATGTGGTATCAGAGTTTAGGTCTACCCTGACAATTGAGTTATCAGAGTGGTGTTATGATTTGGTGAGTATATCAGATCTTGATTTGAAAATCTTGAATCTGAGAACTAAACCCTAGGTACAGTAAGATTCTTAAGTCATAAATTGTGGTAAATATTATGGTAAAGATCATGGTAAAGAATGGAAATAAGTTCTAGAATAGAGATAGAAAAATTCAATGGCTAGAATTTTGAGCTTTGGAAGCTTAAAATGGAATATCTTCTTGTAGATCAAATACAATGGACAATGGTCTATCTAGGTAACCAGTCGACAGGTATGTCGATGGAAGAATGAGATAAACTCAAAAGAAGAGAAAGAAGTATGATTCGTCTTTGTCTTGCAGATTCGATGTTGTTGAATGTCTCAGGTGAATATTTGACCAAGAAACTATGGGACAAGCTGGGAAGCTTATACCAGTCGAAATCTCTCGTAAATAAGTTGTTTCCCATAAAGAAACTATATCTTCTGAGAATGAGTGATGGAAGTTTGGTGACTGAGCATTTAGATGTGTTTAATGGTGTGTTGAGCCAGTTATCGTCTATGGATATTAATATCATTGATGAGGATAAGTGTATCATCCTATTATGTCTTTTTTCAAAACCTTGGAATAACTTAGTCATGGCTATTGCGAGTAATACAACCACACTAGCGCTAGAGGAAGTGGTTGTTAATCTATTGTTGGAAGAACATGGAAGGATTGACCAAAGATGCTCTTGTGGTGAGAGGTTGATCAATAGACAGAGATAAAGGCAGATTCTTCTGTAGAAATTTTAAGTTGAAGGGTAAATCTAAATCCCCGGCTCATTCAACGAAAGATGTTGGAAATGAGGTAAAGTTGGGAATTATAAAAAGGATTGTAAGTCAAAGGAAATAGAATTCAGTGTTGGATCCAATGAGAAGTAGTCAACTGAGAGAAAGACCACCTCAGAGAAGGGAGGTGATGTGTACCTGGTGTCAACTAGTACATAGTCAGATCAATATGTTCGGTTGATTGACTCAGGAGCATCCTGTCATATGACACCACATAAAGAATGGTTATGTGAATATGAAAGATATGATGGAGGTGAAATGTTCTTGGGAGATGACTCGATAACCAGAATTGTCATATGGGGAAGAGTCTGACTTACACTACAGGATGGGAGGAAAAGAACCCTTCCAGGTGTGCTTCACATTTTGGGTTTGGAAAGAAACCTGATATATGTCAGCAAGATGAGTGATGCAGGTGTGCATACTTTGTTTCAGAAGGATTCGTGCAAGATGGTTAGAGGTGCGATGGTATTAATGAAGGGAGTTCAGATTGGTACCTTGTACAAGCTACTAGGGAATGTCGACTTGACTGGATGCAACAACATCATTGCTATTGAAATCGACTCAACTGTGACTCGACTCGACTCGAGCTAAGTTGGTTGAAATTGACTCGACAAGACATGATGAAATTGACTTGACCAGGATATGGAACGAGAGGATGGGACACATTGGAGAAAAAAGACTTCAAGTTATGCAAGGAAAAGGTATGGTCGAAGGTTTTCCTGAATGTGGTTTATAAATCGACTTTTGGGAACATTACATATATAGAAAACAAAGTCGAGTGAGGTTCCCATCTGGAGTTACAAGGGAAAATGGGATTCTAGAACTGGTACACAGTGATGTGTTTGGCCCAGTTACAGTTCCTTCACTTGGTGGATCCTTGTATTATGTCTCCTTCATAGAAAATTACTTGAGGAAGACATAGATATATTTCCTGAGGAAGAAATCAGAAGTTTTTGAGATATTTAAGGAGTTTAAAGCTCTTGTGAAAAACCAGAAAGAAAAGAGGATTAAAGTGTCGAGAACTGACAATGGCGGTGAATCATGTGGAAAGGAATTTGATTAGTTCTGTAAGTAGTGTGGCATAGCACACCAAAATACCACACCATATACCCCATATCAAAATGGAGTTTCCAAGAGAATGAACAAAACGTTGATGGATAAAACAAGGAGCATTCTCAGTGGTGTTGGGATCACACAAGAATTATGGGAGGAGGTAGTTTACACTGCAAGGTATATGGTAAATATGTCTCCTTCATCGACACTAGTCGACACAACTCCAAATGAGGTATGTTCTGGTAAGAATCCTTCGACATCACATCTCAAATTATTTGGTTGTGATGCATGTGTGCATGTTCCCAAGGAAAAGAGGAGAAATATGGACAAGAAGGAAGTTGGATGTGTTTTCATTAGATATAAAGAAGGGATGAAAGGATATAATCTCAGGGATCATGTATCAAGGAGAACAATGTACAGTCAAGATGTGGTCTTTAGAGAAGTTGGAGGTAATTTCAAGATTGAGGAAGTTGTTCAGACCAAGAATAATCCTAATACGATGCAATTTGAACTAAGGAACGACGAAGATGATTCAGATGAGTCAATTGAATCTGCGGAAGAGGTGGAACAACTGACTCTGGTGGTAAGGAGGTTAGAAAGAGTAAGAAAACTAGTAGAAAGGTATAGTCCTCCCAACTTTTTTTCCTCATTCGTGTTAACTACCATCGACGATGAGCTCAAGTCGGTTGGTGAGGCAGTCGACTCGACAAAGGGTAAACTCTGGAAGGACGCCATGATCGAAGAGATGGAATCCTTGTACAAGAATGAGACATGGGATTTAGTCAAGTTACCTAGTGGAAGAAATCTCGTCAGTATCAAGTGGGTGTTCAAGAATAATATGAATGTCACAGGACAAGTAGAGAAGTTCATAGCTCGAATGGTAGCGAAAGGATATTCCCAAGTCAAGAGAATCGACTTCGGTGAGATTTTTTCCCCTGTTGCAAAATAACTTCCATTAGAGTACTAATGTCTTTGACTACAACATTCGATCTAGAGATAGAACAGATGGATGTGAAGATATTGTTCCTACATGGGGACCTGGAAGAAGAAATCTACATGAAACAACCTGAAGGATTTATAGTAAATGGAAAGCAAGAGTAGGTGTGCAAACTCAAAATATCCCTTTATGGTATAAATAAATCACCAAGGATGTGGTACCAGAAGTTTGACACATACATCCTTGGTTTGGGATTTCTGAGAAGCAAAGTTGATCATTGCATATATTCCAAGGAAGAAGGTGAGAATTTCATATATGTAGCTTTGTATGTTGATGACATGTTGTTGATTGGAAACAACATGGATACAATAAAGGAGGTGAAGAAGCAATTATCCTCCAAGTTCGACATGAAGGATCTCAGTGCAACTAACTTCATTCTAGGAATGGATATTAAGAGAGATTGAGCCGCTAGAGAACGTTGGTTGAATCAGACGAAGTATATTTAGGTAAATTAGTGGTAAATTAGATGTACATGGATTTGTCTACGCTGACTGGGTTGGAGATCTGGATCGATGGAGGTCGACCAGCAGATATGTCTTCAATATGTTTCATGGAGAAATAACCTAGATAAGTAAGTGACAGGTGGTTTTAGCCTTGTCAACAAGAGAATCTGAATACATGGTGGCCACTCATGGAAGCAAATAAGCGGTGTGACTTCAAAGGTTGTGTTCAAGAATTGGGTTTGAGCAAAGAGATATGAAGGTAATTTGTGGCAGTCAAAGAACAATATTTCTGGCAAAGAACTGTGCTTATCATTCAAAGACTAAGCACATTGGTGTACAATACCATTTCGTAAGAGACATGGTGGAAAGTAAAAAGGTACTACTGGAGAAAGTAGACACGTTGGAAAACATAGAAGACTCGTTGACTAAATCAGTGAGTGTTGTGAAGTTCTCTTGGTGCAGAGAGGTAATGGGAATTATTTCCCTCGGTCTATGAATGAAAGTTCAGGAATCTCCTATTTTAGAAAAGAAGACAACAAGTGGGAGAATGTTGGGTTTTTATATTCTTTGCAGTGAAATTCTAGTCAAGGTGAATTGACTGACTGTCAAAGGTCAAGGTGTATTGACATCATGTCGAAGTCGAGGTTGATCGACAACAAGTCAAAGGTTGAGGGAGTCGACTAGGTAAATTCGAAGTCGAAGATATCGACGGCAAGTCAACCGACAAGAGGTCGAAGTGCAGTCGTGAGACGACTGACTAGAGATCGAATGAAGGTTGACTTGTAGTTGACTGGTAAACCCAACTTGGAGTCGACTATAACAGAATCCCATGATTTGTGGGATTTGTAGCCAATGATATGCATGGATCTATAACCATTTTTGGGCGCCAATCTTTAGGGTTTTTCCTATTGTAAAGACTATAAAGAGGTGTGTTGTAAGGCCATAAAGGCTAATGCATGCGTAAATCGTAGGTTCTTGATCATGTATATGTAAGCCAAATTGGATACAAGGTTCTTATTGCACATGCAAGAGGGTATGATTTCGATTGTGTCTTAGGTGTGGACCAAGGTTAGACATGCAACTTTTTATTTTGATTGAATAAGGAAACAAGAGAGCATAACGCTCAAAGGAATGATGGTTTTTTCGGTTAAGGGTTTCCAAGGTAAAATATCAGTGTGTTTTGTGATTGCTTGTGTCATGTTCATTCTTGATCAAATTCTTCTTCTCTTCTACTAGGATTAGTGTGAAGTGTCTTTCATTTCGTGACATTTTGGAGGTCCAAAAGTTCTTTAGTGGGGAGGTGTGATCCAAGAGGATCAGGAACGCCAAAAAATTGATCATATCAAATGATAATGAAAATGACTTCATTCCATAGATCTCAACAATACCTTTCGAATGACATGTGAATCGCCTCAAACAAATGTCGTATGAGAAAGTTATGGCTTTTCAAAGTTTTGGAAAAAATAAGGCAGAAGGAAAAAATGGGGATGCCATGTGGCAGACCCAGAGGATGAAACATGTCCTCCATAAATCTTAAAGAGCATAGGGTGATGTCATGATGATGTAATAATTGTGACATGGTAGCATGAGAGGTTGACATGCAATTGGACCAATGAAAAATTGGCATGTAGTTGGACCAATGAAAAATTGCCATGTGTCATTTGTACAGATGATGTGGAAATTGTACGGTCCACGTGGCACAAATAAAAGGATAACATGTGGAAAGTTCTATAGTGACATGGTAGATATAGTGGAATCACATTCATAGTTGACATGGTAGGTCTGTACAGTCCTTGGATTAATCTGGCAACGCCACGTGGTAGGGTGTACACTTGGCAATGGTGGCCAATAAGAAGCTACCACATTGACCAACCCAGTGGTTCCACGTGGCACCTTCGAGAAGCCCAAGGGGAATTTTGGATAAAAAATCATTCCCCATGGGGGCAGGCTGAATCTCCAACGGCTCAACACTATATAGAGCAAGAAGAGGGGTCACAGGGTTTGAACCCTCTACCTCCCCGCCAAATATTCCAACGACTTAACACCAAGTGCTAACCATTGTACCACACATGTCAGTTGGTTTAACCAACCAATAGAAAAATATTTAAGCCTGGTTTAAATGAAGCTCGAGCATATATGGGGTTTGGGTAGCCGACCTGCCCTTATTTAAACATAGCACCCGACCTTAGTATGAAGCAAATAATTGTGTGCCAAGGAGGTGTAGAGGTCTAGCGTAGATCTCAAGGTGGAAATTTTGACAGTGTGCAGGAGTTGTACCTTTGTCTCAAAATTTGTGCCAAGCTTTTGGCATCGTTTTGCATGCTAAGAGTTGAGAAAAGTATAGAGTGTTTATACTCATTTTCATTAGTTTTCTGAGAGGAGTATAATGTGATGTTATTTTTGTGCTAAATTATTGTGAATGAAAGTCTTAGTTATGTTTTTCGTGTATGAGATCCATAGTCTCATTTTGTGTGCAGAAAGGGGGTCTTTGAGCACTTGTTCATAACATAGTCAAGTTTATACTCATTTTTCTCATATTTTTTAGGGGAATTCAGTTGTAAAGAAACAAAATTGAAGGGTGTCTTTAAATTTTCCATTGTAAGTCATCATTTGAGCATTAATAGAGTGCTCTCAGTATTTGGAAGTGGACCTAGAGATGTATCCTAAGATGGGTGAACTTCGTTATCAAACTGTGTAATGAGTCTTGTTATTTACTGTCTCTATTTCTCTCTATTTTGGCATTCTTATTTTCGCAAGTTATATTTATCAATTAATGAATTTTATGGATAAGTATGAGTTTTCACATGATATTTTTGCAAACAGTCATAATGATCTTAATTTCCCGAATCTGGTTGGATGTTAGTGTCTTCTTAAGAACTAATTTAAAATCTAATGATTTTCATCTCTCTCTCTCTCTCTCTCATTGTGAAAGAAAGTATGGTATGAGTGTGAATACGAAATAAAGTACGCAGTTGAGGAGATGTGCATCATACACAAGATGTAGACTACAAGAGAAAAAATAAATGATCTCTACCCCCCTCTCACCACACTTTCTCTCTCCCTTTCTTCCCTGATCTAAGTCTCTCTCTCTCTCTCTCTCTCTCTCTCTCTCTCTCTAAATTTTTGCATTAATTAATTATATAATAAGGCACAAATAAACAAATCGTATACCTTGAAAATGTGAAAAGTGTCTTAAACATAATAAGAAACCTATAATTTGTAACAAGTTCGAGATATAAAGGTTGTTTCCAAGAAAGGAAAATAGAATGCCAAACCCGATGATCTATCAAGGATAAGAATTGGGGAAACTGTAGGAATATTGGATGAATTAATAAATTTTGATCTATTTCAGTGGATTTAGTTCCAAATTAATCTGTAGAGTTCACCAAATTCCTCAACTCTAGTTTTAAGCTAGAAGGGTATGACGAAAAATAATATAGACAATTAGTAGTGAGATATACAGATAAAAAAATCATCTCTATAATATTACAACTGATAACATTCTCCATCAATGTGTTTTGGATCAATAAAGGCACGTAATTATATGGGAGACACATGAAGGAAAAATATAACATCAGTGTAATGAAAAATCAACTACTAGCAAGGTAAATCAATTACTAGCAAGGTACTTCTTACTGAGCTATGGTGGACTATGACTTTTCACAAATTCCACAATATATGCTAAGAATTGTGATGTATGTCAAAGGGTTGGGCCACCTTCTATGCAAGATGAGATGTCATTGCAACCCATTGTGGTCAGGGATCCATTTAACCATTAGGATTTTGAATTTATTGACTTGATTAATCCATTTGCATGTGAAATCCCATTATATCATTGCCACAACAACTATATAATGTAGTGTACTGAAGATATGTTGATAAGGGACTACACTGTGTAGAATGTCGTGAGTTTTTTCTTTGAAAAGACTGTCACATAGTTTGGTTTTTAGCAGATCCTCACTGGTGATTAAGGGAATACTTTCATTAGGGATGTAGTGGGTGGGTTTGTGTGGGAATTCATGGTTGACCATCATAATACTAACTTGTAACTATCGTAAGAAAAAGGTACTTTTAGGGCATTCAACTATATTTTGGAATGTGAATTGATGAAAATATGCATAGTTAACACGAATGATTAGGATGAGAGGATCCTTGTGGTTTTGTGGGAATGCCACATGACATCCAAAAAATGACTAATAATACACTATTCAATTTGGTATACAACAACGATGAAGTTATGCCATTGGAATATCTCGTGCCTAGCTTGCATATTGTTGGCATTTCAACACGAATGTCAAATGAATTTCTAAAGGAAATATTTTAGACTCTCGTTCGCCTGAGGTGTAATTGAGACTTGGATGAAGGGAGTCATAGAGAATGTAACACCATATCTATTTATATGCTACTCAAATCCATATATTAATAATTAAATTTAAGTTGTGATAGTAATCAGATACTAACTAAATAAAAAGAAGCAGTTATGCAACAGAAAACATAGATCCATTCATAACAGAGACAAATAACCATAAAAGAAGTTGTTAAGGCCCCACATCACTTCATTTTATTATCAACATCAATATCAAAATCCTCATACAACATAGATATGATAGATCATCCTTCAAACCACATAGATCTTCAATACATCATCCCACTTAGTGAGATCTAATCATTTATAACCCATTACAGACTCAAAACCTATTGTAAATGAAACAATAATACCAACATGGACCATTACAATATCCAATTATGATTATATTAACCAAATACCAACCCAGGAAACAAAAACAAATGATCACAACAATGATAATTCCTATAACAACAACATCAACCCTCTCATTAACCCTTTTCCCATTACATTTCCTTTCTATTAATACTTTTGCGTCTTTGATAAAGTCGCTTGACTAAATTAAATCAACTCTTTTTTTCTTCCTGGATTCCTTTCTTTTCCACCCACGATATTATCTTCCACCATATTCTAGACTTATAGTTGGTGCGTGATGCATTTGACTATTTTTTCTACTTATAGACTTAAAGTTAGTGTGCAATGCTCTATAAAAACGAAGGGCCCAATAGGCCCCAACCACAACTGTTGACTCACCCTAAGTCAATCTTCTTCTTCTTTACTAGGGCCTTCCTCAAATGAAGAGCCAAACTCTGATATAATCTTGAGGGTCCGTTAGCGGAAGTTTTCATAGTTCTCTAAGAACTCCTGCCACTTTTGTACCAAAATAGAAGCTCCCACAACAAACTCTTGGGCTGCAACAACATCTGGTTTTGTGATATTAGTGGAAATAAGAGTTTACCACTCGGTGTCTGCAACTGAATCTAATTGATGCATATGTACATACGCAACTTGAACTATAGGTTTGAACTCCTTGAGTTCTTTCTTGACAGTTTAGGAAGCTTCGAACATTTCATCTAGTATTTTGTTAGCCTCTTGGATTTCCAAAAACTTATCCTATTGCGTAACAGGATCTGTAAGGTCCTATGATTTCACATTCACCTGCTTAATCTAGACTCTCAGTTCTTCATTCAGCTTATTCCTTTGTTCCAGTAGACCAACCCATGGATGTAGCAGACTACTGGTAGACAAAGACAATTGGAGGATGAGGACGTGAATGCATACTCAGATGATTCACAATGGGATCCATAGATGAATATGAAAACAAATGGATAGAACACAATGAGTTGGACAATGGGCGATTACAAAATTATATATAGTTTTAAGGAGGTGATACGAGACAAGCATTAAACTGTCATTAAGGGGAAAACCGCATAGATAACTCAACATTAATGGAAAACATGACCAACAAATGCATCAAAATATAATCAATGATTCAAGAAATAAAATGGCACAAGTACCGACACAGTTGTGACATGACATGGCACGCGGGGAAAWAACTAACATACCAGTGGCTAACTGGAAAAGTACTGAAAACGTTTTTGACATAAATGAACTTTGCTAGMAAGAACAAAATGGAAATAGAAAGTTACTAATAACATTTAATGAACAATATGAAAGTGGCACGACAATGACTGAAACATCAAAAATTACTGAATGCATAAAATATCTGACATAGACTCCCTGACCACAATGATATGGTTCAGATTGGACAAACTAACAACAACAACTAGACTTTAGGGGTGAGTGATAGTTGGACATGTCACTACTTTATTGAAGAAAAGGTAAAATAGTAAAACAAAATGGAAACCTACCTACTTTATTCACTCCCTATGACAGGAGTGTTACAAATCTTATTTCAATGAGCAAAAATGTAGGGCTTCAAGTATGTGCCACCCGGACAAAGAATACCATCTAATTGTGTCAGCTTAATGGCTCCTAACTCCCAAAAATTTTCAACTATAAAGGGTCCAAGACAGTGCATCTATAGCTTCCATGGATTCTTTTGGTAGTTACTATCATAGAGAAATACCTAGTTTACCCAAATATAAAGGCGGTAGTTCCACATCTTTCCATGCCTTGAGACAATACTCAATATTATCAACTAGATCAGATAAACCATCGTATGTCTCCAAAGTTAACATATGACTCTTCATCTTCTAATCTCAATTTCATTGGTTGACTTGTGATTGAGGAATGAAGAAGTGTTGTATGGAAAGTCTAACCTCATCCCAAGAATAAAGAGTTCCTTTATGGTATCCCACCATATAGTTGGGGAAGATCTCAAAGCTATGTCAAGTGTTGAAATTCTTTTCTCCACCACAACCTTATCCTCCATATCAATGAGAAAAAAAAATTATATCTGAAGTGCCATCATATGTTGGATAATCACCTATCTCAGCCCCAATCCACCTTACCGATATAATAGTTGTGCAATGTCTTGAAAAATCGCATGACAGATTGGTTGCCAATTATTGAATATTGTTTCAGAATCCTCATCCATGGGTTGAACACTCCTCCAACTAATTGATCCATCTGCGGTGGGATTAATATAATCAGGTCATTTCCCTACAGTCATAGTATACAGTTGATCAAGGAAATTTGTCTCCATATTATCATTTGCAGTTTTAGTGTGTTGTGGGCCTTGATATAGACCTAATGGTTGAGTGGCCTTCATACCATCAAACTAAAAAGTCATAGTTTCCTTTTTAAGATCAATGAAAACACAATTTTCATAATCCCATGCAATGCCTAATAGAGCTCGATGTGGATCCTTCTCCCCCATTATTTCAATAATCATCTATTGTTTTGACACCAACCAAGTCTACTTCAACATTTTGTAACCTTCCTAATGGAAAAATGTAGTATCGATTTTCCATCCACAATTGAATAGGATAATAGACTAACTTAGGTTTTCCCATTGCCTCCCAAGTCATCGTTGGCAAGATATTGACATCAGAGCCCAAGTATAACATAACATCCCTAATCTCATAGTCATTGATATGAGCATTCGATATAAATTATCTTCCAATCCTCCTCTTTCTTATCTATACCCTACTTGCTTTCCTTTCTGGAAGGTTAGCAACAATAAACTCCTCTAGATTTCCTTCAGCTCCCAAGGCCACTTTGATTGTATTTCACAACTTCTCAGTAAGTTTCCCATCATCTAATATTTCATAAAATAACTAAAATGAAAGATCAACACCTTTTTGTGACTTACCCAAGGACTCCATATGAGTATATGAATCTTTGGTGATCCTTGATTGATGAGGATTCAATTTGAAACTAGTTTCCACAAATTCAGGTGTTGAATGGCTAGGAATCTCTTTGAAAATTTCTACTGGATTATTAAATAATTCCTTCTCTCATGCAGGATCATACTTAGTATTTTTTGGCATAGCCTTTTGAACATTGATTTGATTAGGACTCTTTGTATCAACACCAGTCTTTTCTCCTTCTATAGTGACAATATCAATATTAGACCCAATTCCTTCGACTACAACTCTAGGTTCAAAATTTATCAAATTGGCTCCTCTCTGTCTAGCACAATATTCCCATTTCATGATCATATCAGGACACTCTTTAGTAGTGTGACTATTATTCATGCAGCATGAACATCAAGATATTCTTAGATGTGGAAAATCTCTAGCAAGATTCCATTTATCATCAAAATTATAGCAACGAATTGTTGGTTGTGGAGCCTGATTATCTTCCTGATTTATAGGTCTTTTACTTTCAGCCGTGTTTATACCCCATGAAGTATTTACACCCCAGAAGTATGTACACTCTTCCACGTGGGGGAGTGCATAGGGGGGGTACCCCCTCTGCGGGGTCCGGGGGGTTTGGGGGCGAAGCCCCCGAAGCAAAAATTGCCTTATAAAAGTATATTGTAATTTCATTGTAAATCTGGACCGTTCATTATAAGGTCGCAGATCTAACAATAGAGATTATGTTAGGCTTTTTTTCCCTAGAAGGCAACCCTCTTTTATGAGGGAAATGTATTGCGGCTATGGTTGATGGTAAATATTGTATTCTAAGAGAGGAGACTGTGAGAGAAGGAAGAGGAAGTTACAACGGGTTTTGTTGTAGGTTGCATCCCTTCATTTGCTGGATAATAATAAAGGAAGGACCTGACAATTTCTCTGGTGGACGTAGCCCACACTGGGTGAACCACGTAAATCTGTGTCTCTCTTGTATTATGTGTCTTCTGTGTTTTGTTTCTGCATTTGTTTTATTTTATTGCTCCGCGGTCCTGTTTTTCT
>SNQJ01S0004829.1:68311-79273 GCA_010110895.2 Picea sitchensis
GAGGAGACTGTGAGAGAAAGAAGAGGAAGTTACAGTGGGTTTTGTTGTAGGTTGTATCCCTTCATTTGCTGGATAATAATAAAGGAAGGACCTGGAAATTTCTCTGGTGGACGTAGCCCACACTGGGTGAACCACGTAAATCTTTGTCTCTCTTGTATTATGTGTCTTCTGTGTTTTGTTTCTGCATTTGTTTTATTTTATTGCTCTGCGGTCCTGTTTTTCTAACACGAACTAGTCCTCTTCTATCAGTTCGTCCACTTATGTATCCTCCTCTGCCTCTGTGAACTGCTCCAAACCCTTTAGGTCCTTCATTCACTTTGAATGAAGATCAATCCAATCTATCTGCAAGTGCATCCAGAGCAAGACATTGATTAGTATTATGAGTAGGAGAACCACATAACTCACAATACACTATATTTGGAGTAGGTATATATTTTTGCATAATGGAGCAATGGCATGGAGAATTCATGTGATTTCTATAGATCTCACAGTAATCATTATTTTGGACTCCCTGATTATTTGGAAAGGAATGATATTGAACATACCCATGAAAAGGTGTTGTAGAAGTAACCTGTGCAACTCCTCTCTATGGCCTCACTAATGGAGGTGCCATTAGATTACTAGACGGCCCTGCACCTCTCATTCTTATACATTCAGTCACTGTATGACCTTCTATATAAAACATTGTACACCATACTTGTGGTTGACCTGACTTAGGAAGGTTTAACTCTTGGATCTTCTCAGTTAATGCAGAGATATGACCCTGCAGTTGCATAATATTGGCATCTTTAGGTGGTCACATAATTCTCAAGCTTCTTGGATAGCCCGCCATAGCTTCAGTATTCATGGTTTTCTCCATTGCTTCTCCTAAAGAGGTTATTATTTTTTGAGTCAAAGGGATGTGGGTTAAAGGTCCCCTTGATGATCTTCATGAATAAGGTTTTCTAGCATCCCTATTGCATCTTTAAATATATGATCGTATTACCATGTAGAATCCCCATCTCTCTTCTTTATCTCTTGTAACTCAGAAATGGCTTGTTTCTCTAACTGTGGTAACCATAACTTTGCAATAAACATATGTCTTACTTGAACCAAAGTGAAATCTTGACCTTGAATCCCAAGTTCAATAGTCTTCACATACCATTTGAGATCTCGACCTCTCAAAGTGGTATGAAACTCAACCAATTTGTTTGCATCTAGAGTCCCTTGAGACCTCCAGATTGCTTCACATAGAAACCATTGTTGCTCAAAATCCTCCTCTCCCTTTCCCAAAAACTCAAGGTACGAGGTAAGGGATCCTGCATTTTCTGTTCCCATAGTTGAAGTTATAGATCCTACTAAAATAAACCCACATGATCATGGTTGTGATATAACAGTAGAACTTGCCACACTTCCACTACTACTCCTTCCCAATAAAATTGTAGAACTCATAGAACTAGGAATAAAAGGAATTGTAGAAGGATTTACTGCAGAAATTGCTAGATTTGTAGATGGCATTGGGAGAATAGGTGATTCATGGATCGTTCCTTTACTTCTGAAACATAATTATCTGATCTAGGGGGTCTCATTCTCTTGTAGTGTTTAATTTATCTCCTGATGCAATCCAGTATATTCTTGTGTTACATGTTTTGATTCTCCCACAAATCCCTTTAAGGTCTTAGATGACTCTTCTTCCTCCTCGTTGGTGGAATCTACCAATACTTCTTCACCTACCCTCTCTGAACACTCTTCTTCTTTTTTTCTTCCTCTAGAATCTTCACCTCTCACACTAACTCTTTCTTTCAACCATTGACTAGCCATTCTTCCTCGTCTCTACAAATTCAACAACTCTTCTAGTTATTCTTTATCACCACCATCTCTCCCAAAATTCTTCTGCAATTGGTCGATATGATTCATCGCTAACTTCATTTGGTTCTGCCACCATTTTTCCACAATGGCATCCATCCTTAGAGCTCGTTTGTCTCTTGCATTCTTCTCTTGACATCCCCCCATATCTCAAAGAAAATTTATTAGTATCAACTCATGAACCCTCTTACAAATCACCTTCCCCTAAGCATAGGGGCTTAAGCTACCATACCAACTGAAGGAACACGAAACATTCCTTCTTCCACTAATAAAACATTGATCCACAGAGGGATTTCTCACAATAGTCTTCCTCTGGATCCTTCTATGAATACAACTTATGCTTTTGAAAAGGCTATATGATTCTCTGTAGTGAACTCGATAATGTAACCCTATAAATTAGTCTGCACACAGAAGTACACAGCTCGTGAAATCTGATTATCTAACCGATGAAGAATCACTAGAATCTTAGCAGTTTAGTTAAATGTCTTTTTTATTCAATATTTTTATTTTGGGGCTTCTTGCAGCCGATCTAACCACTGACATAAATCTTCAAGGAACTTAACCCAAAATATGTTGTATTGGTCAATAGCCAGCTTTAAATAAAAAATAGTATCCTTTACAACCCTAAATCTCTTGTTCTGCAACTCAGCCTCCTACCTTATGAACACATCACACTTCCTTTCCCACCAGTGTTCAACCTCAGACTTGTAGATCCAATGAGGAATCCTATAAAAACTCCCTTTAAAGCTCGATCCTGACAATGGAACCATTTGTTGGCGCAAAATCAAGACCAGGGTTCTCATCAGTTACCAACAAAAAGTATCGTTGTAGTTTAGGAACGTTGGCGTATTCAACCTTCCGCAAGGGAAGGAGGTCTCAGCCAAAGCGTAGCCAAGATATGTGTGATGAATGGATTCATAAAGAAAGCAACACTGGATCTATTTCTACACTACTCATATCCATATATTAATCATCAAAGTTAAGTTGTGATAGTAATCAAATACTAACTACATAAAAATAAGTAGTTATGTTGTGGAAAACATAGTTCCATTCATAACAGAGACAAATAACCATAAAAGAAGTTTTTAAGGCCCCAAAGCACTTCATTCTATTATCAACATCAGTATCAAAACCCTCATACAACATAGATCTAATAGATCATCCTTCAAACCACATAGATCTTCAATACATCATCTGACACAACAAGATCTAATCCATTATAACCCATTACAGACTAAAAACCTACTGCAAATGCAGCAATAGTACCAACAAGGACCATTACAATATCCAATCATGATTATATTGACCATATCCCAACCCAGGAAACAACAACATATGATCACAACAGTGATAATGCCTACAACAACAACAACATCAACCGTCTCTTTATCCCTTTTCCCATTACATTTCCCTTCTATTTATACCTTTGCGTCTTTGATAAAATCACTTGACTAAATCAAATCCACTCTTAATTTCTTCTTGGATTCCTTTATTTTTCTCTCGCGATGTTTTCTTCCGCTGTCTTCTAGACTTCCAACTAGCAGACGATGAGTTCGATTGTTTCCATTGATTCAGGACTTCCAACTAGCTTGTGATGCTCTACTAAAACCGAGGCTTTTTCAAAATGAAGGGCCCAACAAGGAATACAACAAGTTAATGTAGGATTTGTTATCACATAGGGTTGTCAAGAGTTGTATGGGTCTATTGTGAGTACCTAAGTCTGTATCCTTTCCCTGTCTCTCTCTATTTCGCAGGCCAGAGCTTGAAGTTTTTCCCTTTGACTGTTAAAGTTGGTTTTTTCTTTTCCCCGTTTTTTCTTAAGTGACATGGTTTCCTTTGATGCCTTAATTGAGAGAAATCTCGTACTTGAAACCCTCTCTGTTTTTCTCTAAGGATAAGAACTCATCCCCTTTGTTGTAGTCACTGTCCTCTCTGTTTTCCCCAGACCACAACCAGTCATTCAAGTTTGTCCTTCACACAGGCCACAACCATGGACACCAAGTGCAACTTTCATAACAGTCCATTTCAGGCTCGAAATGCAAGCAACATGCAGGTTTAATCATTCAGCGGTGGAGATTCCAGGAGCAGTTTAGATTAGTGGCTCACAAACATTCGAAATTTCAAAGTTGCACGAAGTATAGCGCCATTGGAAACCCTGAAACTCGAAGTAAGCATGCGTCATATATATTAAGGGGGACAAGTGGCAGCTGATCCAAGTGTTCATGGAAATGGGCTTCAGGGGTTTTGAAATGAGAAGTGCACAAATTTACCGAAGAGGAGAAGCCCGAACTACCAAGGTAAACCAAGCCATCCAAGCCAAGGGGACACGTGGAGGCGGATCCCTCACTTCGAGATTCGGTGCTCCGGAAGATTGTGGAAGTCAAGCATTCAAAAATCTCGAAGTGCCGAAGCCCGAAGCCACGAAGTGCCGAAGCCTGGAAGAGTCAAAGTGTCGAAGGCCCGAAGAGAATATGGACCATCGATCTACAGGGGGGCCACACATCCTCAGATCAAGCGTTTTAGGGATTTTACTTTGGAGGATTTCACTAGTTGTGCATCGAAAAGTCCAGAAGCGCCAAAGCACTGAAGTGCCTAAGTCCCGAAGAGTCGAAGTGTCGAAGAGACGAAGCTCTGAAGTGTCGAGTTCCCGAAGAGTTGAAGCCCCAGAGTTAAAGATCAAGCGCCACGCATCCTTTCAGATCGGACGAACATTATTTACTTCATAAATTCAGGCTTCAGGAGTTTCAGCATCTCGACTCCTGGTTTCATCCGGAGTGTTTTATCCTGGAGTTAAGAATCAAGCATCGCATGTCCTCCTCAAATCGATGGTCGTCGTTCACTTCGGAGATTCAACATTTGTTTTAGGCTACCACATCACTCCAGGCCCATATTTATGCCATCTCTACAAGTATACCCCTCTTGAGCTCCGAAGTCCAAAGTACATCACAGTCGTCAGTGCAAACATGGGGCACCCTTATCAGTCATGACATGTGGAATCTGTCTGGTGTTGACACATGGCACTCTTTTCAAGAATTTTTGGATGTGTCTTCAGCTTCTTTTCGAGTGACACATGTCACCCCTCCGTTTGCGACATGTCATCATAGTGAGATCAGGCCTCCACGTCAGATCATCCTCCAGGAGGTGTTATTGTTCAACGCCAAAAGCATATCCCCACCCCAAAGCACAGTTTTAATGGATCCTAAAGTTGGAATGCAGATTAAATCTAGCGATGGTGCCAAATCTAGTGGTGGTGCCAAATATAGCAAGTGCTCATAGATCGTAGACTGAGACCAGATCGACAACCACAGTTCATTGCAAGGACGCAACAATCTCAGGCGCTAATTTTCTTGAGTGGTCCTGCAATTGAAACCATGGTAAGACAAAAGTAATACGTGGAAGAAGGTGGTAAATTGCGGGCTCAAAAGAGGTGTGATTCCAAACCTCTTTTGATGGCCCTGCAATCGCGAGCTCATATAACGTCCTATCCAAGAGTAGCACATGGTTTCCCCCTAAGAATTAAGTCTCGTTGTGATCCCGAGAGGAGGAATTTAATGAAAATAGAGCTGGTGGTTGAAACCTCGGCTCACTCCATAAATGGAAGGCATGGAAAGTCCGGTCATGGGGACTGAACCATCAACCCATGGTACCCCTGTGGAAATTTTTTCCTACAAACTCATTTTGATCTAAGCTCTCATCTGACAAAGGGATACATGCATAGTCTAATAGAAGACTGCTCAGATGAAATTGTCACACACCTACTACGACAACCTAGATTTTTCTTCTTTTTCTTTGAGGGATAGAATCCCCGAATTTCTATGGGGCCTAGCACAGACCATCCCTTCCCTTATCCCCCTCCAAGCGACCACAACCTGGCCCTAGCGGAAGCGCCTCTCACAACTCGCGAGTTGGAGAGTCAAGGCTCTCGACTCCTTTTTATCCAAACGCCAATACCCGAGATGCAATACGGGTATGGCTCCCTCCTCACTAGTGCCTGCTACATATAACCGTAGGCTAGGCTAAACACTAGCACTACTCGCAACTTGCAACTTCGCTAGTTGGAGTGTTGAGCCCTCGTGCTCCTCCTTTGCGAATCCCCAAGACGCGAGAGGTCAACGTTACGTGGATTCTGCCAAGCGATGCATACACGCCACTTGTCCCCTCTGTTGCCTGCTTACGAGTTGTGTCGCTGCCACTCGTCACACGAGACCTCGGTTCTCGACGTTTCACCACCTTAGCAATCAAGGTGCAACTTCTACATCCTACGAAACCCTGAGCCACGATAACTCAACAATGGGTTGACTGTTTCCTAGGCGACATGTGTCCACCACCTGTCACCCACTCCCACCTTTCTCTGGGCGCTTGTTGGTATGCCACCTGTCAACCACGTGGTCCCTACCTAACGGATGTGCCACATGTTCGCATGAGCCCTCGGTGCTTAGCACTTCTAGACTTCTTCAGTCGAAAGGAAGTTCTTTCAACCTTTGAACCCCCGATACGCGATACCACGTGGAGGTTCTGATCCAACGGTTTCCCCGTGGCTTGGATCCAATGACCACAATCACGTCGCGATTTCATGAATCGTGAGTTCATGTAGTCCTACCCTTGACCACTTTAAGTCACGAGTCAGGGAAATGCTACTTGACTTCCATGCGTCCTGTGTCGATGGACGGTTCCGAATACTTTGGGACTTTCAGGATGTTGTCGAGTCCACTCTCCTGCCTATGCAAAGGTTAAGATCAATGGTCAATAGAGCTCTGTCAGATCGTTGGATCTATGGTCCTGGATCCTATCGCTACTTGTGAAGGCTTAAAGGGTCGAGGTGTTAACGCCTGCGCTCCTCCTCTAGATCCATCGGTCTTGACATATCTGGGGTATTTATGAAAGGATTACGATCATTCGTCTACCAAACGATGGTGTATTCTCTTTCAATAATTGGAATCGCTATCCTTTCTGAGCTTGAATCACAAAATTCAACCTCTCAGAGCTTCAAACTCCCACGACTCCGAGACCTTAGAGAGCTACTCTTTCTTGCATAAGGTTTCCAGACCCGGATCGCATGAACATTCAAACATTTCTTGGGAAATTGTCCCTGATCTTAGTCGAGTCTCTAGGTAAAGGTTCAGTACGGTTCCAAGGTTTATGGGGTAATTCCCGGGGAAGAGTACTCTCAAGGAGCCTTCCCGGAGTATTACGAGAATCAAGTAAACAAGATGATTCTCGGTGGAGCGAATTCATGCCCCAAACTTAAACATTTGTACATAAATCAACTATGGCATGTAAGTATACACATGCATCCATTATTTCCAGTCTAAAACATCAGGCAATCATTTCACACAGAAATCATTATGGGCATATAAACATGAGCGTGTATTCATGATATTCAATTCAAAATACAAGGCATAAAATACTTATCAGTTCCACCAGGCGTGATGCAACTGCTGAGAGGGGTGCTCATTTCCACCCAACCGTAGGCTCAGTGACTCCAAACGGATTTACCACTAGCCACCCCCGAGCTATACCATGATGCTTTGAGATTCAGTCTCCTACTTACAGCTCAACGGAATTCAAGGATGAAGGTTACTCTCCTTCTCCTGATACAGAAAAATAATCCAGGACAAAGGTTACTCTCCTTCTCCTATGTTCAGAACTCCCTGTGTTTCCATAGTTTCTCCAGTTCTCTTCCGTGATCGCTGTCGCGCGCGCTTTCTCTCTACCCTTTACCACACCTCCTCTCTTGCCTTTTCTCTGCAAGATTGTGTGTGGCATGAATTTCCCCATCCGTGGTCAGGTCTAGGAGTTTTTACAGATGGGAAGTTCACCCCCATCCCCTCATTAACTCTTGAGGAGCCTCCCCACTTACCAATCGAACGGAAAATCCATTCCAAGGTTAGAGAGTTTCTTTGGTCTTTGAGCAAGTAAAAACCAGTACGGTACTGGCTCGGTGGAAGTTAACGCAACCATTCTAGGTCCCTTCCACCACCTCTCATTAGCCATCGCAGTCTCTTTTAGCACATCCCCCTCCCAACGGTCATGAAACACATGTTCATAACATAATTTACATTCATCGACCTTTTATATAAAGGTCCGTCAAATCAAACATTCACATCTTTGAGTTTACCATAGTTCTTGGACAATATAGTTATTTTTACAGACTGGGGGAAACAGGGTGTTACAATTCCCTTCCCCTTAAAGGAACATCGTCCTCAATGTTCTATCTATCAATATGACCTGTATGTATAGAAGTAAACAAAATCGGATATGCATGTTTCATGGCATCTTCCATTTCCCACGTAGCCTCATCTAGGCCAAAATGTTTCCACTGCACCTTGACCTGTGCAATGGTTCAGTTCCTGAGTGGGGTTTCCTTTCTATCCAGTATGCATTGAGGTTCTGGCAGGAATTCTCCCTCCATTTCCACCTGGATCACAGACCAGTCAATTATATGATTAGAATCGTGTACATATTTCTTCAATAATGAAACATGGAAAACATTGTGTGCTTTTACTGTGGGAGGAAGTACTAGCCTATAGGCTACAGGTCCCACTCTATCTAGAAATTCAAAGGGTCCATAATACCGAGGTGACAACTTGGCACAAGCTCCCATCCTCGGGGAACGATTCCTGGGCCTAACTCTGAGATATACATGGTCTCTCGTCTTGAATTCTCTTGGAGTTCTCTTTCGGTCGGCGTAACTTTTTTGTCTGTTCTGAGCAACCTTTAGATTTTGTTTTATCTGAATCACTTGTTTTTCCATTTATTTCAACATGTCAGGTCCAATAGTAATTCTGTTTATGGGATTACTCCAACTGACTGGAGTGTTTCACGGCCTACCGTAGAGAACTTTGAAAGGACTTTTCTTCATGGATTCTTGGTAGCCGTTGTTGTAGGCGAATTCCACAAGTGGCAGGTAATCTTCCCACTTTTTGGGTTGATGCATTACATGCATCCTTAGCATGTCTTCTAATATTTGGTTCACTCTTTCCATCTGTCCATTGGTTTGAGGATGATAGGTAGTGCTAAATAGTAATTTGGTCTCCAGACCATCCATCAAGGATTTCCAAAAGTTCGAAGTAAATTTCGTGTCTCTGTCAGACACGATCTCTTTAGGAATAATATGTAGTCTGAATACCTCCTTCATGAATACATTGACGATGTCTATTTCCTTGTAAGTCGACTTGATGGGGATAAAATGAGCGGACTTGCTCAATTTATCCACCACTACCATGATGGTGTTATTCTGTTTGGTCGAGGTTGGTAATCCAGTGATGAAATCCATGGAGATGGTTTCCCATTTCCATTCCGAGATTGGTAGAGGTTGTAATAATCCTGCTAGGTGTCGGTGTTATGCTTTAACCTGTTGGCTTTCTATGCATTTGGCTAAGTACTCAGCTATGTCTTTCTTCAATCCAGGCCAATAGAATTGTTTCTTGGTGGTTGTGATCATCTTCTGGTATCCTGGATGACCAGTATATGGTCATTTATGTAGTTCATCCATTATGACCCTCTTCAAGTCATCACAATCTGGAATATACAATCTGATTTTGTAAGTTAGAAGACCTCCATTTATCATCTGGTAGCCTTCATACTTTATTCCTATGGGTTCTTGATACTGGTACGAGGTCACAGTATGGAAGAATGTGTTTGTTTCTTGTGCATTCCTGACTCTTTCCTTGACATTCGTCTCGCAGGTGCTCACCGCTATCAGGCGAATTGTTTTCATACTTCTGTTAAGGGCATCGACCACCTTATTTTCCTTTCCTTTGATATGTTTGATTTCAAAATCAAACTCACTAAGAAGGGCCATCCACCTAGCTTGTCTGGAGTTGAGCTTTGGTTGGTCAAACATATATCACAATCCACAGTGGTCTGTCATAAGTACAAATTTCCTTCCCAGGAGGTAATGCCTCCACACTTTTAAGGCGTGCACTATGGCGTCCAGTTCTAGATCATGGGTCAAATAGTTGACTCCGTGCTCATTCAATTTTTGGGATTCATAGCAGACTACACTTCCTCCTTGCATAAGGACTCCTCCGATCCCTTCCTTGCAGGCATCTGTGCACACGAGGAAGTCAGCTTCGGGTCGACAATCTTTAACACGGGTGCATAGGTCAGTAAATGTTTTAGGGATTGAAATATTTCTTCACATTCTTGTGTCCATGTGAATTTAGCTCCCTTCTTCTATAAGGTAGTGATTGGACAACCAATCTTGGAGAATCCTTTTATAAATTTCCTATAGTGTCATGCCAAGCCCATAAAGGATCTGATATCTGAAACGTCCTTTGGGGTAGGCCATTTCATGATAGACCTGATCTTGTCAGGGTCTACTACTACTCCTTCTTTAGATATGATATGGCCCAAGTAATGTATTTGCTTCTGGAAAAAGTCACACTTGCTAAATTTGGCATAGAGTTGATGTTCTCTTAGCACTTGAAGCACAAGTCTAAGATGTTCCTCTCTATTCTTGGATTAAATTAATATATCATCAATAAAAACCAGTACAAATTTGTCTAGGAATTTGTTGAGCACATTGTTCATCAAGCACATAAAAGTGGCAGGGGCATTGGTTAATCCAAATGGTACTACCACAAACTCATAGTGACCATATCTCGTCCTGAAGGCAGTTTTGTGGATGTCTTCACCCTTGATTCAGAATTGATGGTATCCAGATCTCAAGTCAATCTTTGAGAAGATGGAATCACCTCCCAATTGATCGAACAGGTCATCGATCCTGGGTAAGGGGTACTTGTTCTTTATGGTTATCTTATTGAGTTGTCTATAATCTATGCACAGTCGGAGGGTACCGTCTTTCTTTTTCACAAACAGGACTGGTGCTCCCCATGGAGACACGTTGGGCTGGATATAGCCTTTGTCCATCATTTCTTTTAGTTGTAATTTAAGCTGAACTAGCTCGGGTGTGCTCATCGTGTAGGGTGTCCTAGACACTGGCACCGCTCCTGGTGCAAGTTCTATCAAGAAGTCAATGTCCCTTCTTGGAGGTAGACCCGGTACCTCTTCCGAAAATACATCTCTATATTCTCTTAGTGTGGGGTGGTCTTCGAGGCTTGGTTTGTCATCTTCAACTAATTCCAACACATGTATCGCATATAGTGGACATCT
>SNQJ01S0004829.1:88345-103110 GCA_010110895.2 Picea sitchensis
TCAAAAACTTCGCTCTTAAGTTTTAAGAAGTAAACCCAAGTACATCTGGAAAAGTCATCAATGAAAGTTAAGAAATACTTGCACCCAGAAAAAGAAGGAGAAGAAAGTGGACCACACAAATCACTGTGAACAAGATGCAAAGGACCTGAGGCATGTCAAGAGGAACGTTTGTCAAAATTTCCCTGATGATGTTTGTCAAGAACACAACCGACACAAACACCATCTCTGCAAGAAACAAGAGGAAGACTAGTCACCATCTGTTGATTACATAGTTGTTGCAATGAGCGATAGTCTAGATGACCAAACCGCTCATGTCAAAGTTTGCTCAAGTCATCGCTATGAGAAACAAAAACTGATGAAAAAGATGATGACCCAAAGTTGTCAAACTTGTACAACCTCGTAATATCATAGAAATTCCAGTTGCAAGAACATGCTTAGGATCTTTTAGATCCTTGATTATGACTTGGTGAGGTGAAAACTCTACGGTTTTACCTTCACCTAAATGAGTGACTTGATATCATTCCAAGTTGTACTAGCTTCTCTTGCTCTCTAATCAAAGCATCACAAAATTTCTCAATAGTGGGTTTTACATAAGTTGTCCCTAGATCTTCTTGCACAGCATATAAGGTAGATAAAAACACAGAATATGCACTACCTAGCTTAGAAAGAATAAGATAGATGCAACAATCTTCATATATCTTTATCTTACATTCTTCACATAAGGCTTTGAGTGTTTTAAACTTAGATAGATAGTCTTAAATACAAGAAAAATCACTTGGACTTAAAGTTAGTACTTGATTTCATAATTGTTGTGCTCGAATAATATTGTGTTTACCAAACACATATTCAATCTTTTCCCAAGCTTCTTTGGGTTTATCAATTGATTGAAGGTGGAACCTTAAATCGGGAGAGATGCACATTCTGATTAATCCACGTGTTTCGTCATTCCTATTATCCAATCTGGCTTTCTTATCAACATTAGTGGGTGTTGTTTCCTTTCCCAAGGTAATCTGATAGAAGTCTTTACTTCTTAATAAATCCTCCATATGGTATTTCCATTGGAAGTAGTTGGTGCTGGTAAGTAAGAGATTACTTGTAGAATCCATATTAAATATGCAGATAATATGGATTTAAAAACTGAAACTAATGATCTGAATGAAAAGAGCTCGAAAAGTTATGTGGTTTTGAAAAAAACGGCACTTAAAACAGACTTCGAATGTGAGATTTATGCCATTTTAAAAAAAAGGCATAAACGGTAACCAAAGGACCACGTGGTGGTGTAAGTTGCTTTTATGAAGTGGCCTACTTTTATAAAGAGAAGTGGAGATAACTCTAAAATAAAATATTAAAGCTACTTATAGTGATTCACTTTTATACTTGAAGTGAAATACACTTTACAATTTTAGCATGAACGTTTTCAAAAAAGGTAACAAAAGAGAGACTTGAACTCAAGACCTCTTACTTAATAAGGCAATTTTTAACCAAATGGTCTAGCAAAACATATTGTAATGTTTAGAAGGAGGATTGAGGGTGTTGTTGTTGAAGACAGCCTTGGAGAGCGTGCTAAAAAAAACTATTTTCACACAAGAAAAAAAAAATTGCTTCTTAATGACAACAAGGGTTAGATCTCGGTTAGCTTGCCCGGAAGATGCCCCTTTTCCTATCTGTTTATGATTTTATGAGATTGCACAGGGAATGGGGAAAAGAGAATATGCATATCTAAAAGAGTAGCAACCCGGAAACAAATAATATCAAATCGAAATAAAACCAAAATAAAACTTTGCAAAAATTTAAAAAATGTGTATTGAGGCTTTATACCTCCAGATCTAACTATAATGATCGTATCTTGGGAAAACGAAAACCTTTTCGAGTGAAAATAAAAGTGTTCCAAACTGAAACGAGTGCTCCAGACGTAATGGAACATCATTCTCAGCCCAAAAATGTACAAAAATGACATAATATGGAGATGAGACAACTCGGCTTCACGATCTCGATCTACAATAGGAGTGGGTCTTCAAACATGGTTTGATACCGTGTTCGACAAAACAGGTATTCCAACAGGACGAACACCTTCAGTAACCACTCACATAACCAGATTAAATATCAACACACTGATGTTTTCACATGGTAAAACCCCTACGAGGAAACATCCACAGCCCCAGCCAACGCGGCCACTTGGAGCAGTTTATCAATGTAAAGAAAAAGATTACAGAGAGATTTTACAAGAGATTTTCTCACAATCGATCATGGGAAAATCAACCTCCATGCTCTTTAAATAGATATCATGGACCAATTGGGTGTTAAGCCACATATCAATGGTTGTTAAGATATAGGAGAGTATGAACCATCGAATCACTCTATGTCGGGAACATATCGTGACTGTCGGATTTCCTAACTACAAATGCACACTAATGCATACTAAAGAAACACACTTTTACCTAACGACACATTAGACCAAGTAGATATTAACTAACTTCTAAGTGTCTAAATATCCTAACATTTTTTTGATGGAGCATCTTCTAGGGAAAGTGTTGGTGTTGGAGTAGTTTTTATTTCCCCTACCCAAGAGACCATATCTCTGTCTTGCAAGATGGAATTTGAAACAACAAACAACATGGCAGAATATGAGACTTTTGTCTTGGGTTTGAGGGCAGCCAAAGACATGAATATTGAGGAGCTAGTATTGTTTGGAAACATTGAGCTGATTGTTCACCAAGTCATAAATTTGTATCAGGCTAAGCACCCAAGGTTGATATCCTATAGAAACGAATTCTTGGATATGGTTGACAGTTTCTTCCTGGATTTTAGTATCTCATTTGTCCCAAGGGAGGAGAAATTTGTGGTAGATTCCCTGGTGGTCTCAACAAGAAATTTCAAGGTCCCTTTGCCCCCAAAACTCAAGTATGAGGTGGAGATAAAATACAGACCCTCTATTCCTGACAATGTCAAACATTGGAAGGTCTTTGAGGATTATATTGAGATTAAAAATTTCCTTGAGACTGTGGATCAATTTTTTGATATGCATATTGATCAAGATCATGATTCTAAAGAAATCCCTCATGTTGATGTTTTTATAAATAAAATGGCTAACCATCATATTGTTCAGTTGCCTGGAAACCATATTACAAAGGGGCTTGTCCCTTTGGAGAGACTATTTGACAGAAATGATGTTGTTGTAAAAGTTGAAGGATCAACTGAAGACGTTGATGTGACTGAATGAAATCTAGGAACGAAGGAGGATCCCAAATGGGTCAAATTGTCTAGCAACTTATCAAGGGAGAAAAGGGTTGAGTATGTCAAAATTTTGAAGGAGTTAGTTGATGTGTTCGCTTGGACATACGAAGATTTGAGAACATATGGCACCAACATAATTGAAAACAAAATCCCTTTGAAGGAAGACACCAAACCTTTCAAGCAGAAGCTCAGGCAGATAAACCCCATGTTGCTGTCGATTATGGAAAAGGAAATGAAAAAGATGCTAGATGTGTAGATCATAATCCCCTTGAGATTTTCAGAGTGGGTGGCTAATTTGGTACCTGTGATGAAGAAGAATGGGGAAATCTGGTTTTTTGTCGATTTCAAAAATTTGAACAGAAGCTCCAAAATGGATAATTACCCCTTACCAAAAATGCAACACATTTTGCAAAGAGTGACTGGTTCATCCAGGATATCTATGGTCGATGGTTTCTCTGGGTACAACCAGATCTCTGTCTTGCCTAAATATAGAGAGAAGATGACTTTCACGACCCCTTGGGGAACGTTCATGTATGCTAAAATTCCCTTTGCAATGATGAATGCATGAGTGACCTTACAACGAGCCATGGACATTGCCTTCATTGGGAAAAAGGACAAATTTGTAGTCATCTACCTAGAAGACATTACATTATTCTCCAGGTTTGATAAAGAGCATTGACATCATCTAAATAAATTCTTCTTGAAGTGCAGAAGGTTTGGTCTCTCTCTCAATCCAAAGAATTCTTTATTTTCCATGCAAGAGGGAAAATTATTGGGGCATATTGTGTTAGATGAAGGGATGAAAGTTGATCCAAATCGAGTAGAGGCCATCCAGTATTTATCTTTTCCCGGATCCAGAAAAGAGGTTCAATATTTCTTGGGGAAAATCAACTTTCTGAGGAGGTTCATTTCCAATTTTTCTGAGTTGGTTAAATAAATTACAACCATGCTCAGAAAGGGAAAAGAAGTGAAATGGACTGCTGAGTCCAGAAATTATTTTGATCAAATCAAGAAATATTTGGCTGAAGCACCTGCTCTCATCAACCCTGACTATTCTAAAGAATTTACGATATTTTCTTTCGCTTCATCTGATACACTAGATGTTGTTTTGTTACAAAGAAATGCAGAGGGGTTGGAGAAACCTATTTCTTTCTTCAGTAGGGCACTAAGAGATGCATAAATGAGATATGACATCATGGAGAAGCAATCCTACACTTTGGTGAAGGCCCTCAAGGATTTTAGGATCTATATTATGCACTCAAAGGTTATTACATATGTCCCCTCGGCCTCCGTAAAGGAGATACTGATCCAGCCTGACAGAGATGGGAAAAGAAGCAAGTGGATCGCCAAGATTATGGAGTTTGACCTAGAAATAAATCCCACAAAGTCTGTCAAAGGCCAAGGTTTAGACATGTTACTGGTTGAATCAAATTGCAAGGCATTAGGGGTAAATTTCATGAATATAGACTCAAAAAATCAACAAACTGATATTGTTGGTGAAGACTGTCATGTCGGCCCCAACTTAGCAGGATGCACCTGGTATAAAGACCTAATACACTTCCTACAAAATTTGAAGCCTCCTGATGGTTCAGAAAAAAACAAGGTGAGAGCCTTGAAGCTAAAATAAATCAAGTATTGTATCATTGATCAGATTTTGTATTGGAAGGATCCTCTCAGAGTCCTGTTGAGGTGTCTAGACCCACAAGAAGCCCAAAAATCTATGAATGATTTTCATGACAGCTCATGTGGGGGACATTATTTTCGAAGGACCATAGCTTACAAGATCCTCAGAGCTGGGTATTTATGGCCCAACCTTTTTAATGATGTTTGTGCAAATATTAGAGAATGTACCAAGTGCCAAAAGTTTGATGGAAAGAAGCAGCTCAAATATTTTCCTTTGAAACCTGTAACGATTTCTGGACCTTTTCAGCAGTGGGGTCTTGACTTCATTGGAGAAATCCACCCAACCTCAAGTGGTCAGCACAGGTGGATTTTGACTGCCACTGATTATTTTACCAAATGGATAGAAGCCATCCCTACAAGGAGTGCCTCCCACAAGGTGATAATAAGTTTCCTTGAAGACATCATGTCTAGCTTTGGTTGTTCAAGCAGGATTGTTACAAACAATGTTGCCTCTTTCAGAAATGAGCCATTAATTAATTTTTGTGAGCAATATGAGATCACACTAGTCCATTCTACTTCATACTACCCTCCAGAAAATAGTTTAGCAGAGTCTTCTAACAAGAGCCTCATAAAGATCATCAAGAAGTTGTTAGAAGACAACAAGAAAGCTTGGGATTCGAAGCTAAAATTTGCATTACAGGATGACAGAGTTACAACCAAGAGGTCACTAGGCATTTCTCCTTTTCAATTGGTGTATGGGGTTGAGGTTATTTTTCCTTCCCATCTTTCTTTTCCTGTGGCAAAATTCTTCTAGGACTATCAAGGGGAACCCGATGATATGATCAGGAGGATACTGCAGCTGGTAGAAGTGCAACAGACTTGGGAACAACTGTTTGATAAAGCATAGGATCATCAACAGAAAATAAAACGAGCTTTTGACAAGAGTGCAAGCAAGGAAAAATTTCGGCTGGGGGATTGGGTGCTCAAATGGTATGCACCCAAGCAAGACAAGGGTAAGCATGGTAAATTTTAAGTCTTGTGGATTGGCCCCTTCAAGATTTCTGAGGTTTTTCCGAACAACACTTATAAATTGTAGAACTTGGAGGTTTTTGAGGTTTTGAGTGGCCCTGTCAATGGGCATTTTCTGAAGAATTTTTTTTTTAGGCCGTGACCGACGTCCCACAATTGTAAATACCACTCACGTTTTGTTTTGATTGTTATTTTTATTTTAATAAGAGACTCCATAACGCAATAACTAAGGCACTAGAGCTGTGCGTTCTTGGAAGCTTGCAGGGAGCATGCCATCCCCTGTGGAGCCAAATGTTATCACATAGGTTTTTCAAGAGTCGTATGGGTCTATTGTCAGTACCTAAGTCGGTATCCTTTCCCTGTCTCTCTTTGTTTCGCAAGGCAAAGCTTGAAGTTTTTCCCTTTTGACTGTTAAAGTCAATTTTTTGTTTTCCCCTTTTTTTCTTAAGCGACCTGGTTTCCTTTGATGCCTTACCTGAGAGAATTCTTGTACTCGAAACCCTCTTTGTTTTTCTCTAAGGATAAGCACTCATCCCCTTTGTTGTAGTCATTGTCCTCTCTATTTTTCCTAGACCACAACTAGTCATCCAAGTCCATCGTTCACACAGGCCACAACCATGGACACCAAGCACATCTTTCATAACAGTCCATTTTGGGCAAGAAACACAAGCAGTAGGCAGGTTTAATCTTTCAACGGTGGAGATTCTAGGAGCAGTTTAGATTAGTGGCTCACGGACATTAGGAATTTCAAATTTTCACAAAGTATAGCGCCATTAGAAACCTGAAACCTGAAGTAAGCATGAGTCGTAGATCTTGAGGGGGACAAGTGGTAGTCCATCCAAGTGTTCCTGGAAATGGGCTTCGGGGATTTTGAAATGAGAAGTGCATGTAGTTCTCAAAGATCTAAAGCCTGAACTACCGAAGTAATCTGATCAATCCAAGCCAAGGGGACATGTGGAGGCAGATCCCTCACTTCGATATTTGACGCTCTGAAATATTGTGGAAGTCAAGCATTCCAAAATCCTGAAGAGTTGAAGCCCGAAGTCCTGAAGTGTCGAAGCCCCTAAGAGTCGAAGTGTCGAAGGCCCAAAGAGAATCTGGACCATCGATCTGCAGGGGGGGCACACATCCTCAGATCAAGCATTTCGGGGATTTTACTTCGGAGGATTGCACGAGTTGTGCATTGAAAAGTATCGAAGCGCCGAAGTGCCGAAGTCCCGAAGAGCCGAAGTGTTAAAGACTCGAAGTGTCGAAGACCCCAAGCGCCGAAGTGTCGAGTTCCCGAAGATCCGAAGCCCTGGAGTTAAAGATCAAGCGCCATATGTCCTTTCAGATTGGACGGACATTATTTACTTTGAAAATTAGGGCTTTGGGAGTTTCAACATATCGACTTCTAGTTTCATCCAGAGTGTTTTCTCCCGTAGTTAAGAATCAAGCGCCACGTGTCCTCCTCAAATCGACAGTCGTCATTCACTTCGGAGCTTCAACATTTGTTTCAAGTCGCCACGTCACTCCGAGCCCATATTTATGCTAGCTCTACATGTAGACCCCTCTCAAGATTCGAAGTGAAAGTACATGGCAACTGTCAGCACAAACATGGGGCACCTTTATCAGTCATGACACGTGGCATCCATCTGGCACTGACACATGGCACTCTTTTCAAGCATTTTCAGACATGTCTTCAACTTATTTTCGAGTGACACATGTCACCCCTCCGTACGCGACATGTCAACATAGTGACGTTAGGCCTCCACGTCAGATCGTCCTCCAGGAGGTGTTATTGTTCAACGCCCCACCCCAAAGCATAGTTTTAATAGATCCTAAAGTTGGCAATGGATTAAATCCAGCGGTGGAGCCAGATCTAACAGGTACGCCCAGATTACAGACCGAGACCATATCGACAACCACAGTTCATTGCAGGGACACAATATGCTCGGGCAATAATTTTCTTGAGCGATCCCGCAATTGAAACCATGGTAAGACAAAAGTAATACGTGGCGAAAGGTGGTGAATTGCGGGCTTAAAAGTGATGTGATTCCAAACCGCTTTTGACGGCCCCACAATCATGTGCTCATATAGCGTCCTATCCAAGAGCAACACGTGGTCACCCCCTGAGCATTAAGTTTCGTTGTGATCCCGAGAGGAGGCAGTTAATGAAAATAGAGCTGGAGGTTGAAACCTCATCTCACTCCATAAATGGAAGGCATGGAAGGCCTGACCATGAGGACTGAACCGTCATCCCGTGGTACCCCTGTGGACAGATTTTCCTACATACCCATGCTGATATGAGCTCGCATCTGACAGAGGGATACATACACAGTCTGACAGAAGACTACTCAGACACAATGCTTTGAATCTAGTGATCAGATCACACTCCTGATAGTTGGGGACTGATCTGAGTATAAATGTTTCAATTTGATATTTTGTTATCGTCGTCAACTAGTTGAGCATTGCTCCCTATTTTGTAACATTTCCGATGCCAGAGTTGTTCTCTGGTTATGTATCAAATTTGAGACTTTCGCATTAATAGAAGTCATCCTCTTTTCATCTCTATGTAAAAATTGTGCTAAAACACTCGGGCATGGAGGATCCAGTCAAGGGTTGTGTTACTATTGTAATGTAGGTTTGATTACGGTGGTATCGTGACCAGTTTTAGTCGTCTCCCTTGTTATCTTATTTCTCTTCACACTAAAGGACTCAGGCATGGAGGATCCAGACAAGTGGTTGTAGTTGCATGGTGATGTAGGTTTGATCATTATGTTGATGTGATTGTGTTCCTATGACATATTTCAATGTTTGAAGCTTGGGTTCAAGAGCATTCTTGAGCCTAAGTTTTTATTCACCAAGATGCTTGAAAGTTGGATGCTCATAGAAGACTTGTCCATTTTCTCACTAAGTCTTCCTTCTGCTCACCCTTAAACTCAATTCATTGATCGAAGTTAATGAGGCCCTCACTTCCTTGTGCATTTCATGTCCAGTTTCTGTGTTAGAATCGTTCATGTATTGAGTTTTTTCCATTTGACCTCCACTCATAAAACCAACATCCACCAAACTTTCTGATGGGTACTAGGCTTATCCTCCCGCAATATGAGGGTGACTCTCAGTGATAACATTTGTGGCACCATTGTCAAGGAACGAATTGAAGACATTTCCCTAGGTAAGAACGACAAATAAGTTTTGATTCTAAAGGTGCATGATATATCAGTGACTTGAAGATCGCAACTTGCACCTAGTGACTCCATTGTTTCAGTTGTGGCTCCCAAAGGCATACACACGAGGTCTACTCCACAGCTTCCCCTAGCTACACCTAAAGATGACCCAGAGAAGATTCTGAAGAGAGGAAAGACCTCTCAAGAAGGGATTTCGACTATTGTACTAGGTGATTTTGGTAATTTACATAATCCTTCTTTAAAAACTCCAATAGCTACTTCTAATTCTCCTGTTATACCGTCTGCTGGAGTTTCAAGAAATTTAAATTTTGGGAGTTTTCATGTTGATTTCTTCCCTCCTAGTCTCGATTTGGAAGAGGAAATATTTGAGACCCATGTTTCCCCTGAAGTTATACAGTGGTTTAGGCCCAGGACCTTGGAAGAATTCCTCACTCTGGGCTTTACTACTCCTCCCCCTATTAGAGTTGTTGCATTTACATAAGGGGAAACCTATGTTCCCTCGAGCCCTACAGCTTTTTCCCCCGACACTTACTCGTTTCCTCTTTCTCCCAGAAACAAAGCTATAGTCATACCTATCCCAACTCCATCTCCTCCCGGTTCTCCCCCCGTTCACATCCAAATGGCAGGTGCTAATCCTCCTAGGAACATGATGGCTGAGATATTGGTTGCTAGATACACCCCTCTGGTTTTACCTCAGCCTATGAACACTCTCCCAGCCACAGACTACCTTAAGTACATGCCCCAGTTCACAGGAGAGGGAGACGTAACTGTAGAAGAGAACCTTTCATCTTTTTATAGATTTGCAGAGATTCAGGGCATTGAAAATGAAGATGTGTGGATAAGAGTTTTTGTACAGAGCCTTGACGATGATGCCAGGAATTGGTTTAAGGACTTGCCTCATAGATCTATTGACGGGATTGAAGCTTTGGATGACTCATTCTTAAGACATTGGGG
Source organism: Picea sitchensis (assembly GCA_010110895.2). Taxonomy (NCBI): domain Eukaryota; kingdom Viridiplantae; phylum Streptophyta; class Pinopsida; order Pinales; family Pinaceae; genus Picea; species Picea sitchensis. The sequence continues at coordinate 98,356 of SNQJ01S0004829.1, forward strand.
GAATAAAAAATATTTCCTTTATTATATTATAGAATTTGGGGCACTTAAGAGAGAGGAGGGGGAATCTGTTTTATACTTCTCAAAGAGATTTAATAAGATGTATAAAAAGATTCTCACTGAAATTAATCCTACAGAAACCTCTGCCAAGATTACTTATGCTAGTGATTTTGACCCTAAGTTTTTCCTCCTGTTGAGAGAAATAAGAGCTACTTCCTTGGCTCATATGCAAGATGCAACGCTTGAAGTCGAATCCAATATATTGGTAGTTAAAAATCTTAGGAGTAAGGCTGGTAAAGACAAAATAAAAGGTAGTTCTGAAACTTTGACCTCTAGTTCCTCTGCTTCCCCCCCTCAAATGGATGAAGTGACCAAACTACTAAAATCACTTTCTGCTAAAATGGAAAGGTTGGAATTGGAAGGAAAGCAGAGCTATAGGAATCCCCAAAATGTTGATAATAGGGGTAACTTTAAAAGACCAAATTATGCCCCTCAGATCATCCAAAGAGATCAAAGGAGCAGGGATAGGGAGGTTCAGAAAATTCAAGCTCCTCTCCAAAATAACCTTGTTACTGATGAAGAAGGAGAGGAAGAAGATGTTGATCATGAAATCCATTGTCTTGGCGACACCTCCTCATTTCCTCATTTAACCTAATATGCATATGAGGAGTCTCTCATGGATAGCCAACTAAATGAGCTGAGCAAAGGGGAAAAGACCAACAACAATCCAAATAGATACAACCTGAGGTCAAAGAAGAAAGAAATGAAGCTTGTTAGGGTCCTAACCTGCACATAGGTAGAACAATATATTCGGATGTAATAAAGGTCAATATTAATAAGGCCTTTCAATAAAATAGAATAAGGAGGATGTAAGAAGACCGAATAGAAGATTCCACTTCTAGAAGCATCTTCCTCTAGATGATTCTTTTTAGTATAAATAGGAGTCGAGGGTATGAGAACCCTATCTTGGATATTATTGTAATAGAGCTCTGCTCAACTGGAGGTTGCCCCCTCGAAGAGGCCCGTGAACATTGCTTTCAGATTCAAAGTTTTATTTTGTTTATTATTCTCTTATCATTTCAGTGCTATTGTGGTGAATGTTCTGGTTATATTGTTGTTTATCTACCATTTCTAGAATTTCATTTCTGTTCTGCATACATTTTATATATGGTATATTACAAGTGGTATCAGAGAACTTTCCTCGACAGAAAGTGTGGGTTAAAAAAAAATTCAGTTTAGAGACGTATTCCGGCGTCTTTAAGCCATAGAGATCTGTCGTTACGTGCATAAACCCGCAGTTGAGGGATTCATACACTTAGGAAATACAAGTGGTACTTAAGCGCACATCTATTGGCCACCCTTGTAACCCCTGTTGGTACCCCTTCGAGTGGTAGCGCATCAAAAATCACCTATGTACGAATCGACCTAGATTACCTAAAGCCCTCTTTAGATAAACCGATCGGCCGCCTGACTGCTATAGTCTCACTGAGAACATCACTCGCGAAGATACTCTCTAGTACCTAGGTAGTCGAGTAGTACGGCTAAGGGTACAGTCTATCCTCCTTAGTTAGTGCCCTGAGATATTGGGTTGAGTACTACTGTTAGACCCCGCACATATATCAGAGAGATATAACACAGGGAAAACCCTTGTCTGTAGAACCCTTGAATACCTAACCCTTGGGGACAAAAACATAAACAAATTAAAACAGACAAGATTTATTGCCACACAACTGTTTTCGGGTTGCCAAGTAAATACACATTTCTTTCTGGTTAAGCATTTGGGAATTTCCTCTCTGCAGTATTCTTCAGACCGGAGTATAACTCCGCAGGTGTATAAAAAAATAAAAAAAAATTCTGGATTTTTTTTCACCATTATTTGGGACCTATTCCATTGGATTCATCTCTTCGCCCTTATCACTTTCATCCATATCATTTTTCGGCAAAATTGTTGACCCCGCTCGCTCATTTTCAATTCCCCCATCCTCATGGCCCATACCCGTAGCCAAGACTTGGAAGCTCGCTTCAACACCTTGCAATATGGTCTCATCGAAACCCAAAAAGAAGTGAAATAACGCAGTGCCAATGTTGCAGCCATCAATACAACCATGCAGTCCTCAATGGAGGAAATCAAACAAGACCTCACCACCCAACTTGAATCAATCTTTTCGACACTCTGCACAAAACTGCATATCCCTATAGATAACCCTTCCTCTTCCTCCCCTCCACATCTTGAAGGTGACCATTCCTCTCATTCCAATAACTTTCAAAACCATCACTCTCAACGTTACCTACGCCTTCCGCGGGTGGATGTGACCAAATTTGATGGCTCAGACCCCATTGGTTGGGTAACCCAAATGGAACATTATTTCTCTTTATACGACATTACAGATGACTTGGCCAAACTTCGGTATGGTGTTCTCCATCTAGGTCAAGAATGGTGGCAATGGTGGAAATGGTGGCAATGGAGAAAAACTTCTCGTCAAGGGTATATTGCTTGGACACACTTTGTGGCAGAGCTTTATGAAGGCTTTGACACTGACACCAACCATTTGGTTTGTTTGACAAAGTTGGAACAATTAGGAACAGTGGAAGAATTTATAGCTTCCTTTGAGCGTCTGGCTTTTAGAACAGAGGGCATGTCTGATGCTTTTTTCCGAGAGTGTTTTATTAGCGGCCTCAAGGATGAGACTCGGGCCCATTTCCTCATGGCTCGACCTCAGAGTTGGGTGGAGGATACTAAAAGAGATAAATAAGCACAACAGGTTTTATCCTCTCAAAACCAAAAACCCTCCTTTATCCCTCGCTCTAAACCAGTAAATCCCACTACTCCCTCTGCACCACTAAAGATCCAAAAAATGACCAGAGCTGAAATGGTTGAACGCCAACTCAAAGGCCTTTGTTATAACTGTGATGAAAAATATTTCCTGGGCCACAAGTGTAAAGAACAAAATATTTTTATGGCCATCTCCGAGGATATTTCGAAAGAGGATGTAGAAACTCCCCTTGTGTCTATGTCACCCGAATCCACTGACATAACCCCTCCCTCAGACCCTCCCGAAGTAGAACTGGTCATTTCCCTCAATTCTCTCACTGGCTTCTCCACTCCCTAAACCCTCAAGCTAATCGGTTACATCAAGCATCAGAAGGTCATTATTCTGGTTGATAGTGGCAGCACCCATAATTTTACTCATCGTCGCATTACCCAAGAAACTCATTACTACATCCATGTCATCAATAATTTCCAAATCATGATTGCCAATGGTGGTTCCATGAAATGTGGAGGGCATTGTGAAAATGTGCCTCTCCAAATCGGTGACTACCACCTGAAATCCCATATGTTTGCTATCGACATGGGAGGTTGTGACATTGTGTTGGGTGCAGACTAGCGAAGGACTTCGGGTCCCATTCTCATGGATTTTAAAGACTTAACCATGCAATTCGACTAGGAGGGCCACCAATATAAGTTCCAAGGCATCACCGCCGGTTCATCTGAGATCATTAGTTCCCATCACATGGAAAATATGCTCAAAAAAGGTCATTCTGGTGTTATCGCCCAACTCCATGCCATACAAGCAACAGAGACACCCTCGGTCCTGCAAGACCTCCAAGCCATCCTTTCTACACATCAATTTGTCTTTTCCACTCCCCAAGGACTCCCTCCTTCCCATGGTGTTCATGATCATTCCATTCCCCTTGTACCCAGAAGCCTTCCTCCCAATATTCGTCTGTATCATCACCCCTTTTCCCAAAAAAATGAAATTGAGAAAATGGTTCAGGAACTCCTTAATGCAAGCATTATCCACCCTAGTACAAGCCCCTACTCTTCTCCTGTGGTCATAGTCCTAAATAAATAAGGTTCTTGGTGAATATGTCCTAACTTCTGTGCCCTCAACAAACTTACCATCAAAGACAAATTCCCCATTCCTGTCATTGATGACCTTCGGGATGAATTGAGTGGCGCCCAATTATTCACTAAACTGGATCTTCGTTTAGGCTACCACCAGATACGTATGAAAGAGACAGACATTCCCAAGACTGCCTTTAGAACTCATGAGGTCCACTATGAGTTTTTGGTCATGCCCTTTGGCTTGTGTAATGCCCCCTCCACCTTCCAAAGCCTTGTGAATCATGTCTTCCGTCTTTTTCTCCGCCATTTTGTCTTAGTTTTATTTGATGATATCCTCATCTATAACAAAACCTAGACAAACCATATTGCTCATGTGGATCAAGTTCTCCATCTACTCTCTCAGCACCAAATTTTCCTAAAACAATCTATATGTGCTTTTTGCGCCTCAGAATTAGAATACTTGGGTCATCTGGTTGGAAAGGATGGCGTCAGGGTGGATCCTAAAAAGATTGAAGCTATGCAAGACTAGCCTCACCCAAAGACTCTTAAGAGCTTGCGTGGATTTCTGGGCTTAACAGGGTTTTATCACAAGTTTGTTAAGAATTATGGAAAGATTGAAGCACCTCTCACTGCTCTCCTAAAAAAGAACTCTTTCACTTGGACTCCGGCCGTTTCTCAAGCTTTTCAAACCTTGAAGATGGCCATGTCCACCACTCCAGTCCTTTCCCTTCCCGATTTCACAAAAACCTTTGTGTTGGAATGTGATGCCTCAGGGAAAGGAATTGGTGTTGTCCTTATGCAAGAGGGTCAAACTTTGGCCTTTACCAGCAAGCAACTATCTGAAATAAATATGGGCAAGTCCATCTATGAAAAGGAAATGTTGGCTATTCTACATGGTGTTGATCTGTGGC
>SNQJ01S0004829.1:123024-135089 GCA_010110895.2 Picea sitchensis
TTAGTTTTTGTTTAATTCTTGTTAATAGCTTAGTTGTTTTCTTTCTAACCTTTTACATTACAGCTGTCATGACTAGCAGAGCCCAACTAGGCATGTAAGCACTCACTTTTTGCTCACACATCGACGAAAAGAGTGCAAACACTCAGGAAGAGGCTCTGTAGGCCACCTTATAACTAGAATAGAAGCAATATCAGAAGACAAATCCAACAATAGAGGAGCTGAAGGAGGATCTAAATAATTTAACATTTCAACTGAACCAGAATAGGAGTAAGGACAAAAGAGAATTTGTTTGGTGTACCACATGTAGGACAAAAAGACATCACAAGAATGAGTGTCCAACATTCACGCAGTACATGGCAACATGACTACCAAACCCTTTGTCGACAGGAGGACTATGGTGTGAGATCTATAAGACATAGAGGCATGATCCATATCATTGTTGAATGATGCAGAAATATCATACAATGCCTAAGAGTTCATATTGCAACTTTTGCAAGTCAGTAATCCATGATGACAAAGATTGCAGGACAATGGAGCTGATGAGGTAAAGAACATCAGACACCTATAGGGTGTAGGTAGAAATGATGACAGGGAAAGCTGCACCACATTTTAACCAAGTACCATCCCCATATAACATTTCGCCGCAACAATATAACACTGTGCAACCACAGTATAATCTCGCACAATATAATCAGGTGCATCAATAAAACGCCCCTCAAGGAGATCAAGCTGGCTACAGAGGTGGAGGATGAGGTAGAGGATGCTTTGGAAGAGGCAGAGGACCGATGGTATGCCATAATTGTCAACAACCAAGGAACTATGCAAGAGAATGTCCACTTCCACCTGTGACATGTATGTATTGTTGCGCATTAGATCATAACATAGAAGACTGACTGACACTATTGGGGAAGATCCATGAAAAGAGGAATCAGAACAATCAAAACATTCAAGGGATTTCTACAGAAGAAAGGGATGATGGAAAAAATATCAACATAGTTACGTGCGGAGGAGCTAAAACAGGAGATGACGCAGCAAGACAAGATCCAACACAACACCAATGGGTGAAGAAGAATGTTGAACCACATAAGAAGTTTGATGCGCATAACGAAAATGAGCTATTCAAGCAAGCCAAACAAGAATTCTTGAAGCCATACATTGCATCTACATCAAATGTGCAACATACTCAGGACTTACCAACGTACGAGATGTCTTCATCATTGGATCACACTAATGAAGCACAACCCTTATGACAAGTAAGTACCATAAAGGCTTTCCTGAAATCTTGTGTTGAACTACTAAATGATCCATCATCTGTTAAAGTATTACAAAATATGTTAGAAATATGTAACACATACGTAGAGGGAAAGATAGAGCAGAAAACAGTTAATCACTTACATACAAGGAGGAGGACAAGTAGAGAGTCCAGACTGAATGTCAACATTAGAGATTTCAACATGGGGGATACTATACTGGATTTAGGCTCTGAAGTAAATGTGTTACCCAAGAAGACATGGAAATGTATGGGAGATCCCACATTAGGATATTCACCTATTCAGCGGAAACTAGCAAATCAACACAGGTTTTTTCCATTTGGAAGGTTAAAGGGTGTGACAGTAGATCTGGATGGAGTGCACACTAAAGCCAATTTTGGGGTGATATAAATAGTGGATGGCACAAAACCTTATCCATCATTGCTTGGCTTGGATTGGGCGTTTGAAAACCAGGCAACAATAAACTTGAAGACAACAAATATGACATTCGAGTCAAGAGAATACAGATTCGTTGCACCACTAGACCCATCGGAAGGAGAAAGGTTTGTAGAACCCACTTGCTTAGACCTGGAGGAAAACAACTAGTTATACGGATTCACCGCGCGAGAAGAAGATTATGTGAATGCAACTGCATATGGAGTACTCAGCTTGAGAAGCATCACATCATGCTCTTCAGACTCAGATACAAGGTTGGAGAATTGGCAACAAAGATTACATGAAGTATCCACAATAAGGTGTGCAAGAATAGACCGCGTAGTAAGATGGGTAGGTACAAAGATAAGAGAACCTCCCATTTTTCATGGGGTGAATGACTTAGAATAATTCCTAACAAGATATGAAGATTAAGTGTTATAAAATCAGAGGCTCTTATCTCTGGACATAGCAGTGAAGGCAACACATGAAAGATGGTGGGGTGCGCACAAAGACACAGTCAAGGACTGGTACCAATGTAAGTGATTACTGTGCATTAGATTCGGTGCATAACATGGAAGTAATGAAATGCAGAGATATGAAGGACAAGGGACACCAGTCGAACACTTGGAGAAGTGAAGAACACTATGGAGAATGACACCACTAGAAGAATGGCCTTATCACTTTATTCACACATTGGAAGGAATTCCAACAAACTGGTATGTAGACCAGGAACTGCGTAGAGGCACTGCGGAATGTACAACATTACAACAAAATTTCATAGTCACTTTCTCATTTGAACATGAGAACCCCAACATTGATTCAACTCTCAAACAAATTAGAGGGGTGATATTTATTAAGGAACCAGAGGTTGAACTTATAACAGAGTATCAACAACATAATAGATAGACAGTGAAAGAACTATTGTCGTGTTATCATGTGTAGGAAGAAGCTCCAAATGAAGATAACCCACGCAACATTCAAATTACAGAAATTGAAGGTGAACGAGAGGTGGAAGGTCCATCTCTAGCATCAGAAGTATTTGTTGTGCCAATTAAGGTGAAGAAAGTAAATATTGGGACAAATGATAATCCCAAAATGGCCAGTATCGGAGATTAATTGGATGAACAAACAATAGAAAGAATAACAGAGTTGTTGCGTGAGTACAGTAACATGTTCCCAACAACCTTTACAAATATGAAAGGAATAGTAGGAGAGCTAGGAGATATGGAGATACATATCAAACCTAAGGCTAGATCCGTCAGACATAGAACTTATAGACTAAAACCAATATATAAGAAAAAAGTAAAAGCATAAATTGATAGAATGTTGGAAGTTGGAATCATAAAACTAGTAGAAGAATCAGAATGGATAAGCCCTATGGTAGTCCAGAAGAAGAATCAAGGAGGCATAAGGATATGTGTCAATCTGAGAAAGTTGAATGATGCTTTCCTACATGACCCTTTTCCCACCCCTTTCACAGAAGAGGTATTAGAGAATGTGGGAGGCCAGGAAGCATACTCATTCACAGATGGATTCCTAGGCTACCATCAGATCAAGATAGATCCAAAAGATAGGTACAAGACCACTTTTTCCATAGAATGGGGATCCTACTAGTACATAGTCATGCCTTTTGGGCCGAATAACGCACCATCAATATTCTCAATAGTAGTCATAGATGTGTTCAAAGAATTCACCCATCAGTTTGTAGAAGTGTATCTGGATGATTGGACCGTATATAGTCTATTAAAATATCATATAGAGGTGTTAAGGATGATGTTGGAAAGATGCAGGCAATGTCATATATCATTAAATATCAAGAATTGTATCTTTGGAACACCTTTTGGAATACTATTGGGACATATAGTCTGTAAACAAGGGCTATTGGTGGATCCTGCAAAGGTTGCAGTCATTGTTAACTTACCACCACCCAAATCAGTACACCAGTTGAGAGCAACACTGGGACACACAGGCTACTATAGGAAATTAATAAAAGGGTATGCGTAGATCACTGTGTCGATGGAGGAACTGTTGAAGAAGGATAGTAAATTCCAGTGGAATGACGACTGTCAGCGAGGTTTGGACACTCTAAAAGAAGAAAGGTCACAACACCTATACTAGTCTTCCCAGACTAGGAAAAGACATTTCATGTGCATGTAGATGCATCATCCATAGCACTTGGATCTATTCTAGCGCAGCTAGGAGAAAGAGAGTTAGACCATCCTATAGCATTTGAAAGTAGAAAACTATCAGAGTCAGAGCAGAACTGCAATACTACAGAGAGAAGGCTTAGCAATGGTATATGCACTACAAAAATTCAGACACTACCTACTTGGGAAACACTTTAAAATGTTCACAGATCATTCTACCCTCAAGTACCTAGTCAATAAGCCAGTGTTGGGGGGGATAATCTGTAGATGGTTACTGTTGTTTCAGGAATTTGACTTTGAAGTGATATTCAAACCAGGGAAGTTGAATGCAGGACCCGATCAGCTGTCAAGGATCACCAATGGAGAGGAATCTACAAATTTAGAGGACAACTTCCCTGATGAAAAATTATTTTTAGTCCAAGTAGCTGATGAATATTTTTTTGACATCATGGAATACTTGAGTACAGGGACTGTGACATAAGAATTCAACACTGCGCAGAAGAAAAATCTGGTAGTCAGAGCCGTAGACTATCAATTGATTGCAGGACACTTATACAAGATGGGCTCAAACATCATCTTGAGAAGATGTGTACTAGAACATGAAAGGCCTGGGATTTTAGTAAAGGCTCACGAGGGAATAGTTGGAGGACATTATGCAGGAAAATCTATTGCAGAGAAGGTATTGCGCACAAGACTATGGTGGTCGACCATTCACATAGATGCAAAGGACTACTGCCAAAGATGTGATGTATGTCAGAGGGTTCGAAAACCTAATAGACATGATGAGATGCCCCTAAGACCACAAGTAACCTTGCAAGTATTCGAAAAATGGGCAATAGACTTTGTGGGACCAATTAACCCACCAGCAAAGAGGTCAGGAGTAAGGTATATCATTACTGTGATAGAGTACTTAACGATATGGGCAGAAGCAAAACTAGTAAAATATTGTAGCATAGAGATAGAAACACACTTCCTGTTTGAGAAAGTGATCACTATATTTGGATGCCCAAGGATTTTGATGAGTGACCAAGGCATTCACTTCATCAATATTACTATCAAGGCTATGAGTGAGGAGTTTGAATTCTATCATCAAAAGAGTACATATCACCCTCAAGCAAATGGAATAGTGGAAGCCTTTAATAAGATCCTAGAGAATGCTTTGACAAAGATCTGCAATGTCAATAGGGATGATTGGGATTTGAAGATACCAACAGTATTATGGGCATACAGAACTACATGAAAAAATTTGACAGGAAAGACACCATTCGGGCTGGTGTATGGACAAGAAGCAATGGTGCCATTAGAATTTTTGGTACCTAGTCTACACGTAGCAACAATCACCAACATGACAGAACGAGGCATAGTACAATAAAGGCTAAGTTGGCTAATGGATATGGAAGAAGATAGGATTCTAGCAGGATTTCACAAAGAAGTACAGAAAGCAAGGGACACATCTTGGCATGACAGGCATATTAAAAGGAAGATTTTCAAGGAGGGAGACCTAGTCTTGGTGTATGACAATAAATTTCTTTAGCATCTAGGAAAATTTAGAATGCATTGGTTAGGACCATATGAAGTGAAGACAATCACAGAAGGGGGATTTGTACGGTTGCAATATTTAGGAGGTACAAAACTTAGAGGAATGATCAATGGGAGTCGACTGAAACTGTATAGGGATAGTCAACCTCCTAGAAGCTAGAAAGTTACCACCCAGTAAGAAGATATGTATATAGTGTATTATAGTAGAATTAAGGGAGGGAAAATGAGAAAAACAAATAAAAAGAAGGAAAATAAGGAAAACAATAAAAAGTATAAACGGGATAAAAATAAAAACAGATCGATGCACATGGAGGGTCTTGACAGAATAGAACTAGTAGAACAGAACAGTGCACTGTAAGAAAACCATGGTTTGAAAACACTGTGCGCAGAAGAGAATTTAATGGGTAGAAAGGTACAATGCACAGGAAACACAACAAAAAGTGAAAAAGTGACAACTGTCAGTGCGACACGACTGTCACTTCTCCTTCCCACTATAAATTTGGTAAAAGGAGGGAAATCAATCCATTGTATTATTTGCTAAGGAAAAGAACAAAAAGTCGAGTGGAAGAGCGATAGAGTGTGAATTTGCGCTACCATATGTCGATTTGGAAGTCCATAGTTCAGATTTTCTTGCCATGTCACCTGAGTGTTGGAGCGTCGACTAAAATTGGAAGAAACACATGGAGTATCACTTGGGTGACACAAACCGGAACAAATGTTATGCCTACAGTGGTGGATGTGGATGAAATCCACACACTAGAGTACAAGAAGACCACATTTCATATGGAAGAGGAGCAGGAACCTGCACAGGAGACCGAGCAGCTGAAAGAGGACATCGAACAGACAGAATTTGACATGTCCAGGGGAAAAGGGCTGCAACAAGAAGAACCGACCACAGGTTCCACGCAACAGGGCCTAGAGCTAGAACCAGAGCATGAAACGGAGCAAGAGGCCATACTAGAAGGTGGGGTATCCTCCCCACAAGGGAAGAAGAAGGCACGAGCAGAGAGTAGTGCACAGGGCGAACAACGTGTAGAGGCAGAATTGGCTATAATGATGCCAAACATTCCTAAGGGAGTGAATACCAAAGATAACATGGTAGGAGGATTCGATAGCCTTAAATACTCTGACCATGATGTCTCTGGCACCATAAAGTTCCCATATTTGGCACCATAGAGCTACCTAGAGAGCAGAGGAGAAGGACCATCAGGTGCACCACTGTTGGAGCATGCGTAGTGGATCTTGGAAATGTACAACACCGACATCATGAAATTATTAGACATACCGCACTTCGGGTGTGGGAAAAACATAAACGGATGTGTCAAACAACTTTTAGCGAGGGTGCACAGAGGCATATTGTGGATGAATATGCTAGTGCCTATCAACTTCGACCTCATCGTGGCGATTACAGGGCTACCCACAGATGGGGAGAAGCCGTAATAATACCTAGAAGACAAAAGTAAGGAGAAATCCATCTCAGATGAGATCAAAGAAAAGTATGGCACAAAGAGGGGTAACAGAGGTATCAAGATCAGTGACATCAATGATCTTGTGAAATGATTTGCAACAATATATCTCGGTTGCAAATTAATGCACAAGTGTTGAAAAGAAGAAGTGCATGCAGGAGTAGTAGCAGTCACGACGTAGTGCGCAAATGGGAGCTCGATGAGTTGGGGCCCTTATCTACTGAACTCGTTCCTTGAAGACTACAAGGACGCACACGACTGGGGCTCTGAGTTCCACTACTTGTGGTTACTCATCCTCATTGCACTTATGGGGTGGCAGGAACCCTCATACACTATGTTCCTTCCAAGGACATGAAAATGTGGCACAACGCGATACACGTCGCTGTGAAGCACAACAGATCCCAAGGAAAATAAATTCAACAATGACATGTTCACTCAATACTTAACAGAGATCCATAATATCTTGGCGGATACATGGAGGATCTCCACAGAAATTGTCCAGGAGTTTGGAAAGATAGCGAATTTACAGGCATCACGCCACAACATGCTACAGGCAAAGAAGGATCTGGCCAAGAAGTGGTTGCAACTGAAGTACTACATGATGATGCAAGACATCCACATGGAGGTCCAAGAGTGGCCCGACGAGTGGAAAGTGCCAGAGATTCCAAGAGTAGCACCAAAAATACAAATCCAGATGTAGGGTAACACAGTCTCTGCACAACAGATAGGAAGGAATGGAGCTAGCCAGAAAAAGAAGACAACAATAGGTATAGTGGGGGAAAGCAACCCAATTCAAAAGAAAATCAAGACACAAAATAAGTCACAGCGTGGTCCTACACAGGGTCCACTAGGCATAGAGCAGACACCAAGAGGACCGACAGGACAGGTGAGCGCAGAAGAAGTCAGACGGAGGCATAAGAGGTAGCCATGGAAGAAGAAGTTGGGAAGAATATAGGCATGGATACACAAATTCCAGAGGTATCTGAGCCATCAAATGCCCCAAAAAAAATGCCAGGGGAGCAAGAAAGTGGCGCCAGGAAGAAGGTATAGGCCCACAGAAAACCAATGGAAACATCATTGACAACAAATGATGTGGACCTGATAGAAATGATAGTGGAAGATAGATTGTCTGAGGTATGGGAAAACATGGAGAATCATCGAGATTCATTTCTGGAGCAAGTACAAGAGGTAAAAATTTTGCTAGATCAGTTGAGGATCAGGGAGGATAAGAAACAGAAGGAGAAACCAACACCCACTAGAGAAGAAGCACATGCTGGAGAGACAGTGCACATCACAGAACAGGGAATTGTTAATTTCATCATAACACCGAAGATGTTGTTCTTTGATGAGGAGACATCACAGAGGCCCCTGAAAGACATTGAGAGTTTGGACTTGGCACTGCCCAAGATTCCAACTAAAGCGTTGTATAAATTGCAAGTGAGCATCGCGCAGGAGATTCAGTCCAGAGCAAGGTTGGATGCGACAAACTTACAATTGGCGTAGGAAGACAACACCTCACTGAAGGAGGCACTTAGCTAGGAAGGGAAGGAGAGAAATATAGCACAGAAAAAAGTGGAGGAGATGGAGAAACATATAAGTGGAGTATTTCAATCCATCCCCGACAACGTAGAATCGGAAGAAGCATCTTCCGAAGAGAACATGAGGAAAATAGCACATGCCCTGGTGCAATATAAAGAGAAGATCAAGGAACTAGAGGAACGCGTAGTACCTACGACTCCTCCAATAGTCTGAGTGAAAAGAGAGAAATACATGACAGTAGCTACATAAAACATTGCACGGAACATACATAGAGTGGCAGAATTGTTGGAAAAGAGCGGCCAGCTATGGACACAACTATTAGAGGATGGGAGCCTACAAGAGCTGCAAGGAAAGGGAGATAAATTGCATGCAGTAATGGAAGATGTCAAACAATGACATAGGATAATGTCACTGCCAGAGAAGATTAAGACGGTCATAGAAATGAATAACCTTCAAGAAGAATAAAAAGCAGTGTAGGCACATAAGGTCGCACGATAGGCTCAGTTGGAGCCCCTACAAGAAAAGGCAGAACAATTGGTCATGGAAATCGACGCAGCGAAAGTGCGCCTCAAATAGATAGGCTTGGAGGGGGCAAAGATCTTACGTCCACCAGTAACCACACAGGTGGTCGAAGCCATGTCAGCAAGGAGAAACCAGGCTCAGGAGCAGTGGCAACAGATAACATATATGTACTAAGCACTGGCACAAGCAGTGACAGATGTTGGAGTTAGGCAGTGACCCGGGACGAGTCACGATGTTAGTTTTGGGGGCTTGTTGGGTGCAGGCCCAATTTTGAAGAAAATCATCACGTGTAAGGCAGACATGCATGGAGGAAAAACAACACGTGTAAGGAAGATGCGCATTGAGGAAAACAAGCACGTGTAAGGAAGACGCGCATGCAAGAAATGTAGCACATACAAGATAAACACGCATGCAAAAGAGGAAAGCATGCAAAGGATGCATTCAATAAGACCTAACCATGTTAGGGTTAGGGTTTTGGTAAGAGAATGTAATGGCTGGTAAGCCGAAAACATGTATAAGTAGGTACCTAGGAGGTCTAGGTCAGGGGTTGTTCTGGTTGTTGTTCAAAGACTGTTATTAGTTCTAGTTCAGAGTTTTGTTTATGGATCAGAATGATTGTAAATCTGATCTGTGTTGTAAGTTTTTGAGTTGAGGAGAGGAAATAAGGTAGATATTGAGGGGTAGATCATAGGATGAGGATCCTGGTGTGATCTAGTCCGCCTCATTGTAGATCTCGACCTGTCTAAGGAGAATTGTAATGTGTGTGGCATTGTAGAGTTGGAAACACCATAATAAAAGAGAAGAGCAACCAAATATTTGTGGACGTAGCCCAGGAGGGGTGAACCACGATAGACCATGTGTTATGTGATTGAATATTGTGTATTTCCTTTACTGTCAAGGATTAGATGTTAGATAGATCTGTGAATAACTATTTAGATCTACCATTTTACATGCATGAATAAGAATGACAAGGTATTCAATATAAGATGAATGTTAAAGTAACAAATGAAGATAATAGAGTTTAATCCCATATCCCCACTCATTCCCAAGCTGCAAGCACTTGAGCGTTATAGCCACCAATAGAATAATCTTGGGTGAGACTGTGCAATGCACTCTGTGTGCTGCGTTTCCTTCTAGTTTACCAGAGGGGTCGATAGTTTTAAAGGGGTTTTGTTGGAAACCATAGTAGACCTGAACCCGGGTCAGCCCAAGAAAGGTAGCAAAAGAGAAGCAACCAATAGTTACCCCGTGTTGGTCGTATGGTATGGTTCGTGTATCCAAGGGCTGGGACCAAACCCCAGCCCTTTCTACCGTCGAATGAAACAATATGCAAATTTAAATATAAAATTTGCCACTATAGGGTTAAGTACCACCTACAGGCAGACTGGTAGTTCAGCTTGCGCTCATTCCATTCGTCCGCCCGGAGGTCTGGGGTTCGACTCATACAAATTCCAAACCCAAACTTTTAACCGACAACAAGGGGGTGCCACATGGCATCCCCCCACATGGCAACCCCTAGCTAGGCCACATGGAACCCTTCTATTCACCCAAAAAATGGACACGTGTCGACCATTGGTTAGTCCACGTTCCTGCCAACTAAGCTGCCAAATCACTTGCCACTTTAGCTACCCAATCAGCCTGTACAGTTGTACGGTTAGCTGCCACGTGGCTTGTACAGATTGAACAATCAACATTTTGCATGTTTGGTAAAGTGGACATAACGCGATTTCTCAACCATACGGAATCTGTTTGAGCCCATTCAAGTTGCATTGGGATCGTGAGGATGAGAGATACGCAATGAATTTGTTTTTGAACAATTTTGAGCACTTTGAGTTTTGATCATTTTTTGATCCCCCAGATCAATAATAAAATTTTACAAGGATATGGATGTTCCACATAGGAAATATGTTAAAGGTGGTAATTGAAATTGATGATTTTGTATAAGCATGCAATCAACATGTAGGTTCTTATTTGGATGTTATCAATAGCAGTTTGAAATAGATTAAATCTATATTTGGAATGAATAATTTATCATAGATTCTCGATTTAGAACGAAACATATGGATTTCTTATTATTATATATAGTGATGCCAATATCTTATAGTATATAATTAGATATAGCTAGTGTTTTATGTGTTCTTCACACATTTCTCTTTTCATGAAGTTAAATCACTATATCTATGAACTCTACGACATGCATGGAACTAGCTAGCCTTCCTAGACATTCCTTTCGAAGATGGAAACTAAACCATATAGTTGATTCCCCATTAAAAGTAGGAATAAAACCACCTAACGGTCAACTACTTATTGAGGCAATGATATCCATTGTTACTTCTATATCCAAGATAACTTGATTTTGTTTTGCTACAAATAATGTGGTTGGTCTATAAGACTTTTGTCAATGTTTTCATAATTTTAATATGTCATACTGTGGAATTTTCTCCACCTGTTGAGGTGGTTAGGATTTCATATATAGTATTTCATGAAAGGTTTATTTAGTTTTTGGATATATTTTTGAATAGTTTCAATATGATTATTTTTAGAAGACCTATTTAACTTCAGATGGACTATATCAAATATTTGTAATGTGCCACATACACTTGAAGATTTTTTTTTATTTTTTTTATACTAGAGTAAAATATTTTTCCTTGGAAAAAACATTATAGATTTCTTTAAAAACACCATTAAACGTTCTAACACAAACATCTTCATACCCTTGAATTTCATGACACATTTTATCTCCAAAATTATCCTTTTTGTCCTCATCTATCTTAATTGAAAATGTTAACCATTTTGATTACCTATTATATACATTAAAGTTTCAAAAATCAATAATACATGTGTTATAGTAATCATTTAATATGTGTTATAGTAATCAAGAAGATTTAATATGAAAAAATCTTTTCAAATATTTCATGTCTTCATCATCAACAATTTTACTTTACTGGTTATTTGTTGTTTTGCATTCATGATAAAAAAAAAATCATCCCTCATTCAAAAAAAAATGGTTGAATATTTCATAATATTGGCACTTATCATTCTTCTTAGTAAAGAATTCACTTATTGAAATTTATTTATCCCTCAAAAATTGTAAATTGTACTTGACATTTTACCTTTTCTTTATTATTAGAGATGTGTTATATTATTTTCATGTAGATAGTGAACTC
>SNQJ01S0004830.1:0-18310 GCA_010110895.2 Picea sitchensis
AGGATTTTCACATGCTTCATATTCTTCCTTGAAATCTATATCATCACAATACATGTCCTTAAGGTGTTCAAACCCCAAGGTCTTCACCTGAAATTCTTGTAGAATCAAACATCTCCTACTTAATGCATCAACAACTTTCTTAGCATTCCCACCAATATGTTTTATGAAAAAAGTAAAACTTTACATAAACTCAACCCACTTTGCATGCCTCTGATTCAATTTTTCTTGTCTGGTTATGAATTGTAAAGCCTGGTTATTGCTATACAAGACGCATTCTTGGGGGACAAGGTAGTGTCCCCACTTCTTCAAGGATTGAATTATGGGATAAAACTCCTTATTGTATGTGGAGTATTTTCTCTTGTTCTCATTCAGATTCTCACTGAAATAGGCAATAGGTCTATTATCCTGGCTCAAAACTGATCCAAATGCAACTCCACTTGCATCACATCTCACCTGAAATGTCTTTTCAAAATTTGGCAAGAACACAATTGGTCGTTCTGTTATTTTCTCCTTCAGTATATTGAATCTCCTCTCGGCCTCCTATATCCATTTAAAATACTTGTGCTTCTTCTTCATTGTATCCATCATTGCTGCACAAATTCCATTGAAGTCTCTAATGAACTTCCTATAGAAGCTTTATAATCCATGGAAGCTCCTTACCTCAAACATACTCTTTGGTGACGACCATTCTTTGATTGATTTCACCTTCTTTGGATCCATATTTAGTTCATTTGAATAGATAAAAAAATCCAAGTAAATGTGTTATGTCTTCATAATAGATGACTTCTTGATCCAAAATCGGATCCAGGAGCCCGACAGGGCTAAAAAGGCTCAAAAATGAAAGTGCTCAGAATTCGACGAAACCAACTCCATTGCGTCTGGATCGTTCTCCCAATTCCGTCCATATATCCACTTTCTCAAATAGACATTGTATGTGAGAGTTATTGTACTTTCTCAATAGGTCCAGTCAAATGATGACATCAACATGACATCAACAGTGCTGACATGGCAAAGACAAGTGGCGACAAGTGGTAGTCCAGCATAAGGTGACTAGTCAGTGACAGGGATCCAACCAATAGCTGACAAGTGGAAATTGTTTGGCAAATGGTTGGGTGCCACGTGGCCCAGTCATGGGTTTCCACGTGGCACCATGGTATTGGTTAATGGTTGGTGGAAAAAGTTTTATTGGAGCTCATGGGAATTGAACCCATGACCTCTTGGTAGGCGCACAAGACTTGGCCAAAGTCCTTTTTACCAATGCGCCCTTGATGGTGCTTATTAAATATAACCCACTTTAATTTTATTAAAGTGTATTGTAAAGGTATATGGGTGCACAAGGGGATAAGCTCCAACCCAAGGATCTTGGGGATATCCCATAAAACTAGGAGGGCACACATGAGAAGGGGCTTAGCCCACTTAAGGTGCACTATTTTGAGCCTTGATCCCATGCAGAGTGCCATAAGACTAGGGGCGCGTGCCCAGTTAAGGGATACTCTTCATATTTTGTTTAAAAATGGGTTTTTGACGATACAATTATGGTTTTTATTGATTTTAATTAACCGGTTTTGGTTATTTGGCCATATCTTGGTGGATATTGGGCCAAATTGAGTGCCACAAAAAGTGGGATGTTGGGATTTGATCCCTCTACCTCATGGATATATAAACTAAGTCATTGATAGGTTTTACACAAGCAATAAGAAACAAATAATCTTAAAGCCAAGGTAAAGTAGTCTTAAGCAGTGCAAGTAGCTGAGCTTTAGAGGCAGTTTTCGGGAGTTCTATTACTCCATTTTTCAGTGCCGTCTGTTGCGTCAGGTTTCTGAGACATAGAAGAATACAGCTAGTCAGTCAGATGCCCTATATGATGTATTTTGAATGCATATTGTAAAGCATTGAATATTTAATAGGGAAAGCCTCCCGCACTGAAGACAAAGGCCCAGAGACGTAGGCGAGATTGATGAACTCCGTTATCAACTTCTTGTGTACAATTGTTTGATGTTTTACATTCTTGTGTTATCTATTATTTCTCTTAATTATTCAAGTATTTGTTGTCTTTATATTCACATGCACCGTCAGAAAAAGGTCTTGATTAAATTGAGGTTATAGTGTGTAATAGCTAAGCTTCAATTTTTGGATCAAGTGGTATCAGAGTAGGTTGACATTGCAGGAACTGTGAATATGGGAAAATGCTTGAAGAGAGCTAGACTCTAGGAGCTTGAGGAGATCAATCAAGCCATGCAATAAGAGAATGTTGAATTGCGAAGATTGGTGCAGATTATCGAGGAAGACAGGGAAAGAATGCAAACGTTGATGTTGGCAATGGAAGCAAGGCGAGTTGGAGGAAGTCCTTCAGCTAGAAGCCCAAGCCCTATTAGGGATGATGAAACTCATCCATTCTAGAGGCACTCAGATGAGGAGGATTCATTTACTCTTGCTACTCCAGTTGAGGAGCAGTCGATAGGAGAGGTCATTGGCACATTCTCTTCACTAGTAGAAAGCACTGATTACACTCCAGCCTTACCTGTAGCTGATCAGGAAGTGGAGTCCAACCATCTAGAGATAGTATCATTTGAGAGACATACCAAAGGAGTCGGTGTGAGAATGTTATCGAAGTTTGAATACCAGAAGGGGAAAGGCCTTGGAAAATATGGCCAAGGTAGTGCCGAGCCGATTGAAGTGCATGAGCATCCACTCCGGGAAGGATTGGGATATGTAGGAGGATATTTTGAGGACAAGAGTCTAGTGATTCACTACACACACTGTCAAAAGTTAGGACATGATGCTGACCACTATTGGAAGTGACATCTAGAATTGACCCTAGAATCGTTTCGGACTCGGCAAGGTAAACAGGTAGCTCGAGCCAGCAGCGACACAAACAATGAGTCACAAAGGAAAGATAAACAGGTTGTAAGGTATAAATCCCCGTCACCCACCTTTACTGATGAGCATGCTAGATTCATGAACCTTATCAGGAAAATGATTCTATGTGCATTTTGTAGCAGCAACAACCATTGTGTTGCAAACTGTTGGGAACAAAAAGTATATCGAAGAAAAATCATGGTGACAATAAGTATGCCAAGACATGATGATGCGACACTGCAGGTCAAAAAGAATCTGCTAGCAAATTCAATGCAGCCAGGGAAGGAGTCAGAGAAATCCAAGGGGGATTCGACTGAGCCAGGGCGTGATTCCATCAAGTTTCTTTGAGCAACAAACACTTGCTCACATTGTTAGAAGAGCAGACATTGTGAAAATAGTTGTTGGAAGCTGCATCCAGAGTTGCGACGCTCAACAAAACCTGAAGGGCCCGAGAAAAAGACTGATGCTATAAAGGAAAAGAAGGATGCTGTCGAGGAGCAGAAAGATGTTGGAAGAGGACACCAGGCGGATGCTGCGGAGAAGCAGAGGAATGACCGTGACACTTCTTTGGAAAAAGGTGGGTCGTTCGACTGGAACTGGGCAGATTTTATGCCCTATATGTAAGTTGAGTCAGTGTCATTGTCATTGATGTAATAAAAGTGATTTGATTTATGAAATCACTTATTGAGTCTAGTTAATGTTAAGTCTAGGTTGTTTGTCATTAGTTGATTGATGTAAGGAGATAGTCGATTGATGTAATAATCCTTTTGGGGACCAAAAGGTCCTTTAGTGGGGAGGTGTGATCTAGAATCAAATCCAAGAGCCTAACAGGGCTGAAGGAGGCTCAAAAATGAAAGTGCTCAGAATTCGACGAAACCAACGCCATTGCATCTCGCTCATTCTCCCAATTCCGGCCATATATCGAATTTCTCAAACGAACACTGTATGCGATAGTTATCGCACTTTGACCACTTTCACAAACATGAAAAAAGTCAATAGGTCCAGTCAAATGATGACATCAACATGACATAAATAGTGCTAACATGGCAGAGACAAGTGGAGACAAGTGGCAGTCCAGCAGAGGGTGACTGGTTAGTGATAGGGATCCAACCAATAGTTGACAAGTGGCAATTGTTTGGAAAATGGTTGGGTGCCATGTGGCACCATGGTATTGGTTAATGGTTGGTGGCAAAAGTTTTATTGGAGCTCATGGGAATTAAACACATGACCTCTTGGTAGGCACCCAATACTTGGCCAAAGTCCTTTTTACCAACATGCCCTTGATGGTGCTTATTAAATATAACCCACTTTAATTTTATTAAAGTGTATTGTAAAGGTGTATGGGCGCACAAGGGGATAAGCTCCAGCCCAAGGATCTTGGGGATATCCCATAAAACCAGGAGGGTGTGCATGAGAAGGGGATTAGCCCACTTAAGGTGCACTATTTTGAGCCTTGATCCCATGCAAAGCGCCATAAGACCAGGGGCACATGCCCAGCTAGGGGCTACTCTACATATTTTGTTTAAAAATGAGTTTTTTACCATATAATTATGGGTTTTATTGATTTTAATTAACTAGTTTTGGCTATTTGGCCATATATTGGTGGATATTGGGCCAAATTAAGTGCCACAGAAAGTGGGATGTTGGGATTTGATCCCTCTACCTCATGGATTTATAAAATAAGTCATCGAGAGGTTTTACACAAGCAAGAAGAAGCAAAGAATCTTGAAGCCAAGGTCAAGTAGTCTTGAGCAGTGCAAGTAGCTGAGCTTTGGAGGCAATTTTTGGGAGTCCTATTACTCCATTTTCAGTGTCATCTGTTGCATCAGGTTTCTGAGACAGAGCAGAATACAACTAGTCAGTCAAATGCCCTATATGATGTATTTTGAATGCATATTGTAAAGCATTGAATATTTAATAGAGAAAGCCTCCCGCACTGAAGATAAAGGCTTGGAGACGTAGGCGAGATTGCCGAACTCCGTTATCAACTTCTTGTGTACAATTGGTTTATTTTTTTGATTCTTTTGTTATCTGTTATTGCTCTTAATTATTCAAGTCTTTGTTGTCTTTATATTCACATGCACCGTCAGAAAAAGGTCTTGATTAAATTGAGGTTATAGTGTGTAATAGCTAAGCTTCGATTTTCAGATCACTTCTTCATATTTATCAAGAACTTATCCCGTGTTAGTATCCTCATCACTAGTGTTAGGTGTCTCAAATTATAATCTTTAGTCCTTCTAAATATCATTATATCAACCATATATACAACCATAAACTTGCCAATGAAATCTTTCAGTATTTCATTCATCAACCTCATAAAATTACTCGGGGCATTTTTTAAGCCAAATGGAATAACAAGCCACTCATACAAAACTTCATTTGTATTAAAGGTTGTCTTCCACTCATCACCTTCTTTCATTATAATCTGGTGATATCCACTTTTCAAATCTATTTTAGAAAATAAATTGGCTCCACTTAAACAGTCCATTAAATCATCCATTCTTGGTAAAGGAAATCTATACCTGATGGTGATCTTGTTAATGGATCTTGACTCTGTACACACTATCCATCCTCCATCCTTCTTTGAACTCAATAGAGTTGGTACTGCACATGGACTCAATCTCTCTATCACCAAACCATTTTCTAACAGTTCCTAGACTTGGTTCTTCACTTCCTCATTCTCTCGAGGTGTCAATCTGTATGTTGCTTTGTTCGACAGACTTTCTCCTGGTATGAATTCAATATGGTGGATAATACTTCTGATGGGTGGAAGTGAGTTAGGCAACTCATCCACCACTATGTCAGAAAAATTATCCAACAACTCCTTAACTTCTTTAGGAAAATCATCCATCGAAGTACTTGTCTCTAGATTTTCTCACCACAACAAACTATATGTTTTGTTCTTTCTTGACTTCTTTCAGTAGTTCCTTCCCACTCATGAGAAGTATGCTCATGATAGGACTTCCTCTTTCACTTTCTTTTATTGGAAACAACATGTGTGTTATACTATTCTCCTCCACGGTGTATGTATTCTTCCCTCCCATCATGAATGACATCCTGTCAAGCTGCCATGGTCTTTCCAATAAAATATATGGCGTACATCCATGGGAATCACATCACATGGGATTTCATCTCTATATCCTCATATCTTAAATTCAACCAAACATTGTTTTGTAACCATTGCTTGGTTGTCAGCACCTGTCATGAGGACTTTGTATGGCAAGGCTTCAGATGTGCGACTTGTCTCCGGCTCTAATTTCTCCACCATCTTTGTGGATACTAAGTTGTCCGATTAACTCCCCATCGAATTATCACCCTTGTTAATGTTTATGGCATTATTGTATTTCTTTTCATTTCTGTTTGGATGAGCATAACAAGGAACAAGATCCTTTGAGAGGCCCACACACACACACCAAGGGGCAGCATTTATCACGGGAAGCCCTCTAGTGGAAAGAAAACCCAACAAAAACTTCATATCATAAATAGCTTATACATTGTTCAGAGATAACTCAAATGTCTGAAGAGTCCTGTTAAAGGATGCCGCTCTTCTTCTCCTTTCTCCAGCAATTAGTGCGACTTGCCTCATAAGGAGAGGAGATGAGAGAAAATTGAGTTGTGTGTTGGAGTGAGGTGCTAGCCTCCTATTTATACTATTTTGGCATGTGTGAAGAGTCACCAGCTGGCGGGGCCGACCTCTCACTTTAGGTGGGTAAGCCCACCTTTAATTAGTTCTGGGCCTTCCATTATAGCTGCCAGGTTTGACTTTTTTATTCTGCACTTTGTAATTGTTAGATGACCAATCATAAAGGGGGATTTGGTCATATACAGTATCAACATGATTAATCCTCAATGGGGATTAATCCAATAACAATAATAATAATGGTGACATGATTAATCCACAATAGAAATTTAATCCAATAACAAAATAATAATAAGAATTCTCTTACAATTACATTATTTCAAGACTCCCCATTAACAAGAAGGGTTTTCATCGATAATGTTTGATGAGAGGTATGCATCATCAGTGGCATTAGGTGGACAGTATCGTAAATATCATCTTAGAACATTGTCCATACATTTAGAGTCCATCGAGTATGTTCATCTGACAACATCATCATTCGAAGAGATACTATAATCATCTACATCGATATGTGTGGTAAAATGATACCTCATCCACGGCGCACATCACGGTACTACACTGGCTCGATGTCACAACTGGTTTAGGCTGGTAGCTGGGTGTCAGTCACATCACATCTTGATTTAAGTCTAACAACTAGGTGAGAAGAAAGTAATATCATCATCTCACTTTACATCTAACAAATGATTGACTGAGGAATCAACGACACCATGCTTTACGTCTAACAACTAGGTCAGAAGCATGACTCATCTTTCTTCGATATAACAACCAGGTTAGAAGCAAGTAACACATCAACATCTCGTCTTACATCTAACAACGAGGTCAAAAAGCGAGGAATCATCTTGCTTTATGTCTAACAACTAGGTCGAAGCAAGGAATCAGTAACGTTATGCTTCGATCCCCAACAACTAGGTCAGAAGCATAACTCATCTTGCTTCACGTCTAACAACGAGGTGGAACCAAGGATCACACGGCGTCATGCTTCGTCTAGCAGGAGAATTAGAAGCATGACTCATCTTACTACGATCTAACAACTAGGTGGAAGAGGAATCAATGGTGTTATGCTTTAAGTCTAACAACTAGGTTGAAGCATAACTCATCTTGCTACGTCTAACAACAAGGTCAGGAACGAGGATCACACAATGTCGTACTTTCACGTCCTTTCTTGAATTTGAGAAGCATGACTCATCTTCTACGATCTAGCAGGTGAGGTCGGAAACAGGAATGCATCTCTCCCCACTAGGGGAGGGTCCTTTTAGTTAATACCAAGCTTATTTTAGTGTTCAAACTTTACGAGGTTAGAGGCTTAGTCAACACATCACCAACTTGTTTATCGTTGCTAATGTACTGGAAGCTTCAAGGCTCCTCTGCGTACCATGTCACGGATGAAATGATAGCCGATCTCTACGTGCTTCGATTGACTGTTGTAGAACATATGATTCTTTTTCATTTTAATACAACTTTGATTTGTCACATAGAATTGCGGTTTCTCTCATCTCCAAATCAAATAGACTTGTCAGCAACTTTTTGAAGCCATATGGCCATGACTAGCGAGAACAATGTGACAGTATTGCTACACTTCTCTTGTCTTGAAGCAATACTGGATTGCTTCCTACTACGCCATGAGATCATGGCTGACCCAAAACTAAAACAACATTATGAAGTTCTCTTTCTATCAGAAAAACTTCCAAACCAATCTGAATCGGTATATCCACTCAGTGTGAAGTTATGCTCTCCATCATAGCTAAGACCATAGTCCACTATACCTTTAAGGTACCTCATCACATGTTTGCAACCACTAAATGAACAAGTTTGGGCTCTACCGAGGCCCGACTCAAGGTGTTCCTTTACACCCAAAGCGGATGTCAGTTTGGTGTTCTTGGTACATCAGCGATCCAATAATCTGATACGTATAGAGTGGCATCTATCAAATCGTGATGTCGACCAATAGCCCGGCTTTGCTTCCATGGGGTATTCATGGACTTGCATTCCTAGCATGTCAAATCTCTTTAAAAATTTCGACCGTGTACTTCCCACAGTTCAGGAAGATTCTTTCAGGACTCTGCCATACCTCAAGACCTAAGTAATGCATTAGGCCAAGGTCTTTCATTTTCGATCTGCGGCAAGTCTCTTCGTACATTCAATGATGATATTTTCTTCTCTAGTTAAGAATAAGTCCATCCACATACAATAATAATATTTGGTTCATTCTCCATGATCTTGGAAGTAGAGATTTGAATCTGCTTTACTCTTGGTAAAAGCCTAAGCTTGTCATCAGCTACATCTGACCATACCAAGCTCACGGGAGCTTTCTTCCAATCCATTATAAGGCTTTCTTCAATCGGCGGACATGAGACTTCCTATCTTCAACCTCAAATCCTTGGGGTTGCTCTATATACCCTTCCTCTTCGATAGCATGCATTTCGGAAAGATGTCTTCACATCCATCTAGTGCAACTTCCATTTCATCTTAATTGCCAAGGCTATAAATGGTTCTGATCGAAGTGTATGTCGCCACAGGAGAAAATGTCTCTTCATGATGATTCATCATACGGGGAAAAGCTACGGCGACAAATCTTGCTTTATATTTCTCAATACTTCCATCAGCAACATTTTTATCTTGAAGAGCCATTTGATGATACCACATCCTTATTTTTTGGTTTGGGAACTATTTCCCATACATCATTCTTTATTATGGATTGGTATTAGTCTGTCATGTATATACCGACACCCTTCTTCTTGATGCCCTCTTCAAAACATGTGGGTTCCTCATCAGAGTGGGTTGCACATCAAAGCCATGTAGCGGGAGGTTCGGCTTTAGATCTCTTCACGTGGAGTATTTGTTCCCTTCGGAAGAAACCATACTTCTCTCCATCTTGAATATGATCTATTGCCCAAGCAAGCATTCTTTTATGGGAGAAGGTCATTTGAGGAAGGTTCTTGAACCACGTTATATCATGATCTTCGAGAGTCTCCTCATCAAGGGGAAGCTAACCCATACGGGTTCCTAGGCTCGGAACTTCCCTCATGGACTCTGTCATCACAGAGTTACGGGTTCCTCTTCATATATACCTCTTCAAGGCGGCATATTCTCGATTTCTTAAGTGCAACTTCTTCATCAAAGGTCCGATCCCTCACGATCTCAATATGGGCGGTGACCCGGGTAATGTAAAGGCTTTGGATACCTCATATTATCCCACAAATATTCTCTTCTTCAGGAGGGCTCGAGCTTGTTTATTTTCTCTTTTGGTGTATGGATAAAAACTGGACAATAAAATGTTGAGATTGCTTACTTCTTGCTTCTTTCCGATGAACATTTCTTCTAGGGTCTTGAACTAGGGTGCACTATGGGATGGTTTGTTCTGCACATAAATGAATGACAGCATAGCTACTTCTGCCAGCAAGCACATGGGAAGATTTGCAGTGAATCATGGTCTTCACCGGCTTCATAATGGTTCTATTCTTCCTTTGGCTACACCATTTTGTTTGGGGATTATAGGGAGTGGATTAGTTACCTCTTGATCTCGATATCTCTGCAGAAGATTACGAACTCCTTAGGTATATTATCCTCCATTATCGACTGAGTATCTTAATATTTCTTCGGAAGATTCTCTATCAAGGCTTTGAATTCACTTAATTCACGAATACTTCATCTTTAGATTTTATGAAATATATCCGGATCTTCTGAGAATAATCATCAATATTCACATAGTATACATACCTGCTAATGTGGAGGGATGATGGCATTGGGCCACCTGCATGGGAATGGATGAGTTCCAATGCTCTTCTGCTTTGTTGTCCCTCTTTGGAAGGGGTTCTTGATGTTCTTCCAATGTGCGCATCCATTTCATATACCTTCTTGATCAACCTTGAGTTACGGTAAACTGTGATAGCTTTGCATATGTAAGGTAGCCTTGTAGTTGATGTGAGATGATCTTCTTTGCCAAAGTTCGCATGAATTTTAGATGGCATGGGTCATAGCGGTTTCTGGGTGACCCTTCAGCTTATATAAAGCATTTTCTTCACTGTGTGATTTAGCTTCATTTAGGTTCTCCCTTAGTACATTATAACTTCTCCATCTGAGAGCTCTATAGCCTTTCTTGTCTAAAGCTGAGTATGGAGAGTAGAAGTTCTTCTTTGGGCCCGATTACGCGGGTGGTGTGGGCATTGGAGTTTCACGAATCTAGCTTGTGGTTTGATTCTCCTATTCCCATGATGGGATATTGATAATCATATCAAGAGTTACTTTTCTAAGAGAAACTTCTTTTCACGATTACAAGGAAATTATTTTTCTTACCGTCATATGCTTTGATGCACCATCAATGAGCCGTAATGTCCTCTCGAGGTGATCTGAGATCGGGGAAGTGAGATTAAGACATGGTCCTTAATCATCTTCATAGGTGGTTCTTCATCTTGACAATGTGAGGTATGTTGCCTTTTATTGCTTCCTCTTGTACTCTTCTCTTAAATTTGGACAATTGTTCACCTTGGTATTCCCATCTTATCCTAATGATAGCATTGTATATATGAGATGCATCCCATTGTCCTTTCTTTTGAGAATTTCTTGAATGAGATTCTTGATTGTTGAACTTGTTTGATGGTTTGGAGTTCCCTATGATATTCCCTTTTGAAGTAGGGTTTCTTCCTTCCTCCTTTGTATGAGTAGCTAGAGGGCTTGATCATCATCCCTTGCCTAAGTAGTTCTTCCTGATTGGTTACCCTTGTCTCTTCTTGGGGGAATTCTTCCCATAGGCTTTCAAGCTGTAGTTTTTCCTTTACGCATATCACTATTTGGATGAAGGCATCCAAGGTCTTGCGAGACCATTAAAGGTTATTACAAATTGAGTCTTAGGTGGAGTGGTGTCTCCAATTTCTTTCAAATGTTCTTTTATTTTGGAGATTCAAGAGAAATATTCTTGAATCATTCTCCTTGCATCTTGGTATTCTTCAACTAAGTTATTAGATTCATATTTCAATTGATGTTCTTTCTTTCATATAGTTTCCTTGAGAGAATCAAACATCTCCTTGGGGGTTTCTTTTGACGATACATATGGGATTGGGTGATTAATTTGATTGAATGCATATTGATTCTCCAAAGCCCGATTGAGTCCCTTCGATGAGAGGATTCACTTCTCTACGGCATCTTCGGTTCCTCCACTTCTTCTTTGATGATAAAATCTTGATAGGTCCGTTTCCTGCCAAGGATTAGATCGATCCCTATACTTCCAGGGCATGAAAGTTGTCTATGCCTTTTAATTTCTCAACAACCTTTGTGCTTGCAGGCATCTTGTACTTTCGACAACAAAATAACCAAAAATTGAAAGTGCTTCGAAATCAAATTTTGACCTTACCGGAGGTGCTTAGAAGTGAGAGTAACTTTGGTGTCCTCAGTCGAGAAAGTCAAATTTTACTGATCAATCTGATCTGATTTCAGACTAGTGCTTCGGTACTTACGGTACCTTGGTACTTAATGTTTGGTTTTTGTGGTACATCACGGGTACTTTTATTGAAACCTAGGGTTTCACTTTCTAGGAGATATCCAACCATTGAAAAGGGGTGCTCTAGGTGCCAAATTGATCCTTGGGGGAGCAGCTTTCAGGAGGTTAGGGCTTAAAATATTCACTTTGCAAAACCCTAATTTTTGGAGTGCAGTGTGATGACGTTTTCCCTGGTAAAATAGTAACTTTCTTAGGGTTATTTCGATACCATGTTAATGTTCTTCATTATTATAGTTCTTTGCATTTCGTAGATAAAGAGCATAATAAGAACAAGATCACTAAAATACACATTCTGAGACATGGCATTTATCACGGAAACCCTCTAGGGAGAAATATTGACAAAACTTCCTTATCATAAATAGCTTATACAATGTTCAGAGATAAATCAAACCAATACAAAAATTCCTCCCCAAGGATGTACCCTCTTCTTCTCCTCTCTCCAATGGGTAATTCTGACTTGCCTCATAAGAATGAGCAAGTGAGTTGTGTGTTTGGGTGAGGCGTTAGCCTCTTATTTATATCCAGGACTATACGTGTGAAAGGTCCTGGCGGGGATGACCTCTCCCTTTCTGGGTGGGTAAACCCACCTTTAATTAATTTTGGGTCTTCCATTATAACCTACTTGGGAATGGAACTTCTTATTCTTCCTTTGTAATTGTCCAATGATCCAAATGTAGAGTTTGGTCATTATACAATTAATGACATGATTATTCCACAATGAGGATTACAATTACCGACATGATTAATCCTCAATGGGGATTAATCCAATAACAATAATAATAATAATGACATGATTAATCTGCAATGGGGATTTAATCCAATAACAAAATAATAATAAGAATGCTCTTTGTAGTTACATTATTTCAACACACTTTGCATACTTTGTCTTTAGTCTTGCAAGTTGTCATGAAGAGACTGTTCCTCTACACTGGATTTTGAACCTCTACCTCTTGTTTTAAGAGAAAATTCCCCAGCATCAGGGATCTTCCATCCTCTACTCCTTCTCCGTCAACATTCCCTCTCTGTGCTTCTAAATTGTGAGCTTCAGCTCCTCCTTATTTATTTTTCTCAGGACACTCCCAATACATGTGCCCTATCTTTCCATAGGCATAACATCTTACTTCTCCTCCTCCTCTTCTTCCTCTTCCTCTAGAAGAAATTCTCCCACCACCTTGTCTTCCTCGGGAACTTCCTCCTCTTTCCAAGCGACTGCGTAGTTTCTCATCCTTGTCCTTAGACTTATGTGCCTTGTCATGGGTAACTCCATTTATTTTGTTTGGGGATGGGGTTTTACCTCTTCCTCGTTGGATTTTTTTTTCTGGCCAACTTCTCCTCTTCCTTCAGTGAAAACTGATAAGCATCCTCCACTGTCCTTACTAACATCATGCTGAGTTCATCATGGATTTCGTATCTCAGGCCATTTATATATCTAGAAAATTTTTCTTCATCTCTCTCCCTTTGTCCAATTCTGATGTTCATTCTGTAGAAATCCTTTGTGTACTCCTTAACTGTCATTCCCTTCTGTCTCAATTTCTGCATCTTCCTGAATAGGTTGATTTGATAATCTTTGGGCATGAACTTAGCCTTAAGCTTGGCTACCATTCTATCCCAATTATTTATCTTATGTTTCCCTTTGCTTCTCCTCTCATCCTGCAGTTTATCCCACCACATCGTTGCATGTCCTTTTAGCCTCATGACAACCTGTTTCACCTTTTTCTCTTCATCAACCTCTTCATAGTCAAAATATTTGTGCATGGATCTTACCCAATCCAGCAACTCTTCAACATCTAAATTTCCCTCATAAATTGGGACCTCTATCTTGGATCTGACTCCCAATCTATAAAATGCTCTCAGCAAGTGTTCTTCGACAACATCCTCTCTTGCAACTTCTTCGGCTTATACTTCTTCACTCTCTACATCGTTGATGTCTCCAGCATCAGGTTCTCTCCTCTGTGCTGCCTCCATCACCTCTAATATTGCACGAAGTTCTCGCATCTCCCTTTCTACAACCCAATTGGCTAAAGGTGGTTCCAATCATCTCCTCGGTGGCATTGTGTTGACTTTTTTTCATACATAGAGTACAACTTGAAGTTCTTTTGTCTCCTCTCCTTTGCCTGTTGTCTGGAAGAAAAACTATGGATTTGATACAACTTGGTGCAAACCCCCTTATCTCCTTAGGGCTGTGACCTTTCTTTTCAAGCTCTACGAAAACATCAGAGTATCAGGCGTTAGAGCCTTTTCTCTCGGCCCCTCCTCTGATGTGGCCTTGGAAATGACCACGCGATTGCGGGCACAACCGCAAGTGGTTTGAAGTCAAAATAATTTTGGGCCCAAAATTTTCCTCGAGGCTCCATGTGTCTTCCTGGAAAAACAATGGTATGGATTGAGGCCTTCCCTTGACTTTTTAAAGTCCACACAACTTCTGTCCCCACAATGCGAGATGAACTTCGATCACATGATCTTGACAGTGCTTTCAAATAGATGACTGATATCTATTCATCGGAATCAGCAGTCCAGATCTCCCCCTCCCTGATCGATGGTTGTGATCGATTAAGAATTTGAGACTTCATAACTTTCAAATATCAAACCTTGGTTTCCTTTGCAGAGAAATCTTCCAGAGCAGAATATCTGCTGAGACTTGTTCCCTTCAATCAACAACTGTGATCTCTGCGGTTCTCTGGACTTCAAATTTTTGAAATCTCAAACCTCACCTTCTGTCATACTCCAATCTCCTGGAGCGGGTGATATGAATACACCTATCCTCACAATCAATGGTCTTGCCTTCACTTCGAGTGGCTAACTCTTCAACTCGAATCAACGGTCTGATACCCTCCTCTCAACCAATGGTCGAGATCTCCTCTGGGTTTTGGACTTTGGATATTTCAAGTCTCAAACTTCACCCTTTCCCCAATGATTTTATCTGGAGGCTATGATCGACTGACGCGTGTTCCCCTAGATCAACGAATGAGGATTTCTTTGGGTCTTTACCCAGAGTACACGGATTCACACTATGTCTCCCATGAATCTGATGGCTAGAGATATTTTCGGGACTTTACCCAGAGCTCACATATATTTTCCATGTCTCCTCCAGATATGATGACTCAAATTCACTTCTGTGATCCAATGCCGGACGTTCACCTCAGACGATCTGATGGTTCAGTCTGTTTCAGATGATCGAACAACGCAGATTTTAGTTCAGAAATCCGGAACTCCATACTTCGAAAGTTTCAAGTCTCAAATATTGGTGGATTCTTTCTCCTCTTTGTACGAAGCATTAAATATTGTGTACCTTGTATTGAATCCGACAATTTTTTATTCTTGCACTGTGTTCCAATGGCCAATGTCGCTCCTCCTCCTGAGCTTCTGATTTCTCTGACTTAGAATATTTTCTAAGTGTTCAAAGGTTTTGAACCTTTTCTCCTCTGATGAGTTTGACTCTTGGATCTCGTTAACACTTATGAAAAGTGTTATTCCTCCCGAGCTTAGTCTTGTGAAGACTCTGACTTCCCGCATGCTCCTTGGGTTTTAGGAATATCAATAACTCAGATCTGAAGGATTTCTCGAAGAGAAATTCCTCTCTCCCTCCTGATGTTCTCCTTTTGTTGATTCTTCTACTTCTTACAAAGTCCCTTAGACACTTAGTAGAATCCCTAATCTGTGACGCAGACCCCCATCCCTCAAGCCATGATCTGCACAGGATCGTTCTAAAATCTCCTTGAGTCGAAGCGTCTCCCTCAGATCCCTATTGGAACCCCATGAATCTGATCCACAAGTCCTTCGTGAAAACCTGCCCTATGCAACTTAACACCAGGCACGAGCCTTCCATATCTAGGTGACCACAACCGGGCCTTAGTGCAAGCGCCCTTCGTGACTCATGATCTCGCAAGTTCGTGAGTCAATGACCTCAACTCCTCTTTATCCAAACCTCTGATACCTGAGATGATGATATAGGTATGGCACCTCCTCGCTAGCATCTCTACAAGAAACCACCGGCTAGGGCCTAACTCTAGCTTGCCTCTCAACTCGTGACTTCGTGAGTTGGAGCATTGAGCCCTCATGCTCCTCCTTCGTGAATCCATGAAACGTGATAATTCAATAGTGGGTTGACTCCTTCCCAGGTGACATGTGTCCACCACCTGTCAACCGCTTCACCTCTCTCTGGGTGCTCTATGTTTGCACCACATGTCAACCACATGGTCCCCACTCAACAGACATGCCACGTGTTCACACGAGCCCTCGACGCTTGGCACCTCGTGACTTTTATAGTCGAAAAGAAACTCTTTCAACCCCCAAACCCCTAATACATGATCCCACATAGTGGTTCTAATCCAACGGTTCTCCCATGGCTTGGATCCAATGGTCTAGACTTCCTTCCCTACTCCTCGCAACTTGAGACTTCACAAAACCAAGAAATTTTGGTCTGGCCTCTAGACTCATGAACCCTGAATTCATGAAATGTTCCAATGACGTGGGTTGAATGAGATCAATGGCTCATTTTCAATCATGATCAATGGTTCACATTGATTCTTGATATTAGGGTGGTGAGTTCATCCAAATTCTAACCACCTTACAACTCCACTAGATCCTACGGTCCTCGTGATTTCGTAAGCTTCTCCACAGAGAATTTTGACCACCCGATTCACTCCTCAATGGATTTTATCCAAACGACTAAGTGTTCTCCCTCCTGAACTTAATTTCTATGAGATGATTTCAATCTCCACCTCCCTTTGAGCACTTCAAAGGTGTTATCCCTCCTGAGCTTTCACTTGTAAACTCAAGCTTCAAAAAAGGATCCTTGCTCGCACTCCTTGCGGAAAACCTTCAAATAACTTCTGGTTATTTGAATCTTCAACCCTGTGCACTCTTTGCAACAATATTCCTTCAACCCTTCCCCTTGGTCGATAATTTCTAAGACTTCCACCAGCCTGTGAACACCTTGCACGACTCTGTGCTTCTCCTACATTTCTGTTGGTATGAGAACAATGATATCTCTCCTAAGCTTTCTGAGATAAAACTCAGAACTTCGTCAATGCACACCTTGCATACGTTCACTGCACTCCTTGCAGGAATTCTTAGGAAGAGAAACAATTGAAACTCGTTCTTCTCCTCTCTCAGACTTCATACACTCAACATGAAATCATACACACAACACAGCATTGAGGTAAATGCATAACAGAGAAACAAAACAACTGTAAACATACCATTTAACAAATGTAAACAGTGAGCATTTTAACACCATGAAAGTTGAGTCAAAGCTTCATATATGAACTCAAGTGCTCCTGTAGATGGGTTCTTCTCTACAACTCTCTGCTACAACTCGTAGCTTATGAATTCTGAATGATAATAATGTTCCCTAAAATCACAATAATACAAGGGTGAGGGTGTCTATATCCGTTTTCCCTCCTATGCTTCTAAACTGTCTAATCTAACATTCATATCTACCTACTTTGCATTAACAAACTTAAATGCCTATTACATCTGACAGATGAGAGTAATTCCTCCGGATTTGTTCATATCTCCAAGACATAAATGAAAGTAGGCTTCCCCTAGCTTATTACATTAATTCTTTAGATTTCAAAATTCAAAACGTTTTCATAAAAACATGCCCCTTTTTCGCATCTGTGCATCCAACTATATCCCTCTTTTGCGTTGCTCGCTTGGTTGGCTGCTTACGATGCTCCTGCATCATACTCCCTCGCTTGAAAATTTTCATGAACTCCTATTCACGAGCTCTTGCATGGTCTTTCCATGCTTTTGAATTTCTTCTTCATCCTCCCAACTGGCATCTTCAACTGGATGTCCCTTCCACTTGACCAAGTATTCAAAATATTCCTTTCTCCTGGTCTTTCTGCTAATCCTCTTGTCAATTATGCTTTCCATCTGCATCTTTTCAGCTACAGGCATTTGTTTTGTCCATTGAACTTCTTCTTGCTCATCTTCTGCTCCTGCTTCTTCAGCTCTATAAGGGTACAAATCTGCAACATTGAATATCGGTGAGATTCTGACCCCATCGGGTAGTTCAATCTCATATGCATTTTCCCCAAATTTCCTTATGACTTTTCATGGTCCAATATTTTTCATCTTCAATTTGTTATATTTTCCCCTTGGGAACCTCTCCTTCCTCAGATGCACAAGAATCAAATAACCAACTTCAAATTGAAGTTCTCGCCTATGTTGATCTGCTCTCTACTTGTATTCTTGACTTGAACTCTACAATCACTCCTTGATTTGGCTATGAAGCTCCTTCATTCCTTCTGCAAAGTCCTCTGCACTAGCACTCCTGAATTCATTTTGTTTCGAAGCTTTCAATTCAAAAA
>SNQJ01S0004830.1:25165-38892 GCA_010110895.2 Picea sitchensis
ACTTATTTCAGAGGGTTCTTAGGGTCCCCCCCGACTACTTGTCTACTTCAAAACCTAACCTAACGATTATATTATATTAGTCACATTCCAGAGCAGGAGTGGAAACTCCCACTTCGCTCGCAATCACTCAAGCGTGTTTCAAATATTTTTCTTGTGCTGAGTTCAGGTGTGCTTCAAAATCGTTGATTTCAGACATGCTTCATAATATTCACCGAGTCTGCCAATGTTGAGATACTAAAACGATTCCCATGCATTGAGTGGTCCTACTCCACCTGCTTTCCAACGATGCTCCTGCATCACATACAATGGTATGAATACCAATGGTATCCAATGGTATGCATACCATTCTGATACCATCTTATGCATATGAATGGTATGCATACCATTGAAATACCATGGTATGCATAACAATGGTATGCCATACTTGAGAATCCCTAAGACAACTACTACTAATACCATAAAAATAACCTATAAATGGTATGCATACCATTATGATACCATGGTATGTATACCATTGCAATACCATGGTATGCATACCAGTGGTATGCAATCGTATGCATAACAATGGTTTTCATACTTGAGAATCCCTAAGGAAAACACCACTAAAAACCTATAAATAACCTATAAATGGTATGTATTCAATGGTATGCAATGATATGCATACCAATGTTATGCCATACTTGAGAATCCCTGACACAACTACCACTAAAACCCTAGGAGAACTAAAACCCTAAAAATAACCTATAAATGGTATGCATACCAATGTTGTGCATACAATGGTATGCATACCAATGGTATGCATAGCATTGCGATACAATGGTATGCATAGCATTGCGATACAATGGTATGCATACCATTGCAATACCATGGTATAAATGGTATGCATACAATGGTATGCATACCATTTATAAATGGTATGCATACTAAAAACCTAAAAAAAACCTATAAATGGTATGCATACAACGGTATGCATACCATTGGTATTAAATGGTATTCATACCATTGCGATACCATGGTATGCATACCATTGCAATAACATGGTATGCATACCAATGGTATATATTTGTATGCATTCTTGAGAATCCCTAAGAAAACTACTACTAAAACCCTAAGACAACTAAAACCATAAAATTAACCTATAAATGGTATGCATACCAATGGTATATATACCATTACGCTACCATGGTGTGCATACCATTCCAATACCATTGGTATACATACCATAGTATGTAGACCATTGCAATACCATGGTATGCAATTGTATACATATTTGAGAATCCCCTCTTGTGGATAATACTGTACACATTGTGAAGGTAATGAAATTGTATCATAAATATCAAATTTAGAAATTAATTAGTATATTTTTCAAGTTTTACATTTTTAACATCGCATCATTGATTATATATAAGATGTACTATACTAGAACAACCACATAAAAGTAGTTGATCTACATCAATCTATTTATCATAGACACAATTTACCCACTCACATGTGCTAATTTTCTATTAGGTTGGAAGAAGGGAAACATGTAATGCATTACTTTCTAGATATAATTTTGGTAGCATAGAATTACTAAATAAATGTTATTAATAATTGATGGGTTGAACAAAATTTACATATACCCACTACACAATCTAAAAAAACATTTTTATTAATGCATCCTTCACTAGTCTTTTTAGCATTTGTGAAGGGTTACACATAAATCAATGATTTTATATATGTCATGCATAGAAAGAGGTGAATATTGTTTTTTCATACCATTGTGATACCATAGTATGAATACCATTTGAATACCATGGTATGCAATGGTCTGCATACCATTGAAATACCATGTTATGCATACCATGGTATGGATACCAATGGTATGCAATGGTATGAAAACCATTGGTATTCATACCATTGCAATAAAATGGTATGCATACTTGAGAATCCGTAAGACAACTATCACTAAAACCCTAAAAATAACCTATAAATAGAGTCCCTCTAATGAAACCCCCCTCCCCTCCTGGGGGTTCTACGACTTCCTGATCAAGGATATTCGATCACTGAGATGGATTATCTCTTTGGTTCCCCTGCTTGAACCCAAAATGACTTTACATAGCCCCCCTATCTCCTTAGGTGTAGGTCCTATGATACCCGTGACCTCTTCCTGCGCACTTCTAAAATATCGAATTTAGGCGCTAGCTCCTTTTTCATTAGCCCCTCCCTGCATATGGCCTTGGGATATGACCTCACATAAATATGTGATTGTGGGCATAGCCAAGGGTGATTTGAGATCAACCTGCCTTTATCTCGGTAATTCACTATGAAGCTCCACGTATCCTTTTTGCGATACTGTGGTTTCAATTGCGGCCCGCTCTAGGAATTTTAAAGCTCGAGCATGTTATACCCCCACAATCAAGTGTGATCATTGATCTTCTAATGTCGGATGATGCCTCCCAATCAATGGCTACAATCTGTCCTCCTTTCCTTCCTTCTCTCCTTCTTTCATGCACGTTCCCACATCTCCATGATATGTCTACATGTACCCCCATTTTCAATCAACAATTATGATTGATTTTAGGCTTCAGGAGATTTAATTCTCGACTTCTTCTTCCTCCACATGACAATATTCTGAAGTGGAAGATCATATGCCATGTATCCTCCTTAATCAATGGATCTACCTATGCTTTACGACTTTGGCCCTTACAACCAGATCAACAGTCTTTTGGCTCCCTTCTCGATCAACGATCGATATCTCCTTTGGGGTTTCAATACTTTTACCCTACACTTTCCTCCTGAGCTCTAGATCTGGAGCCATGTGTCCACCTTCAAATTGATGGCTCTCATCCACTTCAGGACTTCGAACTTCGAAATTCTCAAATCTCAACTCCTCCACACTCTGATTTTCCCGGAGCGTTTTACTCGGAGTACAAAATTGGTTGACACGTACCCCCCTGGTGATCAACGACTAGGATCTAATCTTCAGCTCTTCGAAATTTGGGAGTTTCAACTCCTACGTACTCATTCCTACCGGAGTGCTTTCACCCAAAGACTCATATTTTTTGACATGTGTCTCCTCGCGACCAACGACTTGGATCTATTTTGGTTGTTCGACGAATTCACTCTCTCCTCACCTACAAACTTCTAAAGTGATATCAATCTGGAGTTGTAGATATTGCACCACCTGTCCCTCTTGACAATGAACAATCCCTAATCACTTTAGGACTTCAGGACTTTAGCAAGTCTTCTCATCTGTGCACTTAAGGGATTATCGTCCATGCACTTTACCTGGATCCAATGAATGTCTATCCCTCGCACTCAGATCCAATGGTTGGGATCTGTTTTCTCTCTACGCTCTCCTTCGCTCCCCTAGATGTTGATTTAAAGGTCCAGATTTCCTCCAGCAGTAGATCCGATAGCTTCTGTCACTCCTCCTCCTAAGATTCTTCATTCTCCCAAACGTGGGAAAAATTTTAAGTGTTCAAAGGTTCCAACTCTCTGAACCTTTTGTTGCAGTCCTGAATGCTTGGGTCTCAACTTATGCTTCTCCTCTTGAGATTTGGGACTTGGAATAAGTCTGCCTCCTATGCAGTTCTTGGGCTATCTAATCTGAGATTTTTTATTTACTCAGTCTCTTAAGGGTCTCGGCCCTTCTGTTTCCTTCAAAGGTTTATGGTGCCCTCCTGGCAACCTCTCACACAAAGAACACCTTGCTGAGTGCTTTCTAAAGAGTGTTCAATAACTCTGTCTCTCTGTGCCTTCTATGCATAGTTTACCCTGCAAGGTATTCTGTAACCTTGAGGCTCCTATTGAGTTTGGTGATTTCTCCAGTGTTCCCTCTTGACACGTTATTTTCTGACTCAACAAAGTTCAGATGCATGGTCCTTGCACTGGCTACATAACTTCAAATGTTCCATTATGCACTCATTTCTTATCCTAAAGAACCCATAACAATATAAAAAACTCAAAGAAGACAAATAATTCTATCTTCCTACTGTAGATGAAACCTATCACATACATCTACACCATACATTCATAAAACACATAAACACACAGAATCATATGCAGGAAAAACTGATTTTTTTATTATCTTTGAATGTCTATATAGATGTTTACAAAGACATGACTACAACAAAGTCTTGGTTCTCTCCTCTTTCTCCTCTATTCCTCCTATCTATATTTACCTAATGAAATCATATACAAATATCTTTTACAAAATATTGGCTCCTCGAGTTCTCCCTCCAAGCTACCTAACTCTCATTAATTACATTCAATGGCCATCTAGTCCAAATTTGATCTAGATCTTATCATCCAGTCAGCCATTAAAGGCGACCTTAACTCCTATCCGCACAAAGGAATGACTTGGATTTGCCAAGACTTACAATATTTAATGGCATTTAATAAAAATTGAAATTTGAAAATGAGGCAAAAATGAGAGGGTTGGCGCCTCTCCCCTCCTTGAATGTGTTTGAATGTGTTGTCTAGCTAGTGTGTCGCTGTGGTGGATCGATGCTCCTGCATCACCCTCTCATGGATTATACACAATTCATTTCAGGTAAAAGTGTTGAATTACTTGAGAATCAATATAGTGTGATATATACAACTTCAAATAGTTGTAATCCTCACCAAGTCAATATACACATTGTGCAGGTAATGAAACTGTATCATAGATATCAAATTTGGAAATCCGTTAGTATCTTTTTCAAGGTTTACATTTTGAATATCCCATCATTGATTATCTATAATATGTACTATACTATCATGTAACCACATAAAATTAGTTTATCTACATCAATATATTTATCAAAGACACATAATTTACCCATTCACATGTGCTTATTTTCTATTAAGTTGAAGGAAGGAAAACGTCTAAGGCATTACTTTCTAGATAAACTTATGGTAGCATTACTTTCTATATAGATTTTTGGTAGCATAGAATTCCTCAATAAATGTTATTAATAATTGATGGGTTGAAAAAAATTTACAAATACCCACTACACAATCTCAATAAACATTTGCATTAATGAGTTTTTCAATAGTCTTTTTAGATTTGATGGAGGGTTACACATAAATCAAATTATTTTATATATGTCATTCATAGATAGAGGAGAATATTGTGTGTGCCCTAGAAAATAACATTGAGCTCAAATGTGTGTTCCCATAAGATATTTCTTAATGCGTAATTAAAGTATTTATAATCGCTAAATAGAAACAAATCAAGGGATTAATACACATAAAATTCATACACTTTGGAAATCAAACACTTTGAAATTCATATATTCATAAAAATCAAATGTAGAAACAATTTTATTCATAAAATGCATGCCATGAAATGTATATATATATATATACTCAACATCGTCTAAATTGTACATTTTTTACAAAATGGCATCTCCTGCCCAGTATACAAGTTCCCTAACATAAAAAAAACATCTATATTGTATCCAAGATACAATATGGAAGTAGTTGGTCAATAATTTACCATTTCCACCCTCGCCACCCTATGGAGCATCCTAGAAATCTATATTTTTTCTCTTGCTCGAGGATGCACCTAGAGAGGTTCTAGTCCTAGGCATGCTTGGACGCTCTGGAGACTGCAAAAGCAATAAACATTGTTACACGTTTTTTTTATCAATGAATTAATATACATACAAATTCATACTTTGTAATTTAACCTAAGATAACTCATTGCATATGAAATTTTCAATCGTGAGGGTGTTTCCCTCCTCCACAATCCCAATCTCTTTACAATGCCACACCGCATTAGTTACAAGGACCAAGTCAATAAAATTAAACAAATATGCATAAATTGTTTTTCATGAAACATTAAAAATGATCATCAATGCATTATCTCACTATGAATATCTCAACCATCGATGGGGATTCACCAGCAGATGGAGCATTAGGTTGTACAACATGCTCAGGGAAAACCTCTATTGTGGCAGTCTCTATTGATGGGGACAAAAGTGGTGGTGGGGGTGGGTGGTATAAAGGTGGGATTTTATGGACCCTTACAGGTTGTACACATGATTCCAACACCCTAGGCCTAGAGAATGGAAACCCAGAAGCAACACCTAGGTTCCTAGAGGGTGCAATATTACTATACCTAGAAAATATATTGGTGGCCTACATACACATGAATAAAATTGAACTATTAGTACCAAATAGTAAAATTCAAAAACATAAACACAAACATTTTTAGAATTATAAAAAATTTAACTTTACACATGATACATGTGAGGCTAGTGACTTGGCCATCCCAGATGGAAAATCCCCAACATTGCCTGGTGCCAAATCCTGTAGAAATAAGAGAACATATAACAAATTTGAGGATGTCATAGCATAAAGAAATGACTATGTTGAATCTATCAAATGTGATTCATACCTATGTGTGTGGTGCACCCAATGAACATGTTGATTCTACTACTGCATCAATGGTGGGTCTAGGAACTAATGCATCCATAGGCATAGAGGGTATTGTTTTGGGACGCAACAACTGAAATAAAACATACAATCATATATATATATATATATATATATATACATAAAATACAAAATAAATATACAACAATGAAGAACAAAAATAAGGGTTAATATACTAACCTCCTCCATGAAGCTATGTTGTCTAGTTGGATTTATAGGCCCATATCATATCTTCCTACATCTGGAGTATCTGTGAGGTTCATATGGATGATTTCTCTGTCCATTTTCCCTCTCCTCACTCTACTCTCTTGTGCATGTTGATGCTCCAAACCCCCTATCAATGTCACTATTATGCACCTCTAGTCGAGATAGTGCATCAAAGCTACTATGTTGCACTAGGCTACAAGTCAATGAGGGGATGGCTAGTTGTACCGGCTACAAGTTCTCTACAATAGGAGGATGTTAGGTATGGGCGTCATGCTTTTGACTAGGGGTATGGGGACTAATTTGAGGTCGCTCATGGCCTACTCTCGGTCCTGTGCAGACCCTAGAATCACCCCCTGGAAGTCACTAATGTCAAAGTAGTTGACAAGTTTACCCATAATAAAATTAGGCCATAATTTCATCATAAATTATAAGGTAATCTCCTTGTTATTGCATGGAGGTTTATCAAATACCGTGTACCACATATCCATCCAGTTTTGACTAATTTGGGGATGGATGCACCACTCAATGGTTATGTGTTTCCTAGTCAATGGTAGTTCTTGACCATTTCTAGGATCCCTAAAAATAGACAATATTTGTTGTTTTCAAATGCCTAGTTTTTTTATTTGGTTTCTGTCCAAACCAATGCTATAATAGTCATACATTATTTCTCTATAGTCATAAATATATTTCAATTTCCCTTGGGAACTTGGAATGGAGTACAAACTGATGTCCAAATAAGTGGCCAAGGAGATTCTTCTAGCTTCTCTAGTCTCCCTTAATTGTTCCTCCAGGTTTCTTAACATCACCAACCCCTCATCAATTTCACTGTTTACATTGTGTGGTGGTGGTGGTGGGTTGGGGTTTTGATCTTTATGGTTTTCTTGTGAGGGGTTTAAATTTTATTGGGGTTACATTGTATTATATATGTTGTAATTAAACATTTATGACATATAAATTGGTTTCTTTTTTTATTTAAAATACTAAATTACATAAAAAAAAATCAATTATTGGGAGCAAAATACTAAATTAGAATAACTAAATTGGATTAAAGTTAAGATAAATGTAACATACCTAGACAAATGGTGGAGGTGTGGAAAGATCCTCCCTTTATTCCTCCTCTTTTCACACTATTTTCCCAATGAGAAAAAATAGCGCGATTTTGTGCACAATATGCACAAAATCGCTCTCGGACTATTTTTAAAAAAACAACAGTAAGAATGTGCACATGTTCTTAAGAGCATGCACACATTCTTAAGAGCATGCATGTACTCCTATTTCTTAACCTACGTGACAATCCACATAGAGGTTCGGCCATAGATGAACCTATAGATGTAGGAATGCATGTGCACATTCTTGCGA
This sequence comes from Picea sitchensis, assembly GCA_010110895.2. Classification (NCBI taxonomy): domain Eukaryota; kingdom Viridiplantae; phylum Streptophyta; class Pinopsida; order Pinales; family Pinaceae; genus Picea; species Picea sitchensis. Next base: position 33,137 of record SNQJ01S0004830.1, read on the forward strand.
GTGTGCATTCTTAATCATGCCATTGGCACTTTTTCAGCCACCAAGTTCTTGCACTCACCCTAATAGAAGCTTTCCAATATCACGATAGTTTTCTTGAGTTAAAAGGTTAGGAAGGTTGGTACTCTAACAAATATTTTGAAATTGAGATCTAATGTGGTTAGAGGCTGGACAATCGAAGAGAAAGTACTTTTGATCTTCAACCTTCTTAGTGTCACAAAGATGACAATGACCAATGCCTAGTTTCACTACACAATGGTCTCTTCCATTATTCTCCAATATCTTAGCCAAGACATGCCATCTTTATGCCATCCTCACTTGAGTCGATGATGTTTAGCAATGGATTTTGAAGCAATTTTAGGGAGCCTCTTGTCTTCCATGTTGTTTAACTTATTCTTATACATTAGCTTCATGAAATATATATTAACAAAATTGATTAACAAAAATGTATATGAATTTCTTGAAATTAAAATATTCATCTTAATAATTTAAATATCTTATTTAAAAACAACCACATAAAATATATTTTAAAACATATTTTTTATTTCTCTAAATGGTAATCCAAACATTTTTTTGTTTGGTTAATCCAAACAATTTTTTCTTTGGTTGATTAACCAAAGAAAAATTTGTTTGGATTAGCGTTTAGAGAAAAAAAATATGTTTTAAAATATATTTTATGTGGTTTTTTAAAAATAAGATACTTAAATTAATTTAAGATGAATATTTAATGTCAACAAATTCATATATATTTTTGTTAATAATAATTTTTATTTTTATTATTATTATTATTATTTTAGTTTTGTTTTGTTTTGAAAGGTGATTTTTTAAATTACTATGAGGGAGATGTGTAATTTCTTCATTATACAATATGAATTCCTTCATTATACAATATGAATTTCGCATGTGACATTTAAAAAATATTAATAACAAAAAAATATTTCAAGGTGACCCATAAACAAAATATTTCAATATCTACCTTTAGATAAGTAATTCTATATCAACTTATATACATAGAGAAAAAAATAAAGTAATTGAAAGTAAAAAAAAAAATTATTTAGTCTATAGGTGCTTTGAGTGTGAGGGTGGTGTAAATCCTTTAATGTTTAATATGAAGTTGAGATGTGACATTTAAAATTTTTTAATAAGAATTTTGTTTTATCAATACTGACAATAAATAAAATACATGGATATCCATGTTAACTAAAATATTTTAATATAATATTTATATGTGTGCCTAAATAAAGTAATTGAAAGTAAAAAAATTCTTGTTGCACCATATATTTTCTTATTGCATCAAAAAACACTTTATAGTGAAGTATGAGTTACATGTATAATTCCTTTAATGTTCAAACGTGAGGTTAACATGGGGTTGACAAGTAACATTTAAAAAAGATATTGATAAGAAAAATATATAATTTATGTTAGCTAGAGAGAGATATTCCACTTATTAAAGAGATGGGCAATTACCTAAGGTTGATACGTGACATCTAAAGAATATTTTTTATAACAATTGAAAGTAAAAAAAAAAAAGTGTTATGCCCAAAAACTCTTTTTACAAGTAGAGGAAGATGTGTAATTATTTCCATACTCAACATAGATTCATCTTAACTCTATATATCATGCATCAAATATATTGATGTGTAAATATTTCCTCAAATTTTACTTTTTAAAGAAAAAATTATACTTATAAAAAATTGATACCTCTAAATACATAATTTGAAATTAAATTAAATTTACATTAATTAAAATCAAATCAAATTATTAAAAAAAACACACATTACAATAATAATAAACACACCACATTTTCCATTACATATGAAATTGCAAATCCCTAGGCCATCTCTTTAAGTAACAAGTTATGCATGGCAGCGTAGTCCCTTTCGGGTTGAATTGGGAATAAATGCATAGGTATGGAGGCCCGAAGTAACAGTGAGTCATTGATCTCGAAAGAGAGCGGGAACCATTGATCCCCATAGCATACTCAAAATTTGTTGATTCAACAATTCATGATATTTGGCATGAGGTAAGTTGATATATTCTTTGATTGGGATTTCCATCGCCAGTTTTATCAAATTTTTATCATCATATGCGACATGAAATGCCATATTCCTCAGCATTTAATGTAAGGGGTTCTTAATAATAGGGGTTGCTCTATAATATTGTAGTTTGAGCTTCCAATTCTGATTTGAAAATGCCGAAATGGAAGGGTTGACGAGGTGGGTTTTAATGGCTTTAATGACTGTCCAGTTATTTTTCATTGGCATGGCATGGACTAGCCAATTCAATGGCATGGTCTTGTGTGATTTGTGCATTTTTATAGTGATTCTAAGATGTAAATTTAAGCGAAATTTATGATAATATAATACAGAGGCAGTATCGTGTTAGATGAGCTGTAAATTTAATTTTAAGTGATGTAGAAATGATTGAAAAATTTGTTAAAATAAAGCAAGGTATGAATTACACTCATTTGCAGTAGTAGAAAAAATGAAGATGTGACCTTGACAGATGATTAAGAATGCAGTAATTTACACAGATCAAAGGTCTTGTTTTTACTCACAATAGGAACAGAGGAAAAAAACATAACTAACTAGACTTCTGATGTAATAAGATGACAATAGATGCATTACTAATTGTAATTAATCAATCTTGAAGAAGTATAGAAGGAGGCTAATATGAAGATGAAATGGAAACACATGGAAAACACATAACTAAAATTAAAGGAGACTTAAGAGCTTTGTCTTCTTTTGTATTAATATTCGATAAGTTCTGTATTTTACATTCAAACAAAAGAAGCCTCGAAAATATTTAAGATCTATGTATTTATACAAAAAAATTTCTTAACTAGAAGTAGTTAGACTTTCCAAAATATCTGCTCTAAACATAGAATACAATCCAAATTGAAAAACATAAGGAAGATTTTGTTTAGTTATGGCTTTATGTGTTGGCGCTTCATAAGCTCCTTTATTTTCTCCTGAATGTTCTTTCTTTCGTCTGTTCATTGAACTAGGTACACATTTCCATCAATGTTATGAAAAATCTCGAAGGTTCAATGTTCTTGTTCAATTCAAAGGAAAATACATTCCTGTGTACTAGTGGTAGATTCTCCTGGATCTTCATTACTGTCTGGGATGTAATTTGGTGTTGCAAACTAGGTTTTACCAACAACTTGTTTATCTTGAGAAAATCAATCGGGTTCATTTGTTGGATGATAGATTGTATACTTTCCTTATTTTTTCTGGAGCTTTCTTTTTATTTTCTACGTCGATTTGCTCGGGTGTCTCAGAGATATCACTATCTTTGAATTGAACCAATTATRTCTCTACAGTAGAGAAGGTATTCAAACAAGCCTCCTTTGCCTCCCTAGCAAGGTTCTTTCTTTCTTCTAGGTTCGTCTCCCAAAATTTCAAGGCCATTTTGCCTTTCACCTATTCATATTGTTAAAAAGGGGCGAGACCATGAATATTGGATTTATGCCTGTATACAATGAATTCCTAAAATTTGTATCTGGCTATACATACATTGTTTTCTTTCTCATAAATAATTTTTAGAGAATTATTTATTTCCTTATAGTATTTTTGAATAATATCCATTTTTTGATACAGATCCTGCTGGACAACTTCCAACTTTTCATTAATTTTAGATGATTTTTTTTGGAATGAAGTATTATCTATCTTTGTCTTTTCCAGTGAATATCTTCTTCTCTTCAATTGTTGTATTGCACTTTCTCTCTCAGTAATCATGGAATTACTAATCTGTAAATTCTGGAGACTCATCTCCATTTTTTCCTGTAGTTGTTTCATCTATGGTTGATAAGCCAACCTGATTTTCTCTATGTCATAATTCATTCTTCTCCTGATAACTTATTCTGTTCTTGCCATTTTATTCTGCAACCGTTCAACCAAGAGAGACTTTTCTTGCATTTTCTTTGTAAGATTGCCCACTTACCATTGGTTGGTAGTGGCAAACGGTCCTAGTGAATCCACAACCTCTTTGGAAAATTCAGGGTCGTTTTTTTCATGTCCATCATATACTATTATGTGTCTCTTGGTGGTCACTCCTTCCTTCTAGTGATATCAGTTTTTGATGATAGCTTTGTTTTTCTTATTGAAAAATAAACTTGATGGGGGAATCTCTTCAGGCAATATGGGAGTGAGCTTGTCTACATGGATGAATTCAGAACTGGGAACCTCAAAACTGGTTGATAAAGGAGTTATTGAGGGAATATCGGAAATAAATACAATAGAATTTTCTGGACTAGTAACACTAAGAGTAACAATGGTAGTAAYTGGTGATGAAGGGGGAGAAGAATGACCATGTTTCATGAAGGCTTCAAGGGAAGCTAATAATTGYTGATCATTTAGGCATGGAATTGATGCTTTTATATGTTTAAATAATGCATGTAGTTTCATGTGAAGATGGAATGGGATTTGACTCTCCTTGCAAAATCTTGGGAAAGTTGTTCTTTATGTGCTTTTGAAAGATGTGAAAACTAGCATGTTGGTATGGAGGCTGAGTCCGAAATCCTTTTTCGACTTCTTCATAGGATCTATCTCCTCGGAAAACATTTTCATAAGGGGAGTCTTTGTGTATATACAATTTCATGTTAAACTGGGCCAAATGATTCTCTAACAACCTATCAAAATCATGTCTTTTGAATTCAATGTCAACTGATTTGACATCTTCCAAGGCTACAACTTCGACTTTTGAATGACCAAAATCTAACAATGTAGACATGCAAACTTGTATGGGAAAAGTTGGCCATACCATTTTCTGAGCCACTTTCAAGTCTTTGGTGATTCCTCCTACCAATTTTTGGTATGCCACTTCTTTGTAGACCAGCCTATGAAGAAAGAATTTTGGAAGGGCATGGGGAGAAATGAAGCAGTCGAACATTCCGATGTAATAAAATTTATGTTCAATGTACCAATCTACAATTGTGCCTAAGTTCCCCATAATGTTCTCTGAAATCCTAGGTGGAGGGTCACCATAGATAGCTACATGAATTGGTACCACTACATTGTGACAGATCTCATAAAATAAATATTTAGCATTTTCTTCCCATAGTTTGGAGTGGTATAAATGTATAGGCTTGAAACTAGTGAGGATCCAATTCCAGTTCATTAGGGGAAATGGAGTCATGAAGCAAATGGAATCCATGATGTAGGAGGACATGTAAAAAGGAGCATGTTTCCCTCTTGATTTCAACGATTTGTACTCGGAAAACTCCCTAGCTAGGTTATCCGATAACATTTTTTCCTAGTTGAAGGTATAGCTTCCAGCCACTTGATTGATTATAGACACCCATTCAACTGTGAAATGTTCATGGTTTTCCCTTCCAAATGACTGACAAAGCATCATGGAAATTTATAAAATATGAGCATCTAAATATTATGTGGAATATATACCATGAGCATCAGATTTAAACTTGGCTGGATCTCCCCCCTAGGTCTTGATTATGTCATGACTAGTTCTGCCATATTGAGTGCATTCTCTCCTTTCAAAATATAGAATAATGTAGATTTTAACCTTGTACAATATCTACTGCAAATAGATATTCAGTAAAAGAATAGAAAAGATACAGTGGAAAATACAAACATTACACAAATATTTTTCCCCTCGAAACCCAAAATGGGAAAACCAACATATTTTATATTCATTCATGTGTGATACATTGTTTACAATACAATATAGATATAGGAGCCAGCGGAATCCAAAACCATAACCCAATGACCTAAGTTAGTCCACAACCCTAATTCCTT
>SNQJ01S0004830.1:39368-87638 GCA_010110895.2 Picea sitchensis
TGAGCTAGAAGAAGGGGTGGTTGTATGACTTAGATGTTTTCAACCTTAGCTGGTACACTGATCTGTGATTATAACACCTTAACAGAGCACTTAGCAGTCATTATTCATCAGTATTTAACCTTAGTTCACAACACACATAAAACCTAATTACAAAGCAACTCAGTGTTCATCCAGATCTAATATATTCAAGCACTAAACATATCAACATAGATCAGATCTAGCATCTTATTCACATCATTAAGAACTAAGCTAACATATTCATCTAAGCATACATCGTTACACTAAGTAGTAATCATATAAACAATAAAACATTCAGAATGCACAAAGGAACCACAACATAGGATATACGTGGTTCACCTCTTGCCTGGGGCTACATCCACCAACTCTTCTCTTCTTTATTATCTTTGGTCAAGCTTCTTACAGGCACATAGCATCAAAATCCTACTCTGCATAAGACAAGATATTTGCGCGCACCTCGCTAGATCCTCCTTCATCGAGCTAGGTTATAGCACAAAGCCTCTGTACAGTCTCTTACAGTCACTTGCACTTATCCTTGCAAGCCTCACACAGTATGTACAAAGCATTTACAACCTTCCTTTAGAATAACATCACACAACTACATATCTTGCCTTATCACTTAGCATAGCACAAAGCCATCAACCACTAGTAACTGCTTCTTACATCACCTAAACATTTATTTATACATTACAAAGGGCCTAAACACGGATAAAGCAATGGGCCTATATCCCCATACCTGTTACATAGACCAAAACCCAAATATCCCTAAAAAAGGGGCTGATATCCTGTGATCTCCTCTTCGACTTGTGCTCCACCTTCGACAGGCTATCAAAGTCCTGAAATAGTTCAAACCTAACCAAGGATCTCCAAAATTTGGTCAAGGGCCAACAGGCCCCCAACAGTCACCTCTAACTTGTCCTGAGTCACTCTGATATGGGTAGCTCTACCTCAAAAGCCTCGATCTTGGCTTGAGCTGCTTCAACTTGTTGTTGTGCCAAGGCCTCCTGCTAGGTGAACTCCTGAATGACTGCTTCATTGACAGGTCCCTCTAAGCGTTGTTCAATTGTTGTGACTACTTGATAAAGCTCTTCTCCTCGACCTTAAATCTCCTAAAAAAATTAGCAAGCTTCATGCTGGATTGGTTGGAGCCTCTGAGTCACTTCCATGAATTTTAACTGTATGACATGGACTTGTTGTTGAGAGGTTCACTATTCCTGGGATCGATTCATCCTCTCAACTGCTGACAAGGGCTTCAACTATGCATGTACTATCGCTTCTTATTGCTTTGCCTCTCAGAGCTATGACTCCAGTGCCTTTAGTTCAGGGTCTTCAGTAAGTCACTCATAGGTCTGTGCTCTTCTACTGCTAAGCTATTTACATTCAGAAGCTAATGTTCTGATCCTCTCAACTGTGTTCCAGGCAATGGCTTCTCTTTGGTCTCACACGTCCTACAAGGTGCTTGGCACCATTTGTAGATCTAGTTTTGATATTCTTTGTTGAAGTTGTTATATAGCTTCAACAAGTTGTGCTACTTGATGCTCCATTGGGTCTTGTACCTTTTTTTTTAAGCCTACCACAGAGCAAAGTTCTTTGTTAACTGCTTCTTTGACTCTGAGTTGCTCTGCGAGAAACTTCTCTTTCTCTTGCTGGGTCTGCACTCTCTTCTCTTCAAACTTGGTTTGGAGCTCATCCTTCTCCAGTTGTGCAACTTGGTGTTGTTCTATCATTTCCTCTTGCACTTGCTTCAGGGCCATTGTGGCTTATTCTTTCTCTTCTTGTGCCCGACGAAGGTGGTCTTTGGTCGCATAAGCTATTCGGCGGAGTTGGGCAGGATCATCTCCCATCTTTAGTTCTTTTGATGGAGGGGGTGCAGTGGACACTGTGCGGTTGGAGTGAAGGTCCTGTTGTACCCCTCCTAGTTCTGTCTCAATTATCTCATACATGGCTGCTTGTTTGGATTCATTGTTCTATAGAATGTCTTGCAATGCATCTGATACAACTACAATGATGAAGTCAAAGCCATCAAGAATGAGTACAGTTTGTAGCTTAGTCTTACTAGCTCTAGATTTCTTCCGGGAAGTAGGTTTCATGGGGGAAACCTTCCTTTTATTAGAGGGATCAACCTCATCAACAGGATCCCTAGGTGATGTTACTTCTCCTTTCTTCTGTTGATCTTATTTTCCATTGGTCCCTTCTTTATCTACATCATCATCACCTCTTGGTCCAGGTGATTTTGAAGAAGTTCCTTCTGATGCGTTGCTTGGTCCAGGTGTATCATGCTCTTTGTGAGTGGCCTACAGTCTGCCAATTAGTTTGGGATCAAAAATTTCTATGGGTTCAGTAGGAATAAGGAGCTTTGCATGCCATTTCTTAGTTATATCTTTGAGGTTGTCCTCTGTGAGCATATAGTATGATTGAATATCTTCTTTATTCTCATCTGTGAACATAGTGATATAAATAAAGTGTCGATCTACGCAGAACCTCACGAGGGGTCTGAATTGGTGCAAGGTGTTTGGAATCATATGAGGGACAACCCCAATAACTCTGTTTAACTGGATATACTATGTATGAAACACTGTGTTCGACTACCATTGTTTTCCCATATCGCTCGAGTACTAGAGCATGGTGAACTTCGTAGTGAGAGGCTCGAATGGCTCAATGTCTGGGAAGGTTACACCTTCCAGAATCTCCCAAGAATTAAACACGATGAGGATCAACAACCAGCTAAAATGGAACTCATAGCCCTGATCCTGAGCTTTGCAGAAATCCAATTCTAGCTGGTTGACTAAGTACTTCTCCTAGTTCATTTGGAGTCCTTCTACACATTTTCTGGCAAGGTCAACAACGAATCATGTGACCTGCATAGGTATGTTCTTTCTCACCAATTTTCTTGTGATCAACTGGCAGGCAAGGTGCACTACGCCATTCTGGATGGAACCTACCTTGTAGCATCGCGTCCAATTTTTTACATCGCTATAGGTATCCTTAATTTTCTATGCCAGGGCGTGGTTTGCATCCTTTCCTGGGTAGAAGTCTTGCAGGTCGGGTCCCTGCATGCTCAATCCAATGATCCTATGGATCAACGTCGGATCAACAGTGATGCGTCTGTCTAGCCATAGATAGCCTCCATGGTAGCATGACAACAGGAGATTGACGCGGGAATTAACCTCTGGTGCCTTCCAAAATGTGGTATTTTCATCATATTAAAGATGGTGGACTACGCGAGGCTCATAATCCATGGTTGGGGTATTATTCTCGAGTTCTTCCCCCTTGTCCTAGTCAAGTATCTGTGAGGGGAGAACATACTATGGTTCTTACAGTCCCCTAGGTTGAAGTCACTGAATTTAAATGTCATGATCTTATCCTGCTGTGTTCTAACTGCATGTATCCCCTTCGTGAGGTATGCAGTAACCAGAGTGTAATCAAAGTCCCTCGGGAGACTATCACAACTCACTGCGTCAGCCAGAGGAGGGATGTAGTAGGGAAGGATAGTCGAGATTAACTTTGCATTCACCAAGTCATATCGATGTTTGGTTCTTTTCTCTGCTGCAACTCAGGATGGTCCATATCTGCGAGCAGTCGATGGGGAGGCTTCCACTCCTCTCATCGATGAAGTCTGAATCCCTGCGAACATTACTTTTTCTACCATTATATCAATTAGAAATTCTTCAACCGACTTCTCTATGGCACTAAGTTCATCTGACATGCATGCTCAAGATCATATGACTCAGGTCAATGATTGGATGCTCAACACAATAGATCAGGTGGTGAAATCTCAGTAAACACAACACGGTAGTAATGAGTTGGCTTGGATACAATTTGCAAAAGTGTTATTGGTGTAACAGATGATGAAATAAATAGACAACGATGTAACATATCTCTCCAACGAACAAGAGATCTTCATCAATGTTGTTCTGTCCATTGCGGTGCAGTCCCAACGGTCTGATGGAAATATTCCTGGTCATAACTGTTGTTCTAACCATTTAGGAGCGTTAGTTTAATGGTTACAATTCCTTCAATGGTTATATTTATTCACCATGGCGAATTTCTATGTTGTGTTGTTCTTATATCCCGATGAAGTTCCATTTTTTCAAACCTTCCTTCTGCGAAGTCTCCTCCGGAACCTTATACAACTTTTTTGTCTTTGCTCTCTTCTTACTGATCTTTCTAGCCTTCTTCCTTGTGATATTTTTTTTGGTATTCCTCTATCCATTATGATTATTATATCCTTTTTTCATAGTAACTTCACATTGCTGATGGTCTTTACTAGGGTTCAAGGGTAATAATTCTTCTCTATCTCGGGTAGGTGCTCTATTCTGCTATAAGTCTTCTTGTGTTCTTTCAACTTCGACATCCAAGTTTCTAGTTTAGAATAGATTCAACCTGTTCTCCTGTTATTCAATCAAGTGCACTATTCTCTTAGTCATGAAATATTTTAATTCTTTCTTTATCTGTTCTAGGACTTCCTCTTCTTTTCTTTTGGTCTGATTCTTCTCAATCCAAGTTTTTCCTAGTAACATGGAAAATGGGGCTTTGTTCTCAATAAATTTAACAACCTCAAGTTCTTCCTCTGTCGAAGTTCCAAGAGAATTCATAGATATCTGGGTGAGTCATCCACATAGGATTATCAGCTTTCCTCTGAATAATCCTATTCCTCCCAGTGAAGGACTCATAGCAGGTTTTCCCAAAATTTCCCAATTTCTTTCTGTCACGATATTCACTTGTGTTTCCTCATCCAGGACACAGTCAATGTCGAAGTATCCTATTCTTGTTTCTATGCACTCTTTTTCTTTGAAGATCTCTGATAAGTTGATATGTCTGTGATCATTCATGGTTTCTTTCATTTATAGTAGTACATTCTCTGATTCTTTCTGGGGTTCTTCCATGGTCTTATTTGCTTGAACCTTCTCAGGGTTTTCTTGCCTCATATTCATCCTTTCAATCTTAGAAATCATTCTAGGGAAATCCAAAACTTCATGATCCATAGATTTACAGCAAAGACAACCAGGTCTTCTACCAGGGCATTCCTTAGCAATATGTCACGGTCTTCTGCAACTATAACAAAGGGTTAATCCTCTTGTTCTTTTAAATGATCCCCATCCTTTCCTGTATTGCGCACTAGGATCATAGTAGTTAACCTACAAATAATTATTTCTAGGATCCTGCATCCATTTGTTAGTCCAAACATTCTTTCTATGCATAGGGATAATATATCTTTTGCTATTCTTATCATATATACTCATATCAAATCTTCTTTCTTCTAGTTGTTCCCTACATTTCAAGATAGGAATTTTTTTATCAAACATACCTAGATCCATACTTTTGAAACAAAAATTTCCACTTACCGTACCTTTTCAATCAAAACTTTTCACAGTTCTTACCTTTATTAGAGCACATAGCTTCAAGATATTACCTCTTTTCTTTAGATCTCACTTCTCTTCTTAGCACGAAGCTCTACAAGTCAAGTAGGATACTACACACTACGGAAACAGATCTATGCAAAGAGATTCCTCTTTTATTTAGTTCCCAGTAATCATAGTTTCATGTCTTGGAAACAGAACCATTTGTTGGCACAGGGGAAGACCCAGGATTCAACTCTTTAGCAACGCACCAAAAAAACTCTAACTACCGGCTCTTTCGGCAACACCTACGAAGAAGATGAAGTGTCAGTTGAGTTAGAAGCAGGGGTGGTTGTAGGACTCAAATGTCTGTATCTTAGCTGGGACATAGATATGTGATTATAACACCTAAACAAAGAACTTAGCAGTCATTATTCATCAGTATTTAACCTTAGTTCATAGCGCAGATAAACCCTAATTACCAATTAGTGCAGTGTTCATCCATATATAATATATTCAAGCACTAATCATATCAACATAAATCAGATCTATCATCTTATTCACATCATTAGGCACTAAGCTAACATATTCATCTAAGCATACATCGTTACACTAAGCAGTAATCATATAAACAATAAAACATTCACAATGCACAAAGAAACCACAACACATGATATACGTGGTTTACCCCCAGCCTGGGGATATGCCCTCCAACTCTTATGTTATTTATTATCTTTGGTCAAGCTTCTTATAGGCACATAGCATCAAAATCCTACTCCGCATAGGACAAGATATCTATGCGCACCTCGCCAGATCCTCCTTCCCTGAGATAGGCTACAACACAAAGTCTCTGTATATTCTCTTAAATTCACTTGCACTTGGCCTTGCAAGCATCACAGAGTATGCACAAAGCATTTAAAACCCGCCTTTAGCACAACATCACATAGCTACATATCTTTCCTTAGCACTTAGCATAGCACCAAGCCATCAACCACTAGTAACTACTTCTTACATTGCCTAAACATTTATTTATACATTACAAAGGGACTAAACATGGGTAAACCCATGGGCCGATATCCCCATACCTATTACATATCCCAAAACCCAAAAATACCTAAACAAGGGGCCTATATCTTGCGATTTTTGCTTCGACTTGCGCTCCACCTTCGACAGGCTGTTGAAGTCTGAAAATAGGTCAAAACTGACCAAGGATCTCCAAAACTTGGTCAAGGGCCAACAATATTTGAATGATGAGATGGGTTCTTGTCCAGAAAAATTACACTCTGACTGTCACAATCTATCCTTACAACTAGCTGTACGCACCCAATACCTGAACACAATATTTGTAACCATACTTCATCCTTACTTGCATGAGTGGCTACCATGTATTCAACTTCTGTAGTTGAAAGTGCCACTACAACCTGTCTTTTGCTCATCCAACTTATTTCTCCTCCAAACAAGTTAAACAAATACCCACTTGTATATCTCCTATGATCCAGATCTCTAGCCCAGTATGCATCCACAAATCCATGTATATCCACCACTCTGTCCAATCCTGGTCTTCCTTCGTAGCACAATCCATAGCTTGCAGTGCCACACAAATACCTAAAAACCCTTTTTATTGTTGTCCAATGCTCCTTCCCTAGTTTTGACATATACCTGCTCAAAACTCCCACTGCATGTGCAATGTCTGGTCTAGTACAGACCATTGCTTACATAAAAATTCCATCTTCACTCACATACAGAAAAAGAGACATGTCCTCCTCCTCCTCTTCATGTGTCNAACAAATACCCACTTGTATATCTCCTATGATCCAGATCTCTAGCCCAGTATGCATCCACAAATCCATGTATATCCACCACTCTGTCCAATCCTGGTCTTCCTTCGTAGCACAATCCATAGCTTGCAGTGCCACACAAATACCTGAAAACCCTTTTTATTGTTGTCCAATGCTCCTTCCCTAGTTTTGACATATACCTGCTCAAAACTCCCACTGCATGTGCAATGTCTGGTCTAGTACAGACCATTGCTTACATACAAATTCCATCTTCACTCACATACAGAACAAGAGACATGTCCTCCTCCTCCTCTTCATGTGTCTTGGGACACTGATATGTAGATAAATTTACACCAACAGGAATAGGAACCTTGACCGGTTTACATTCCTTCATATTAAACCCCTGCAATATTGTCTTCACATATTTTCTCTGATTTAACCAGAGTTTCCTCCTTTTCCGATCTCTTTTAATTTCCATGCCCAAAATGAAATTTGAAGCACCGAGATCCTTTATGTCAAATTTAGAGGACAACTAAGTTTTCACATCCTAGATAATCTCCTTGTTGTTTCCTATCAGCAACATGTCATCTGCATACAAGACCAAATAAATCAAATGATCACTAATTACTTTAAAATACACACAATGAACCTCTTTCCTTCTTGTGAAGCCAAGTCCCAACATATAATTATCAAATTTTTGATACCACATCCTTGGTGTTTGTTTTAAACCATACAAGGGCTTTTTCATCTTGCATACCAGCTCCTTGTTTCCCTTCACAACATAACCTTATGGTTGCTTCATATAGATTTCTTCTTCCAGATCCCCATGTAGGAATGTTGTCTTCACATCCATTTTTTCTATTTCAAAATCAAATGCAACAACAACAGATAACAAAAATCTTATGGAGGTTAACTTGGAAACATGAGAAAAAATCTCACCAAAATCAATTCCCTCAACCTGGGAATAACCCTTTGCTACTAACCGAGCTTTGTATTTCTCCACTTTTCCTTCTGAATTCAACTTATTTTTAAATACCCATTTGCTGCCAATGGAATTTATTCCAGTTGGCAACTCCACCAGATCCCAAGCCTCATTCTTATCCAAAGATTCCATTTCTTTATTCATGGCCCTTTTCTAGAGATTTGCATCCTCTTAATCCACTACCTCCCTGACAGTTCTAGGATCATCATCAATAATAGACAAAGAAAAATTTGAATGGAAATCAGATGGAGTATACCTTTTCACTAGCCTTCTTTCTCGAACCGATCTCCTTCATATCGGAGTATGAGGATCTTCTTCTTCTGATTCCTATTATTCTATAGAGTTTGAATCATCATCTTTTAAATCAAACTCTATTTTCTCTAGTTCTTCCTTACTTCGTAGGACTTACTGTTTAACAACATCCTTCATTTCTATAAATACCACATCTCGGCTATACACTACCTTCTTAGTTTCTTGGTTCCAAAGATTATAACCTTTGAGACCATCTTCGTATCCAATAAAGATACACTCTTAGACCTTCTTATCTAGCTTACTCTTGTTTTCCTTTGGAACATGAACATATCCATCACAGCCAAATACATTGAGATGTGTAAGAGAAGGTTCCTTACTAGTACATACCTCTTGTGGAGTCTTGTCATACAATGTTGATGAGGGTGATATGTTGACCATGTAACATGCCGTACCCACTACCTTTGCCCAAAATTCTTTCCCTAGCCCGACACCACTGAGCATGCACCTTTCTTTTTCCATCAACATCCTGTTCATCCTTCTGGCAACTCCATTCTTTTGAGGTGTATATGGAGTAGTATTCTACCTTGCTATACCACACTTCTTATAGAATTCTTCAAATTCATTCCCGCAGAACTCTCCGCCATTATCTTTCCTTAGAACCTTAATTTTTTTCTCTGTTTGATTCTCAACAAGATCCTTAAACTCTTTAAACCTGTCAAAAAGTTTGAATTTTTTCTTGAGGAAATATATCCAAGTATTCCTCAATAATTCATCTATAAATGAGACATAATACACAGATTTTCCCAATGATGGGACCGACACAGGTCCAAAAACATCACTGCAAACTAGTTGTAATATTCCTTCTACCCTCTTTGCACCAGAGGGGAATCTTACCCGATTTTGCTTCCCATATAGACAATGTTCACAAAAATCAAAATCTAGAGAGTAGTTAGACATATCTTCAACCATACATTTACAATGTAGTAGTCATAGTCGAAGACCCTTCTCTCCAATATGCCCCAGTCTTTGATTCCACAACATAACCTTTTCTCCAAAGACTGTAGGAGTTTTTTCTTGTTCAACTCCAATATCAGGAAAAATGGAACTGTTACACCCATCACTAATAGTTATTCCTTCCAGCTTATACAAAGTTCCAAACCAAACTCCTTTCAACAACACCATTTCTACTCGAACCATCCTGTAGGTTTCCTTTTCAAATATTTTTTTTACCCCTGCATCGTCCATTTTTCTTACATAAATCAAATTTCTAGCCAAACCTGGGATGTTCAGAACACCAAGCAGTGTTCTAATCCTTCCATATATGAGCCTCAACTTGACTTTTACTCGTCCTATGATTCTGGTTGTCGAATCATCACCTAAGAAAACATTACCTCAATCATACCTTTCATATTCATAGAACCACTCCCTATGGGGAGTCATATGAAAGGATTCCCCAGAGTCAACCAACCATGCCTCATGATCTAATGAAGAATCCAAGTACACATCCCTTCCTTCTTCCTTGGAGGTCTTTTCTTCTATAGAATGAGATTGTTCAGATCCCTTCTTTTTCTCAACCTTAGATCTACACTACTTCTTGTAGTGCCCTTGTTTTCCACATCTCCAACATACCCTTACAAACTTTCCAGGAGAATTAGGTCTACCCTTAGACTTAGATCTCCCACTTGAGAAATTAGATCTATTCCTTTATTGGGAATGTCCTCTTATAAATAATGCATTTGTGCTCTATCCTTCCATATTCTTTCATCTCGTCTCCTCCGACAACAAGTATGAGACCACTTCATCAAACTTCAAGTCAGTTGTATTACTACCTATAGCCACAACCAGACTATCCCAGGAGTCTGGTAAAGAACACGTTAAACTAATACATGTATCTTCATCTGAAATTTTCATCTCAGTAGATACTAACTGACTTACCATAATATTGAAGGCGTTCATATGCTCTGCCATCGAGTCTCCATCTCTCATCCTTAGGTTATACAGCTTCTTTCTCATGAATATTTTATTTACCAGAGACTTAGACTGATACAACTTCCACAACTTTTCCCATAAATCCTTGGTTGTAGCTTCCTTTGACACATCCAATAATATTGAATCGAAGAGAAACAGTCAGATTGTGCTTTTTGCCTTTTGATCCAACTTTTCCCAGTCATCTCTTGAAGTTCATGTAGGTGCAGTACCTAGATGTACTGCAATCCACTGATCTTTGTCCACCAACAAATCTTCCATATTGATATTCCATAGCTCAAAACGTTTCCCATTAAACTTCTCGATCTCCATCTTCAAATTGCTTGCCATTTCTTTTCACTTGAAAAATCAATACCAAAGATCTCCCACTGTCACAAGGCTTATCATAGTCCCGAGCCAAACCCTTGACCACAAAGGCATCCCCCTGAAGCCAACAAAGATCTTATACCAAATCTAGATTCTAACCTTGTACAATATCTACTGCAAACAAATATTCATTAAAAGAACAGAAAAGATACAATGGCAAATACAGACATTACATAGAGATGTTTCCCCTGGAAACCCAAACCAGGAAAACTAGCATATTTTATATTCGTTCATGTGTGATACATTGTTTACAATACAATATACATATAAGATACAACAGAATCCAAAACCCTAACCCAATGACCTAGATTAGTCCACAACCCTAATTCCTTAACCAGAAATAGAAAACCATCGGCAAAAACCATGTGTCAAGAAACCACCTAAATATGTGACATGTTTCTCGAGGAAGAAAAATAATTTCTCAGGGGTACTTCCCCCGAAGCCCCGCATGGGGGGAATTCACCCCCCTGCACCCCCCAATGGGGGGGGGGCACTAACAAGTGCAAATAGGATAACACATACCCAACAGATAAATGGTGCATTATATGTGTATTTGGGTAGTTGAGACTAAGCTACCAACCTGAGCTTGGCTGAGAACGACTCATCCTCTTCTTCCACCGAACCTTCCGGACATAGAAGAATCTCATGTTCTAAGATATCATAGAATTGTTTCCAAGACTTGATGGCATCTATAATTTGCGAAGTGGTGTCTGAGTGAATATCAGTGTTTGGGTTGGAATCATCTGTTGATTCATCTTGCTTCTTTCTCGGTTTGCATGGCACCATAATCCTCAGAGAAATGAAATTAACCTTACTGTGATAAGAGAAGTCAATAAGCTCTCAATTACTGAATGAAAAAATCTAATTGAAAATGGTAAAATGACTTGGGATTCAAAATTTGTTTATTCATAAAGTCTATCAATCTTTGTATTGATCTACTGACAAGGTGATTATTAAAAATCTATGGAATTTATTAACTGGCGATTGCGATATTTACCCAAATCTTTAACTTTAGAAAGTTATAAATGTCATTAATACTTTGGCGGTTCGGTGTTCATGGGTTTTGAATGTAAGACGACAAAAATCTCCGGAATCCAGAATTGCGGGAGAAAATAATCACTTTTATGTTTTAATTAATCATGATTTAAAAATCCTTTAGCCTTAAGTACTTCGGAACTTCGATATTCAGGTGTTTTGAATGAAGGATGATAGAAATCCTCTGAAGGCAGAATTCCCCAAGTAGACATTCGAACCGTTATAGGTATTTCAGGGCTTTGGAACCCTGGATCTCCGGAAGTTCATTTTCTTAAATGTGCAACTCATACTTCGACACTTTGGCATTTGGGAGTTTTGGGTGTATCACAACATAAATCGATCAAAGAATGAATTTGTGGAGTGATTAGTTAATAATTAATAATGATTAATTAAAATTGTTAAATATTTTATTATCTTTTTGAAACATTTTTATTTGTTATGACATCAAATGATTTGACACTTTGATGGTTTGGCAGTCCTGAAAGCGTGACGTTACAATGATGAAGTCATTTTTATTGACGTGTCAACAAAGATGGGTGAAAATTTTCACCTGAAAATGTACGAATAAGATGACACGGATGTTTAAAACAAGTGCTAGGTGCCAGCCTAAGAAAAAATTTAGTGAAACATGTCTTATAGCTCATTTGTAGACCCTTTTAAAGATTATCGTGATGAACTGTCTTCGAGACTTAGGAGCTTCGTAGATTCAAGGTTTTTGTTGTTTAGATTCCTTGAAACTCCTTAAGCACGAAGTCCCGAAGTGACTGTTGAAGTTTTTCTTTTAAAATTCAGGCAGGTTTATAATCCGAAGAACATGAGAGCCATTTGATCAAATTTAATGGAACTCATAAATGAATTATATTGTAAGCGCCTTATTAATACATAACGATCGTGGATTTATTTAATTGAAAAACAATTCCCTAAGATTTTTTGGTGAAATTGTATTTTTAAAATGTAAAAACAAAAGAATTTAAAATTTAAAATTTTAAAATTCTAAAGTGTTGTAACAAATTCAATTATCTTAGAAGATGAAGAAAATATTCTAAGATTGGGAACTCGTAGTCTCATCCTTATACATATCAGTCAACTATTTATTTAGGTTACAAATAATCATTTTAACGAGATGAGGTCCAGATGTGGAAATGGTGATGGAAGATGCTTTGGAAAACCCAAAGTCCAACATAAAACTAACACCTATATGTTGCTTCAAATCAAAGGGACCTATGCATTCAATGTTTCAAAATCACACAGGGTTTAAGAACAAGCGACAACTTAAGAATCCCCAAGTAGCTGAAGTGTCACAAATCCGAATGCCTGAAGTTCCACGTCACTTCGAGCCTGTACCACTATGATATTTTTCAATCCAGAAAAGGCCGAAATCGCCGAACACCGAATATCCGGAGTCAAGAAATCCTGATATACTTAATGATAAGATACATTAATCTTTGGTTAATTAGAAATAAACATGGTTAATGAGTCTGGGACTGTACCACTCCGAGAGTTATGCAAACTCTGCATATAGAAACTCCCGAAGGGTGAAGTGCTGGAGGAATGTTGTACTCATCCGCGAAGGACAAGTGGCATGAATTAGTAAAGACACGTGACATCATGTGACGTGAGGCCACCACATTACTCTGGGACCCTACTACGCTGGGAGTTATAAAAGCTCTACATTCAGAAACGCCCAAAGCCCTAAGTACCAGAGATATGTGGCATCAATTCGTCACTGACATGTAGCACCAAACTATTGCAAACATGTGGCGGCCATCAATCAGAACACGTGGATTTTATCTAGATCATAACACATGGCACTCATTTCAAGCATATTTTAGGTTCGTCATATGTATTGTTTCAAGTGACATGTGGAACATATTCTTTATTTGACAGGTCATCCTTTTGACCCCAAATAGTTGAAGTGTCATAGATCTGAATGCTGAAAGTGCCATGTCACTTTGGGCCTGTACCATTCAAGGAGTTTTGATTATAGAACAGGCTGAAATCACTGAACACCGAAGATCTAGAGTCAAGAACTCCCAATATACTTAATGATAAGATACATTAATCTTACATTAATTATAAACAAATATGGCCTGTACCACTCTGTGAGCTATACAATCTCTCCATACAGAAATTACCGAAGGGACAAGTACCAGAGGCATGTGGTACTCATCCGCGAAGGACATGTGACATCATGTGACGCGAGGCCACCACATTAATCTGGGGCCATAATACTCTATGAGCAATACAAGCTCTGCATTCAGAAACATCTGAAGCCCTAAGTACCAGAGAGACATGGCATCAATCCATTGCCAACATGTGGAATGAAACTGTTGCAAGCATGTGGCGTCCATCAATCAAGACACGTGGCTCTCATCTAGATCATGGCATGTCACTCCAAGAGTTTTTCCATCAACAACAAACACAATTCTCCCAAATCCCAGAGCCCCGAGTATTCAGAGTCTCGAACTCCTGAATTAGTTAATGATAATATTATATTATTCTTGGGTTAACAAGTAAATAGCCTTGGTTAATGAGTTTGGATCTATACCATGACACAATGGCATTCATTTGAAGAATATTTTGGGTTGGACATATGTACTATTTCAAGTGACACGTGACACATATTCTCTCAATGAAATGTCAACCTTTGATGTCAGGATGCTACATCACTGTGGGGGAATGTCACTCCATAAATTTTTCCATCCAGAAAAAATACAGTTCTCTCGAATCTTGGAGCCCCTAAGAGCCGGAGTCAATTATATTAATCTCAGGTTAACAAGGAAATAACCTTGGTTAATTTGTTTGGAAATTTTGTCTTCTGGAGGATATGTATGTTATGCATCCTACAGCTCCTGAAGTATTGAACTCCAAAGTGAGGAGAGGTTGGGACGTCACTGCGGGAGAAAGTCACTTTGGGAGATATTCATGCTCCGTGTTCAAAAACTCCCAAGCTCTAATAAATTTGTGCCATCACTAAATATGTATAGGTGAGTTCTAAAATTGGAAAGCTGTTAAAACTTTAGTAGGGATGCTAAAGTCACAGGGTCTCCTAGATCACACATTCCAAAGTGATCAACAACTAACATTCATTTCGAAAAAAAAAAGGCGCCTGAGCATTAATCTTGTAGAGCAATTCTGGCATTAAAACCATTTAATTTTTGAAAGTTTTATTGTTCTAATTATACTGTGTGTTTTTCATAATCCATCTTGCTTTTATTTTCTTAATAAAATTTCGTAATTTTTTCCTACTGTGAGTAGTGTAGCAGATAGCTACTAAAAAAAGCACAAATATTCCCATCACTTGCAACTTGATATATTGTTGGAGTCTGAATTTCCATCTTGGAAATTTCCCTTCCTATGTTGTAGGTTTTATCTCTTTAATCTATTTATGGAATTCATTTTTAATGATCTTTGTAAATTTCCAAGTGACTTTCATCCCAAGTAAGTAATATCCATTTCATTCTATTAGATAGACTGTTTGGCTTGTCTGTTTGTATATGTGTTAGGATAAATAAAGTTATACGTGGTGCCAAAAAAACCCATATAATTTTCTTTGAAAATGTGTTTAGTGTCAAATATTCTTTGATATTCTTGTGTGATCTCCGTGTTTTCTAGTTTTTTCTATATATCAACACACACCTAATATGATTGTTTATTTTCATGAGTTTTCAACTCATTGAAGTTAATTTAAATTGTTTTAGAACAAGGTGTCGAGACATAAGAAGATGCCATTTTCTAGAAAAAAATTTCTGTGAGTAACAAGCATGCTTTGTAGATGTTGATATGCATTTTCACTCTAGGAAGAGGAATTGTTAGATGACAGTTTAATATAGTACAACCTGAAATATTTTTAACATGTATATCTAATTGATTGTTTTTGGAAACAATAATTTTTTTTTAAGGTTTTTATTTCTGTGGATATTCTTGCAGATGTATTTACAAGTGCCATTGATCTTTGGCATTGGTAGTTAACTATGGGCTAGAATTTTCACTTGTTGCCAGTCCAATATTTTATCCACATACTCATTTTGTATTTTGTTTGTATCATTGAAAAAGGGTGTGAGCAACTACAAATACAAACTATAACATGATTTTTAGATGTAATTATGTGTAGTTGATTTATAGGCCTTATTTATGTTGGGCCTTTGTAGATAAAAATGGGTTAGCATAATTTTTCATTCTTACTGCGATAATGCCTTAAAAAAACTAAAATAAGAAACATTTTTTTCCAATTCAATACTCACACAAAAAAATTGTGATCCCATAATATTCACGTTTTTCAATTCGATAATAGGGAGGTTGATTTGGTAGATTGAACTATCAGTCACTTTAGGAGACTGGGGTGCATCTGGGGTACCTTTGAGAACAACTAATTCTTTTATGAAGATTTGTTTTTATTGCAACCTATGAGAGTAACTGTGTTTTTGATACATTGTTTAATGCCTTGAAAAATTATTTTAAGTATTAAACTTATTGCAACAGATTATTCATTAAATGGTTTGTTGTTTCCCTCTGTTTTTACCTCTATTATGGAACTTGTCTATCATTAGTGCAACATTATCCAAGGATATCCCTCATCCATTTCATGTTCCAAATCTCACCATGCTCTTGTCTTGGTGAACCAACCCTCTAACTGATCAATAAATTGAAAAGAACGAGTATTCCAAACTTGTGGTGGCCTAGCTCTGCCCTTTAGTAGTGAGGTGCATAATTTACAACAAACAACAACTATGAAGTCCTTTAGACAGCTCCACATGCACTTCAATCAAATAATAGAGAAAGAGAGTCATACTTTTAGTTTACAGGATGTGTTTTCATAAGAGAAGCATTGAAAATCTACAGATAAATCAGTGGAGGGTTGTTGAAATAAACTTATTGTATTGTCAACTTGAGCATAAGTATAACAATGACGAACTTGAATTTTAATTTTTTGTGGTTGATAGAATATTCTCATTTGACTTCACCTAGAATTTATCTTTTTGTTTTTCAAAATATTTCCAAAGAAGAATTTTGGTAATTTCATTAATCAAGAAAAAGTGGTTAAATGAACTATACATATTACATTTTCTCCACAGAGCCTAGATTAAAAGGTAAGGCATGTCTTTTATATTTATTAAGATCATAGAAAAACTACTAAGATCCTGAATCTATTATCCAGTCATAATCCAAAAACCAGGACTATGAGAACCTTGAACTACAATACCAAAGCACATGATCAAAAGTCTGGCAAACAAAACATAGGAAAAAATCAAAAAATATTGGGTAGTGTATCCCATCTATAACCAAATTCCCAAATGGGCACCAAGAAATTCACTGATTACTATATTACTATGAACCAAGATGACTATGAATATTTTCTTATGATATTACTATCAACCAAGATCACGTTGACTTGACAATGTTCTAACATTACTAGTTTTGGAAGAGATTGTCAATGTTTAACTTAATGGAATTTGAAAAATGTCAAATTTGCAGTATTATTGAAAATGCATGATGGTTCTCTTTAGAGGAGAAAGACATTTTGATGCCTCAAAGGATGGACCTTATTTATTCACAATTGGGTACTTTGTATGAGGTCTTTCCTCATGCTTCTGATTCCTGGACTCAATAATCTTATGCGCCTCCAATTCACTTTGTCATGGTACTGCAAAACTTTATTCAAATCTATATTGGGTAACATGGATAGAGACAGATCATATTGTTTCATTTCTTGTCAACAAATGATATTTTTTTTATTTTTTTTGGTTCAGCTGATATGAAATATGGCATTGTCCTCATTTAAGGTAATTTTTCAATGGACATGGAAATCATGTAGCATGAAGACATTGTTTGCCTTTTTTTGTAGGTATATTTCATATGACAACTCTATCAACCTAGGAAGCACATATTTTAATACAGGTTTTCTAATTGTACAATGTACAATTGTGTTGCTGAGGGTTCAGATTAAAGCATTGAGGCAATGCCTATATATGTAAGGGCATTTTGAAGCACATCACAGACAATCAATTGTGCCATCATTTATGAACACAGAGGTAGAAGCAAGAGAATTTCATTTGGCACATCGAGGATCGAAGGGGGTCGAGTAGGCATTTGCTGCAACCAAAACACACTCAACCTACACATGTGAGCATAGTAGTTAATATATTGAACAATATAATATATATGTGAACAACAAAAAACCTGCACAAAATTTTTTAAGGCAATTTTTTTGCGCAAATTGTGGGTGGAAGTGTATATGTATACGTGCAACAATTGTGGAGCTAGTTAGCTTCTTGAGATCCTTTAATATGTCCGTTTGGAATTTTGTTACAAATGTTGCTTAGGTTGTATGAAAGATCCTTTCCTTGTTTTATTTTTGAACAACATAATTGGAAATTTCCCTTTAGGCAATTGTTGCTCCATTGAGGAAAATAAATTAGGTGTCGAACAATTGTAGCTGCACCATGGAATGATTTAATAGTTGTGTAAGATTTCTGAGATATATGAGCATGTGAAATAAAAGGAAAAAAATGGGTCTGGAAAACAATACCATTTCTTTGTCGTTGTCCGAGTTTCCATCTTTTATATGGAGAATGTGTTGCGAGCCAAATTTTCTTGCAAATGTGACAACTGTACCAATGGTTCCAATTGGTAAATGTCATTGTTCTCTGCAAATTGGATAATTGTTATGTCCAGTACAAAATGATATTCTGAGAAAACTGCGGGAACTTTTTCCACAACACTTGTTTCATTGAGCGATATACTATGATCACAATCACCACAGTCATATACTATTTTCAATAATATATAGAAATTTGTAATGGATATCCCATTACCCGGAAATATATTTTCTACATGTTTATGGACAAATTGTGTAGGGATAGTCAATGTAACTGTCATCATGTCTTAATTGTTTGTCATGTCTACACGCATAATGCATCTACTTTGTTTTCCTTGTCCAAGTAGGTGTTATACACGACCATTATGTCTACGAAAAACAGTTGTCCAGTTTGGTGGTTGTTCAAGACTTCTATTGATAATATATTGTGTGGTATAAGTTTAGACCTAGTGACATTTTTTGAATAGCAAAAGTAATGTGAATGGTACTTTGTATATTTTTTCCTTTTTTTTTTTGCATCAATGTACAAGTAGATGCACAATTTGGATAAAGTATGTAGGTTAGAGTTTTGTAACCATACCTCTTAGTCTCTATACCTTGCACTATGTTGGAAATTTCACTTGTACTCATTAATACTTCTTGTGAACTAAAAAACATGTGTTGTAGATGACATCAACATATTTACCATGGCATAAATGAATAAATAATTGAGGATATTTGTTTCCTAAACATATCAAGAGCATAATTTATGAATCTTTACCTTTGGCCTTATTGTTATGTTGATGTTTGTGATGATTGAATACTCATTCTATGAATCTTTACCTTTGGCCTTATTGTTATGTTGATGTTTGTGATGATTAACAATTAGTGCCCATGTCACTTGTCCAAATTTTTCCGATGCAAACATCCTGCATCGAACATGACACCAACTAAATAAGAATATCTATTGTATATTGTTCATAATTTATATGGATGTACATTAAACACACGCACTGTGTCTGATTTACTATCACTATTGGTAAACCTTTTCGAAGATTGTATCATCTTCCTCTCTTGTGGCACATAAGACTTCATCCTTTTGTTCAATTAGTCTATTTTTTCAATTTAGTAATGCAGAGAATAAAATAGACATGAAGGTAAGTTTCTATGTAGGAACACATGTAAAAAGATTAAATACAGTTTTATTTATTTCAATGTAGCAGCATAGAAAATACAATTGACATGAAGATAAGTTAATATGTAAGAAGATATGTAGTATCTACATATAAAAAACTGAGTTAAAAAGCAGTATAATAAATATACACACAATAAATGAAATACAACGCAATAGAGTATGGAATAAGGGTAGAAGCATGCACCTTCATATGTCTTCTTCTACATTTCTATTTAAGAGTCCTTCGTCTTGTCCAATTATTCTGTTTGTTTCAATGTGTCAACGCACAAAATACAATGAACGTGAATGTAAGTTGGTATGTAAGGAAAAACAAGCAATATGTACATATAGTAAATGAGAATCAAATGAATAGAGTAGCAAATAGAGTTAGAAGCATGCATGTTTTTTTTCTTGGTCCATGTTTGTGGTTATGTAGAATCCTTTCTATCCAAAATCTATTACAAACCAGAAAATATTAAGAAGTTGGATGATCCTAGTTGAATAATTTGGTTTTGTGCAACAAGTATATACATATGATTTGTGACATGGAAATATGATTTTGTAATATGCTTGATGTATATTTCATAATTCAAGTACGATACAAATTGTATCGTGATCAGACCAGTATGTGTTTAAGATAAAGAGGGTTTATTGTGAAATGGGAACATTTGACCATACATGGTCAATAAGTGTGTTTTGTACATGGTTTATATTATCCAAAAGAAAGTGGAGACTGTAATTTCACATGTAGTTTTCCAAAAAAAAATTCTTTCATTATTTTGTAGCATGTCAAAATTGAAGTCTCCTAGAATGATAATGGTTTCATTCAGATGCAAATGTTTTAATGCATTTGAAACAACATTCAGTATGTTGGGCAATGTTGGATGTGCAACAACATAGAGATTCAATATTGCAATTTCCGATTCACAGAATATTACTCTTGCTAGCACCATCTCAAAAAAAAAATCTTCGAAATGCATATGATCCAAAATTGTTACATGTTTTTTCACTAATATCATCACTCCATGTGTAATGTAACTTTATATGCAATTGTGATTTGGAAATTTCTTGTTTTGCATGCATAATGTCATGTATGTTTCTTGCAAGAGAAAACTATCAGGTTGCATTGTGTCATAGTCATTGAGTATATCATTCATATGTGCATGTAGGTTGTGCATGTTAAGTGAGAGAATTGATACATATGCGTTTGTTTCTATGGATTGGTAATCATATTGTAGATGCCATTTTGCACTAGTCCGAAGGTGTTGCATTTGAGTATCGACTTTATGTTTGAATTTCAAGTTATCTTTTGTAAGAGCACTTAGAAAATACAAAGAGTCTATGCTTCTGACATGAGACAAAGTTGTGTATACAAGTCCATGTATTTTTATTCCATCTGGGTCGAATGCAACACTATCAAGTGTTATCCCTTGTTATCTGTGGACTGTATGTGCACATGCAAGTTTAATTGGAAATTGTTTTTGAATCTTCAATTGACCTATCTTTTCCATTGTTGATATTGGTTTTGATATTCATAATATAGGTGTCCAATCACACGAAGTGTCTTAATTATATAGATAAGCTAACTTGTTTTCTTGTCGATGGCCAATATGCGGGTCATGGAACTTAATCCAAAGGACATCAATTTTTTTTGTTTCAATATAAGCTTTGTGTATTCCATCTGCACCATTCACCAAGCCATCTTGTGAATCATAGTTGTAGGCATATATTTCAACTAACATGTCTAATTTCAGGACAAGTTGCAAAGACAAAGTGGTTGTATGTTGATGGCATGGTACATTACCATCGTTGTATTCTTCAAGGTCAATTGAATTGATGATGATTTCATTTCCAAGCATGAATGATAGCATGTACTTGTTATTAATTTCAACATCATTATTATTATAGAATAGGTAAGGGAAGGTTGGTTCTGCTGATTCAGGTCACCTGCAAATTGAATTTATATATGTTAAGTCATCACATGTTTGGTTGTTTTTCTCCATTCTATTCAGAATTGGAATAAATGTTTCATTTGTATGGCACATTGTAGTATGTAATTCGAAGAATTTTATTTTGTCTTTCCAAAAGTCATGTGTCATTGTTTTCATATTGAGTATAGGTTGTTCAAATATCAGAGAGTCTTGTATGGGTTTCACCTGGTAAAGATCCCCATAGAATATCATATCAATGTCCCCAAAGTGTTTGGTGTGCACATGTTTTATGTTTCTGAGTTGATTGTCAATGGAATATAAGAAGCGACTTACAATAAAGGATGCCTCATCTATGAAGACAAGTTGTAGTTAGTCATAAATCTTAGACAAGGTATCTAACATTTCCTTGCTAAGTGGAATAAAGTGTGACTTGTTAAAAGACATTAACAATGCGAAGTGGACTGTTGTTCCACCTGCATTATATGCAACTTTTCCTGTATATGCAACTATTAGTCCCTTTGGTTTCATAGGGTCACTCAAACTATTTGAATCATAATTTTTTATAAGAATTTGGAATAGTTCTTTCGCTGTGAATGTCTTGTCTGTTCGTGTTCCTCTTGTAAGGAACAAGTGCATAGGAGTGTGCATATTTAAGCATTTTTTCATTGCAATTTACTTTAGGATTGGTTGTTGTTCGTGATTCAACAATCATCTAATTCTATAGTATTCTTGATTTTCGATAAAGAAAGTATGTTTTGTGACTTTAAACCCAAGATTGATACGTGTTTCAATGGAAGTTGCTCGAGGACAAGAAAAATCTACTTGCAAGTCATAGGACTCATAGAGAGTTCTGGTTGTTTTATTCTTTGTTAATGTCTCATCAACATTGTTGGGGTTTTCTAGCTCATCAAGTGCACTTTCTAAGTCACGACATGTTGAGTTGACATTGTATGTAAATCTAGCCTCATTGGTTTCTATTATAGTCTCATAAGAATTATATGTAGCTTCCCATGTAGGGAAGTTATGTTCTAATGTGTTTTCATTTTGATCAAATGGAACGTACAACAATAGTTTCTCTCTACAAAAAATTTCATAGTCGATGTGTTTGTTGTATTTGACAAAATGTGTTACATTCATTTTTTTCCTATATGATATGGGTGTACCATTTTCTTTGTAATGCTTTTTCCTATATGATATGGGTGTACCATTTTCTTTGTAATGCAATACAAATTCTGCAAGTAAGGAAGATATGCTTAATAGGAGGTGGACGCTGGAGGTAGTAATCATTGTCGTGTTCAGGTAGTAATCACTATCAGGTTGGATGAATTTTGAATTATTAGGTTCTTGTTTTAGCAAAGATGGTGTTACAATTCAATGGATGTGCCAAGTGGAGATGAATTTATGAAGACACATTTCCTGAACAATAGATCAGAGGCATGGAAAGTGTGATGTGGACTACTTGTTGAGCAGACATTTGTTGAAGATTAAGTAATGTATTTCCAAGTGTATGTATTATTTTCATAGCATCGATTTGACTTTTTTCATGTCCTCTGCATATTCTTATGAATGCACTTGTCATATATTTGTCAACCTTTGTCATGTAGGAGGTACAATATGATGCCGCAACATATGCATTGAGGAAAATGTGTTATAATGGTATCAGTTGGTTGACACGAGTTTTGCAATTATATTAAATCAAGATTAAATAATCTATTTATTCTATTCATTTTTCATATGTATTTTCATTCGACATAATTAGCATGTCCTTGGAGAAACTATTGTTCCAAATATGTGAAAGTTTTCGTTTAAGGAAAATTGTTGGTTGTTTAAGTGTAGATTGTATCACTTGGATGTACTCATTTTCTGCCAGATTTAGTTCTGCCAAGAAGTATTTGAAGCTCATTAATTCATAGAAGTATCGTTGTTTTAGAAATGTGAACAAATATTTTTATTTTTCAATGATAACATTGTCCTATAAACTAATTGGTTCTATGATTCTTGTTGTTCTCATTGGCGGCACAGGAAATTTGTATCTGCAATGTGAATTCTTTCATTGTTTACAACTTCTTGTATGGTAATGTCTATGAACTTTGGCAAGTTCTGGATCAAAATGGTCTATGTTGCATATTATGTATTTGTCTAGAAACTGTTCGATTTGTGAGTTGTTGTCATTTCCATAGACCGGTGCACCCTCTATCCATAACGATGCATGGTCATGTTCACTCCCTCTATTTTCGAACTCAGTCACAAAATAGTAGTACGATATTTTCCTGAAGAACATTTCATCATGACATATCAATTACCTCAAAACATTTACTTTATGTCTATATAATGCAGACATTGTAGTCACCAATGGACCCCAATGATGCCCGACACTTGTAAATGTGATGAAAAAAGTTGGATGTCCCAATTGTCAGATCATTGCAAATATAGTTTTATTGTTTTGTTGCAAGTAGTCAGGAGAGGTGCGATTATTTTTGAAATCTATGTATCTAATATCAGATTTTAAGATTTTTTCTAGGTTTTCTTTGTACTTGACATATCTCGCAAATAATTTTCTTGCTCGTAGATGACCTTTTATTATTCACACCCACATGAAAGATAGCACTTTTTCAATTATTATGTGCATTGTTTTGAAAAACAAATTTGTTATGTGACATGGAAAGTCACCGCTTGAATGTAGAAGTTCCCATCGAACTAATTTTTGGTAGTTGAATCATTCTATGATGTCATCGGCATGTGGATCTCCATATAACAGTGTTGGAAAGTTCATTTCTTCAGCAAATTTTTCCTTGAATATTCCAAGTGAACATTTCCCTTCAGAAGGGGTGATTTTGACAATCTTGCCTTGCAATTCATGAATACGTTGTGAGTCGGTGAATCCATGTATCAATGTTTCAGTAGGTCTTTCATTCTCTGATTCATCGCTTGTATAAAATTCACTAGTAGTGTCAAAAGTTTGTGTAGAGTTGTCATTTCCTTTTTCAAGAACATGGTTCGAGTTCTCATTTATAAAAAAAAATTATGCTTTGTACAAGGCCCTGGAACATAATTGTTTTAATGCTTTCATGACAATGTGCACACACACTCTACTTGTCTATTATGCATTCTTGTATTGCAAATGTATTTTGAGAGATACAACAATCGTCATTGTTTCTCTCATGAATTGTGGTAGCACTTTTTGGACATCTAGTTGCACATGCACGTTAATAATTGATCCTGTTAAGCCCATTTGGGGTCATCTATAGCCCCAAGTTCTGATTTGTGAAATTGCAATTCGCAGAGACACAAGTCTCTCTTCAAGTTCTGTAAGTGTACTTACATATGGTAGTGGTGTGTTACATCTTATTTGGTCATGTGTTGAAAATTGTGGTTGTTTTCCATTTTCAAGTGATTGTTTGCATGGAAGACAAATTTTGCTAGTGGAAAATGTTCTATTATTTTGTGTCAAGATGATGTATTATTTTTTCAAGTTAGGGGTGAAAGACTTAATTCTCTTAGTGAAATTCAATTCTTCACAAATCACACATGCAATGGAAGGAGTGTCTTCATTTTTTTTCATATAGGTCTGATTTGCATCTCTCTTTCCTAGATGAGGATGCACATCAAGTGTTTGTTGGTTTTCTATGCTAGCATTGCAAACTGTTGGATCTAATTTATGATATGTGATTTTTCCCCCTCGGTCAGTATCATGACCATTATGGGATATGTAGTTGCACATGTTTCTCTCACATATTTTTTTTTTCAACATGTGGTAGGTTAACTTATGGTTTCCACTCAAAACTAATTTCACTTGTTGACTAGACATGTTGAAGGTGGAATCGACATTTGGTACAGGCATTGCCTCCTCAATATGTTTATGATGCAAATGGTGATGGTTTTTGTCATTGGACATGCGATATTTGTGTTCAGTAGGAAGTGTTTAAATGCACTCGTGTTGTGCACACACAACTTTTTTTAGGTTGTGATATGCAAGTTTGTGTTTCTTGGTAGAGCTCATTTTCACCTAATGAAGATCGGGCGTACAATTCAGAGGTCTAGAAGGAAGTGCGCCAATGTATTTATTTCTTTGACGTATGACCTTTTTCAAGCTTTTATAAGTGAGTCTATGCTTTTTTTTTAATATCTCTATGACCTGATGACAATTGGAATGAGTTTCATTGTGACTAGATACTATGCGACGCTTATCTAGATTTGATGCGGTTCGGTTAGCATGGAAACTGAATCTTGAACTCGAAGTATTTCTTATCAAAGGTTGATAATGGATGTGTGGCATATCTATTTTTGACGACATGATGTCAATTGCTTGATCGTAGTTTGAATCAATAAATTAGAAATGGACAGTACCGTCTGAAAGGGTTGACCAGATCTGGATATTTACTCTGAATATGATAGATATCCATTGTAAAAAAAATGTTCCACCCTCTATATTTCCTTTCTGATATGGAATTACCATGTTTACAAGGTACTGTTTCCAACTTCCAACTGTCGCCATACTTTTTTATGAGATATGGTAGAAGGTGTTGATGCAAGCAGTTAAATGCCTGTTGACTGCCACCTATAATTGCAATGCAAAAGGACTACACAGTGTAAAGGCGCAGTGAGTGCACATCAAAATCTGTTGCTATCTAATAGAAAATTGCATTGACCATACTATCTCCACAAGTAGATGTAATAGTTGTTTCCATGTGTAATCCATGAGAGTGTATATGATGCATAATTCATTTCCAATGTGATTGAAGGTATTTGAAGGCGAGGGACAAATAAATATCAGATCCTCCAAGATTGCATATGGATAATATTCTATAGAGTAATGGTTCTTAATGACCACTTAGAGGGTTGTCATCATGGAACAAGATGCAATATGGATCTCTAGATGTAGTTTTGTTGAACAATATATATCTTCTTTTTCTTATTAATGACCAAATTCCAATTGATATATTCAACCACTTGGCTAGCCACCCTATACAAAACGTATCTCCCCAAAGTCCTATCTCATGTGGAGGCAGAGTTGCAGATGAAGAAAACCATATATTTGAAATATACACACTGACATCATGTATTCCATGCAATTGGAAAATAAAATCATATGCTAATTCATATTGATAGCACTTTAATGCCTCAACGTTTCCATTTTCTAAAAAAGCCAAGAAATGATCTATCAATCCATTGCGCATCTTGGTTGAGGAATAACAAAAGTGCAATAGAACTTGAAATGCATTGAAAAGTATATCTCCCACAATGAATGCATTTAATTTGAAAAGAGCATTGTTATGCAATACCTGGTCGATGTTGTCATGTACAATGGATTTTGCATCTATTTGATAACACTCAACATCTATTACTTGCTCCATATTCTAAGTTGTGATTTTCAAGATGTTTCTTAGCTATGTTTAGATAATATGCAAATAGAAAAAAAGATAACTATAAGTTCGGGAGTGCATACCAATGCTACCATGTACCCTTCAACCTTTTTCATTTCAAACTCTGTGCTTCGTGGTTGCCATAGAATATGACAAAGAAACTAAGATATAGTCAGTGCTCAACCATATACAAGAGATAATGAAAATAAAACAATAGCATAAACTTATTGAGTACAAAGATTGAGTATTTAAGACATAAAATTTTAGAACTTATTTTAGTTGTGCACCTTATAAGTGTTACGGTAGTCATTGTATATATCTTTACAATCATATTCATCATTTAATTCCATCCTCACTCTTCACAAATAAAGACTAAACAGATTTGGAACCACTTGTTGATGTATCCCACTCAGAACACTCACATAGATGGTCTCTGGGATAAACAGAAGGGGAAGAATAAGGTGTTCATGGACCTCTACTACATGAATGGAACCAACACATAGCACAACTTATCAAGGTTTCGATTATCTTACAATATGAAGAAGATATTCTAAGATTGGGCACTTGGGCACTCGTCAGTGAACTGTCCATTTAAGTTACAAATAATGATTTCTACAAGACGAGGTCCAAATGTGGAAATGGTGATGGAAGATTCTTTGGAAGACCCAAAGTCCAACATAAAATTAACAACTATATGTGGTTTTCCTCAGAGAATAAAATCTTGCCATGTCATAATCTATAAACAAGTGGATGGAAAGGTCCTTGTAGATGCTTGCTCTGCAATGAAGAATCTAAATTCATTTCACAAATCGTTGTGCACTTCCATTTTCCAAAGAGCTATGGTATGATGTCCATGGCATGAAAATGGGAATATGTGATTGGAAAGGGGACAAGAAAATGCTTTTTGTATGTCAGTATAGCTGTGAAAGAGGTGGTTTTTGTATCGAGCATTGACATGCTTGTGTGTTTTTTGAGGCCACTGGAGATAACTGAATGTGTAGACAACTTCTTCTCAAGCTATACCATGGTTTTAATTTCGTAAGCCTTTTAGGAGATTAACGTTCGGGCACCTCTTATTTCCGAAATGAATCTGAGACGTCGATTAGTTTTTCAAACCACGATCTATGTGACCCTACTACTTTAGCACCCTTGATAAAGTTTTATCATTCTTCCAAATTTTGGAATTCTTCTAACCATAATTAGACATGGCGCCAATTCGGGACTTCGAGAGTTTTTGAATGTGAAACATGAAAGTCTCTTGTAGTGACTTTCTCCCAGAGTCATTAAGTCACGCCTACTGTCACTAAACCCGAGATTACTTTAACCATCCTTATCAAGGACTTTGAGACTTCGGCTATTCAACGCTTTTGGAGTTTTCGAATGTAGATTTTGTACAATTCCTAGAGAAGTACGGGCCCGAAGGAGTAGGAGCATGTGCAATAAATGTAGAATGGCCACTGGGCATGTGGGACTCTGAAATACAACTAGCTAGACTAATTTAATAAAACAAAAACAATAACCAAAACTCGTGAGTGCTAAGTGTCCACCATGATGCAAACCCTGACATGTGCTTAACCATGTCTCATCCACGCAAATAATAACTATTTGCGGAAGAGATAAGGTCCTCAAATATGCCCATGTATATAAGCCATTTGTCATCTTTCTAAGCTCCTCGTTACCTTACACACTGCCATTTGTCCTTACACCTTTGCCACTGGGCTCAGATTTGGAATTTTTTTTCTACCCTTTACACCTACATTTTATCCCTTTGGTAAACACAAGAAGTGAAAAGAATGGATTGCAATGGTTTCACAAGAGCGTGATTTAGTACCATCCCTGAGTTGACAGAGAGGCTTGCAATGTCTTCACAAGAGGGTAAACCAACACCATCCCAACACCGAGCATGTGAAGATGTAAGGTATGGTAAACATAGGAAATGAGCATAATGGCTTCCAATGGATGCACAAGAGAGTGATTTAGTACCATCCCTAAGTTGACAGAGCAACTGTTAAAACTTGTGGACCCTTAGCCTAATCCTCCAGATCCCTTGATTTTCCCAAACCTATTGATAATCCCCCTAATCCTACCATTACACATCTTGATTCTCAAAAGTCTACTCATTCCCATCCATAATCTACAAAGAAACCAGTGTTCAAACTCCAGTGCCCAGTAGGAATTTATCTTGCCAAAAAGGAGAAACAAGAATTAATGTTTGGACTCTCCTCGTTTTCTGTTTTATCTTCATCCTCCACCCAAGATTTGCATCTCAGGTAATACAACTTTTGTTTTATATATAACTTATTGAAATATGTCATTGATAAAATGAATAAGTGCAAATAATGTTGTCAAATTTTCTTGCAACTTTCTTAACTTTGTACCATACCTAGTCCATTATATACCTAGCTACAATTTTCTTCTACAAGAACATTTTTCAAAGGCAGCAAGATTTCTATTTCAACACTTTTCGGGGTAGTAATGCATTAATGTTTCTTTGATCTAAGTAGTCACATTTAACGATGTTTTGTAAGAGCATTTTCACTAGGTTATTATTTCTAGATTTTTATTTTTATTTTCAACACCTCCTACATCCCTACTTGCAAACTATAAATAGTAAGAAGTAAAAAATAATATGAATGAAACTATGGTATTGAAACTTACCCATGAAGGACCTCAACCTTGCAAAGTTGAAGTAAACAAGGGTGCAAGACTTCAACCCTGCAAAGTGAAATAACAAGTCAAACTGCGGGTGAAGGACTTCAACCTTGCAAAGTTGAAGCAAACAAGAGCAAGCAAAAAGCAACAAACCTGTGAGCAAACACCAAGAGGTCCAACTGCAGCTGCAGGATCTCAACTTTGCAAAGTTGAAGCAAACAACAATAAACAACATCCAATGAACCAACCATCCAACGAGCAAGCAACAACTAGTGAGCAACTAGTGAACGAGTGAAGCAACATGGAGCATATGATGTAGAAGAAACTCCATCATTATACTCGACTATGCAAGTGCCTACAACAATATTGCCCAAATTCACTGCATACAAGATTGTCTCTAAAAAATGGAGAAAAATGTATTACATTAACATTTAAGGTTGTCAGGCATGTTAAGTAAACATTTAAGGCTCTCGGGACTTTTTAAGGCCCTGTGCTTCTCAAAACTTTTGGATATGTTAACATTTAAATCATTGAGAATAGCAAAGCCGGAAATAAGAATTCAAATCTATTATCAATCACTATAGTCCATCTAAACCTTCTACAAAAACTAATAAAAAGTCATGCCTCTTGAAGAAATTTATAAGAACATAAGATTTTTAGTGTCATCCATTCTACCCAAACAAAACTTTCAATAAAAAATAATGACGGTAAAAGTAACTTGCAGGTCAAAGATTGATAGCGCTTGATATTCACGCAATAAGGAAAAATAAATAACGGTTGGGGTTTAGTTGATTAGAGCACAGTCTTTGAGGATTTTCTTTAACTTTTAAAGTCAAGAAAATTACAACATGATTGATTGTAGAAGTAAAATGCAGGTCAAAGATTGATATCGCTCTTGATATTCACGCAACACTGTTCGGTCTGGACATTTACAATTATATGAAACTTGTTTCAAAATGAGCACTGGAACAAATCCAACACATATTTATTTGATTTTACAGAAATGACTAGAATAGACTAGCAGAAACAAAGCTGTCGGTCATCATACAACCATATTGTTACGTTATGGGAATTGATGGATTAATCATATTTTTAATTACAAAATTTGATCTAATGGTTTAGAATTGAATATTTTGGCATATTCTGTGTTTTATGTTCAAGTCAATGAATGAAATTAATAGAATTAATTCTTTCGCATTTATGAATTTTTAAGTTTATCATGTTTCCTTTTTCACTTTTACTAACTGCTTAAGAAATTACTAGGTTGAGTTATCAGTTTCCACGGAGCATAATTACTTCAAGATTAGTTCAATTGTAACCTTTTAACACTTACTTTTTAATTTTTACCAATTGACAATTTCGTAAATTCTAACGCCATGTGCTATTACGCCGCCCTTTCACTACCCCAATAAGCCTAAATGGCCTTGGCTGTTGAATGGCCTGCATGCTTTTTCATATATTATATCCATATTCTTGGCGGTTGAATGGCCTGCGTGCTTTTTCAGGTAAATCACCGAACACAGTACAATGATTAATCTTGATTGCTTCCTTGGGAACACTGTATGTGTTTTTATTTTTTATGGATATTTTCTTTGTAGGTTTAAAGGAACAAGCCCATCCATTTCTTGCTATATATTATGACAGGTTGGTGCAGAGCTGGATATTAAATCTACCAGAATGACATTATAAAATCCAGGAACCTGTTAAAGCATCCCAAGTGCAACGAGTCCCCACAGTACTTTAATTTATATGATTTTCATAAACAAAGAAACAAACATATTCATGACGGTTACGGCGTGCATCCGATCGATCAGAAATTTGAAGGTCAAAGAGAGAAAGAAACGCAACCATGTTACCTTCATCTGTGTCGGTGACAACGAAAGGCGCAAATAACCTGCAGAACGTACCAATTAATGCTGTTTTTATGAAATTAGTTAATGGATTCTGCGTACCATATCATCATAAATTTATTGTTTGTTCAGGTGGATTATAGCATACCAGTGCAAATACTCGCCTCCACGAGCGTCAGGATCCATCATAACCTCATTAGGATTTTGAAAATTATATCATTTATGTTTTGAAAAATTTATTTTATTTTGTAATTTTTTAAAAACATGATAACGAAGGAAAGAGATTTATTAATATATAATAATATTTACATATACTTTTGAAAATTCTATTATTTATATTTTGAAAATTCTATTTTATTTTGTAATTTTTTAAAATAATGATAACCAACGAAAAATATTTATTTATATATAATAATATTTATAATAAAATTAATAATAATAACAGACAAAAGATTTGTTAATATATAATAATATTTATCATAAGGTTAATGCAATGGTACTTCATATATCACTGCAGTGTGCATCTCGGTTTTGCTATAAATCAAATTTGACATAACCATTAATGGCCACGACTTGGCTCTAAACTAACAAACAATTGGTGGAACATGAACAACTCCATTTATTCTTTCCCATGCCTCAGATGCAAAAGGAAAAAAAAACATGACATCTTTTGTGGACATAGAATAAATTTTACGATGGAAAACAAATGCTACTTTCGTTAGGGTTTGCTTAGGGTTTACTTGCCTCACATGATCATGGTATTGGTAGCGTTGGGGCTGTAGGAGATGTTGGGGTTGAAGGTCTGGTTCGGTTTGTTCATCATGGGGACTGCTTTTGGATGTAGTTGATCACATATCCTTCCGAACATGCAGACTCCAAACTAGCACTCATTGCATATGAAGTCACATTAAATTCTTTGGAGTACAGGATATATGCGAAGTTCAATCACACACTAAATTATTGCAAGTAAGGACCAGATTCGAAGTTTTCATTGCATTTGAAACCATTGAGTCACATTAAATTCTTTCACCAATTAAAAATGGTCCAACCGTTCTTCTTTCAACCCGTCCATTTTTGGTATGTGGATTTTTTATGATGGAAATCTAACTCAATTTTTGGTATTTGGATTTTTAATACTCGAAATTTAACATTATTTTTAAATGTAAAAAACTTAAATAAAATCTTTAATACAAAACCCTAACCTAACTTTCTTTCATGTACCGAAACTTAAACCCTAATTTTTAATAGACCTAAACTACCATTTTCCTCCTTTTTAAAAATAATGATCATTAAGTAAAAAAAAATGATATATTTTGATTTATTTTTAGTAATAGTAATATGAAAGAAGTAATTGATTTTAGTCATAAAGTAATTGAAGTATAATGTTGTAAAATTTAACCAATATAGATTAGAAAGATTATTTAGATATTGAGATTCGTTTTCGTACCTACTATCAAGGTTTGGAGTTTAGTATTTGTGAAGAAATAATAACAAAATTAAGAAAATTTTAAAACTACTTGTAATAATATCCTTGAAATTAGGTGTAATACCTTTATATTACCTTAGTAAAAGTGAGAATTCTTCTAATTGAGAGTATAAAGTTGGAACTCATCATCATTTTCTATCAATATTCTTACAAGTATAAATTATTAAATGATTTTCTATCAATATCCTTAGAACATGTATAAATCAAGTAGATTTACTATCAATGTCCTTAGAAAAAGTATAATTTTCATCACCTACAAAGTTCAAATCTGATCAACATAGCCTTGTTGTTGCAAGAACATAACCTCGTCGTTGCAATGTAATGAACATAGCCTCATCATCGCAATGTGATGACAATATCCAGTCATAATAATGTGAAAAACAATGTCCTCTCGTCTCAATGTGCTAAACATAGCCCCATCATCACAAAAAATATCCAATTGTCACAATGTGATGCACATACAAATTTTATGTTCATCACATAGCCATACGACATCCAATGAACATACAACATTTATGTTCATCACATAGCCAATTTTTACTTATATATGTTGTCGTTGCAATGTGATGAACATATCCCCATCGCCACAATATCCTCATCGTCATCAATCTGACAAACAAATATTGTCATCGCAATGTGACACAAATATCTAGTTTTCATAATGTGATGCAAATATCCTATCCTCACAATCTCACGAACATAGCCCAACCATTGCACTTTGACGAACTTAACCATATTGTCACAATGTAAAAAACATAGCCTTATACGATGAACATACAATGTCACGAACATAACCATATTGTCACAATGTGATGAACATAACTATGCTTGACCGTGGTTGACGATGAACATATGGCATTTATGTTAATCACAGAGCTACTTTTTACACAAATTTTATGTCATCGCAATGCGATGAACATAGCCCCATTGTCGCAATATCCCCATCATCATCAATATGTGAAAAACAATATCATGTTCTCGGAAAGTTATGAACATGGTCTCGTCGTCGCAATGTGACGCAAATATCCAATAGATTTACTATCCATACGACATAAGATGAACCTACGACATTTATGTTCATGACATAGCCATACAACATAAGATGAACATACAACATTTGTGTTCATTGCATAGCCATATGACATAATATGAACATGCGACATTTATGTTCATCACATATCCCTACGACATAATATGAACATAGGACATTAATGTTCATCACATAGACAATTTTTACTTGTATCTCCTATCATCGCAATGTGATGAACATAGCCCCATTGTCACAATATCCTCATCATTGTCAATGTGACAAACAATATCGTGTCATGGAAATGTTATGAACATAGCCCCGTGATCGCAATGTGACAGAAATATCCAGTGTTCATAATGTCATACAACTATCTTGTCCTCGCATTGCGATGAGTAGAGCTCGACCATTGAACTGTGACGAACTTAATCATATTGTCACAGTGTGACAAACATATCCTTATACGATGAGCATACAATGTGACAAACATAACCATATTGTCACAATGTGGTGAACATAACTATGGTTGACCTTGGTTGACAATGCAGATATGACATTTATGTTCATCACATAGCTACATTTTACTTAAATGTCATGTCATCCCAATGCGATGAACATAGCCCCATTGTTGCAATATCCCCATCGTCATCAATATTTGACAAACAATATTGTATCATCACAATGTTATGTACATAGCCCCGTCATTGCAATATGATGCAAAAATCAGGTCATTATAATGCGATGAAAATATACCAAGTTGGGTCATAATGTGACAAACAATGTCCTCTCRTCACAATRTGATGCACATAGCCCCGTCGTCACAATAAATGTCTTGTTGTCTCAATGTGATGAACACACAAAATTTRTGTTCATCACAAAACCATACAAAATACAATGAACATACGACATTTATGTTCAYCACATAGCCACTTTTTACTTAAATGTCCTATCGTCGCAATGTGATGACCATAGTTGTGTCATTGTCGATATGTGACAAACAACACCCTGTCATTGCAATATTATGAACATTTCCCCATTGTCACAATGTGACACAAATATCCAATTTTCATAATGTGATGAAAATATCTTGTACTCATAATGTGACGAACATTGCCCGACCGTTGCACTATGACAAACTTAACCATATTGTCACAATGCGACGAACATAGCCTTATACAATGAACATACAATGTGACAGACATAACCATATTGTTTCAATGTGATGAGAATAACTATGGTGGACCTTAGTTGATGATGGAAGTATGACATTTGTGTTCATCACATACCCACTTTTTACTTAAACGTTGTGTTTTCGCAATGCGATGAACATACTCGGATCGTTGCAATATCCCTATCGTTGTCAATTTTTGACAAACACTATCTTATTTTCCCAATGTTATGAAGATAGCCCTGTCGTCGCAATGTGACAAAAATATCCAGTCTTCATTATGTCATGCAAATATCTTGTCCTCATAATGTGACGAACATCGCCCCGCCATCTCATAGTGAGGGACATAACCATATTGTCACATGTGATGAACATAGCCTTATACAACAAAGATACCATGTGACGAAGATAACTATATTGTTGCGATGTGGCGAACATTAGTATGGTTGACATTGGCTTACCATGACCGTTGTTTATTGTGATTGACCATGGTTGAAAATGGTTAACCATGTTAGAAAGTTGTTTTCCATAGATGACCATGGCTAGCCATAGCCATATTGTCGCAATGTGACAAACATAACCATATTGTCGCAATGTGACGAACATAATATCATCGTCACAATATGTTGAACATAACCATATTGTCTCAATGTGATGAGCATATCCTCCTCATCACATTGTAATGAACATATCGACGTCGTCACAATGTGATGCAAATATTATGTCGTCATAATGTGACAAACAATGTCTTGTCATCACAATGTGATGATCATAGCCATGTTGTCAAAATCAATGTCATTTCATTGCAATGTGTTGAACATACAACATTTATGTTCATCACATAGCCACCTTTTACTTATATATCCCGTTGTCAAAATGTAATGAACATAGCCCCCTCGTTGCAATATCCTCATTGTCATCAACATGCGATAAACAATATCTTGTCGTCACAATGTTGTCAACATAGTCCAATTGTCGCAATGCAATGCAAATATTTGTGTCACATAATGTGACGCAAATACCCTATCATCCCAATGTGATGAACTTAGCCCTTTCGTTGTACCATGACAACAGTAACCATATTGTCACAATGTGATGAGCATATTCTCGTCATGGCTATGTCATGAACATAGTGTCATCGTCACAATGTGATGCAAATATCCAATAATTATAGTTATGACCATAAGAAACTATAATCATGGTTAGCCATCGTAAACCAAGATCATTTTCAATAAATGTATAAATACTTTAATAATGTATTATTAATACCTTATTAGTTTATTAATGTGTTTATTAAGGTATTACTACTTTAATAATGTATTATTACTTTAACAATGTATTAATTAATGTATTATTAGCTTATTAATGTGTTTATTAAGGTATTATTACTTTAATAATGTATTTATTAATGTATTATTACTTTAACAATGTATTAATTACATTATGCAATAATGTATTAATGCTATAATTTATAAATTAATACATTGTAATATTATATTGTTATTCTATTAATATTTTAATAATGCTTTACTAAATACATTAAGTTTAATGTATTACTACTTTATTATTATTAATGTATTATTAATGTTGTTTTTATTAGTGTGTTATACTTTTGCAGTATATAAATTAATAATGTATTAATTAATTAATATATTTAATAATGTGTTAATTTATTTATTTATTAATATATTATCGAGTGTGTTAGTATATTAATAATGTGTTAATGTATTTATTTATTAATATATTAATAATGTGTTAATGTATTTATTTATTATTATATTATTGATGTGTTAATGTGACAAACATATTCATATTGTCACAATGTGATGAGAATAACTATGGTTGACCTTAGTTGATAATGAAAATACGACATTTATGTTCATCACATACTCACTTTTTACATAAACGTTATGTTGTCGCAATGCGATGAACATACTTGCATCGTCACAATATCCCTGTTGTTGTTAGCCATTGTAAACCACGATCATTTTCAATAAATGTATAGATACTTTAATAATATATTATTAGTTTATTAATATATTTATTAATGTATCAATACTTTAATGATCTATTTATTAATGTATTATTACTTTAACAATGTATTAATTATATTATGTATTAGTGTATTAATACTTAAATTTATAAATTAATACATTATAATATTATTGTGTTAATGTATTAATATATTAATAATGCTTTACTATATGTGTTAATATTAAATGTATTAATTGTATAAATGTATTAAATATATTTAATACATTAATGTATTTAATATATTAATAATGCTTTACTACATGTATTAATATTTAATGTATTAATGTATTAATGTATTAATGTTTTTAATGATGATGATGATGATTAACGTCCACTAAGACCTAATTGGTCTATCCAACCTTAAGAGGGTAAGTGATTACATTATTGTATTAATGTATTAATACATTAATAATTCTTTACTAAATATATTAATGTATTGATGTATTTATAATGTATTAATGTATTAATAATTATTAATGTATTAATAAGGCATTAATGTATTTAATACRTTAATGTATTAATGTTATTTCAGRCATGCCRGCAGTCAACTAGCAACAACCACTTTTATGTAAAAACTGGTCGATATAAGTCGATCTACGTATATCAACCACTGGTTATTGCTAGTATATCCTATTGTTTAACAAACAAATGTTTTCGATGATTTTCATGACAGATCACGATGGAATTATGGGCTGGACCTTGAGTGCAGCGATATTGGAGATGATGAAGAAAATGTTATTGAGGTTAGTATTGCCTGCTGCGGCTGACGTATATGGAGACTTTGCCTTCACATAACTCTTGCTTAGAATAAGAGAAACAACATTTTTTTCTTTCTTTGGTGGTGTAAGTGTCAACGGTTGAGAAAATTCAAGAGAAAACGACGTAATTAAAGAGGAAAAAAAAAAACGAAGAAATTATGTGCCTGTCGTTTCGCTTTTGCAGAAAACG
This sequence comes from Picea sitchensis, assembly GCA_010110895.2. Lineage (NCBI taxonomy): Eukaryota > Viridiplantae > Streptophyta > Pinopsida > Pinales > Pinaceae > Picea > Picea sitchensis. The sequence goes on from SNQJ01S0004830.1 coordinate 77,335, forward strand.
TTGCGGTGAATGCTTTTGAAAGACTGATCGAAACCATTGCCAAAACGACCTGATGAGGAAGCAGTACGAAAAGTGAGGAGACTCTAAATTAGTAATAAGTAATTATATATATATATATATATATATATATATAAATAAAGACACGTTTCATGCATATTGCTAAATTAAACATAAAAAGTAACTCAGTAATATACCTAAAAGTTATAATGTAAATGCAATAAACCCTAAGGTGTTCTTTATAAATTGGTGATACCATTGTGGTGTCGAACTCGTCTCGAGTGAACTGGTGAAGTCTTAAGTATTTGGAGTGTAGCTTCGTGGGATACTCATCTCATCATATTTGAATTACATTGAAAATAGTATTTAATAGGACGATATCTAATGCTGTATGCAAATGTATGTAAGCTTTATATTTTCTTGGATTCTGAATAAGAACAAGACTGCATGGCAGCATATGTTATGCAGGAATTTAGAATACTTGGCAAAGGTTGAAAATGAAAATTAAAAAAATATATGAAAATTCAAAAGTATAATGTTTAACTTAGAAAAAACTATGAAATTTATATTCAATTATTTTATTGATATACATTTAAAATAATATCCATCACTATAATAATATGATAAAACAAAAATTATATATTTAAAACAATATTGGTCATTATAATAAAAGTTGTACATCTAAATCAATATCAATCACTATAATAAAAGTTGTACATCTACATTCAATACTATATATGGAAATATGATATGCTTCCTGTGTAAGCTCCTATACTAAAATAATGATCTTCCCTTCTATGTAATTCCTCTTGTTAGTCATTTTAGCTTGGCTTGATAGTTAAGCGAACCTCGTATTTTGCATGGGTGGGCCATTATGGACCATGATGAAAGATGAAAGGCTTTCAATAATTTAAAAAGATCATTATTATTATTATTAGAAGAATACATATAAGTAAATTATTAAATTTGACTTTTTTAATAGTGTAAGACCAATTACTAAGTTTTAATCAATGTTAATATTTTAAATTCCTTTCTTCCATAAAACATAACATAATCTAGTTTAAAAAATACATTAAAAATAATATTTTGATATAATCTTTTAAAAAATACATTAAAAATAATATTTTTGTATAATCTTTTATTGTTTTTTTAGTGAGAGTGGGGTTAATGCCATGCATTACATTATATAAGCAAGCACATAGTTTGAGCCGGTACAAAATCATAAAAAATTCAAGCTTAAGCGGAGGAAAAAGATATAAAATAGCTTCAAAGCTCATGAAAAAGACGCAGAAACTTTATTACATCCAAACTTTGTTAAGGAAAACTTAAACTGCATGGTAAAACCATTTCTAGCTGAGCAAAATTCAGCAAAAAAAATTCTTCGCTTTTTTTCCCATAAATCAAGGATTAAACCTACCACACAAAAAGATTAAACCTACTAAACAAGAACATGTTTAATCAAAATTTGTCAAGACTATAATCGAAATTCGTTTAGACTAGCTAAGATTAAACCTACAACACAAAAAAGATTAAACCTACTAGACAAGAACATGTTTAAACAAATTCGTCTAGACTAGCCAAACGCTTTTGTATAATGAATTCTTTGAAGTAAGAATAGTGCGTAGTCTGTCGAGTTTATCCACGATACTTCCTCTAGAAAACAACAAAGGCTATTATTGACTTACTTAAATTACCTTCCTTCATCCCTCTAAACATGTCAACAAGTTTTCGGAAAAAAAAATCCAACAAATACGCTCGAGAAACAATCCATACTAACCAAAGCAGCAGGAACACTTGAGAAATGGCCATATCCAAAATGAGAGTACAGGACCAAATCTTCAATGCCACACAATACTCTCCACTGATACAGAAAACAAAGAATTAAAGGCAAAAACACACATTTCATTTCCATTTAAACAAGAAACGAGATAATGTCACGGAGAAAACTAGAAATGAGAATTAAAAGAAAAATAGAACGATTTACCAGCTCCTTCCCCGGAATGCTTATAACTACTTTTTTTCTCCTGGAATGCTTCTGCAGAACACACAAAATTTTCCTTTCTTCATTTTTCATGTCCATCTTTTGTATTTAATGTATTTAATACATTAATGTATTAATATTATTTCAGACATGCTGGTCGTCAATTAGCAACAATCACTTTGATATAAACAGTGATTAATATATGCAAATCAATACCATTAATTAAAAAAAGTGGTTACATAAAAATAATTGCTGCTAGTATATCCTATTTCTTAACAAACAAATGTTTTCGACGATTCTATAGGGATTTTCCTGACAGATCACGATGGAATTATGGGCTGGACCTTGAGTGCAACGATATTGGAGATGATGATGAAGAATGTTATTGAGGTTAGTATTGTCTGCTTCGACTGACGTATATGGAGACTTTACCTTCACATAACTCTTGCTTAGAATAGGAGAAACATCAATTTTATTTTTATTTTTTGTGGTGTAAATGTCCGGTTGAGAAAATTCAAGAGAAAACCACGTAATTAAAGAAGGAAAAAAAACGAAGAAATTATGTGCCTGTCGTTTCGCTTTTGCAGAAAATGTTGCAGTGAATGCTTTTGAAAGACTGATCGAAACCATTGCCAAAACGACCTGGTGAGGAATCAGTACACAATGTGAGGAGACTCTAAATTAGTAATAAGTAATTATATATATATATATATAGACACGTTTCATCCATATTGCTAAATTAAATATAAAAAATAACTGAGTAATATACCTAAAAGTTATAATGTAAATGCAATAAACCCTAAGGTGTTCTTTGATAAATTCTTGATACCATTGTGGTCTCGAACTCGTCTCGAGTAAACTGGTGAAGTATTAAGTATTTGGAGTGTAGCTTCGTGGGATTCTAATCTCATCATATTTGAATTACATTGAAAATAGTATTGCCTTAGCAATAGGAAGATATCTAATGCTGTATGCAAATGTATGTAAGCTTTATATTCTCTTGGATTCTGAATAAGAACAAGACTGCATGGCAGCATAAGTTATGCAGTAATTTAGAATACTTAGCAAAGGTTGAAAATTTAAAAAATATATGAAAATTCAAAAGTATAATGTTGAACTTAGAAAGAACTATGAAATTTATATTTAATTATTTTATTATTATACACTTAAAAAAATATCCATCACTATAATAATATAATAAAACAATAGTTGTATATTTAAAGCAATATCGATCATTATAATAAAAGTTGTACATCTCAATCAATATCGATCACTATAATAAAAGTCGTACATCTCATTCAATATCGATCACTATAATAAGTTGTACATCTACATTCAATAATATATATGGAAATATGATATTCTTCCTCCGTGAGCTCTTACACTAAAATAGTGATCTTGCCTGTTATGTAATTCCTCTTGGTAGTCATGGTAGCTTTGATAGTTAAGTGAACCTAGTATCTTGTCAATGCCATGCATTATGTTAATATAAGCAAGCCGATAGTTTTTCAGTCGATACAAAATCATAAAGCTTTATTACATCCAAACTTTGTCAAGGAAAACTTAAACTGCATGGTAAAACCACTTCTAGCTCAGTAAAATTCAGCAAAAAACAATTCTTCGCAATTATAATCCTTGAAATAGGTGTTTCCTTCCCATAAATGAAGGATTAAACCTACGAAACAAGAAGATTAAACCTACTAAACAAGAACATGTTTAATCAAAATTCGTCTAAAATAGCCAAAAACTTCTGTATAATGAATTCTTTGAAGTAAGAATAGGAACACCAATAAATAGTGCTTAGTCTGTCGAGCTTATCCATTGTACTTACTTTAACAAACAACAAAGGCTATTATTGACTTACTTAAATTACCTTCCCTCATCCCTCTAAACATGTCCACAAGTTTTCGGAAAAAAAAATCCAACAAATACGCTCTAGAAACAATCCATACAAACCAACAAACCAAAGTAGCAGGAACACTTGAGAAATGGCCATATCCAAAATGAGAGTGGAGGACCAAATCTTCAATGCCACACAATACTCTCCACTAATACAGAAAACAAAGAAGCAAAAACATACAGTTCATTTCCATTTAAACAAGAAACGAGATAATTAAAAGTAAAACAAAAGGATTTAATTAAGAAAAATCTAGATGACAACTCCATTCAACTAAGCAAATGGAAAAAGAAGGATTTCATGGAGAAAACGAGAAATCTAGAGAATTAAAGGAAAAATAGAATGATTTACGAGTTCCTTCCCGGACTCGGCTGCAGCTTTATAATTACTTGGATTTTATGGAGAAAACGAGAAATCTAGAGAATTAAAGGAAAAATAGAATGATTTACCAGCTCCTTCCCCGACTCGATGGTTGCATCTTTATAATTACTTTTCTTTCCCGGAGTGCTTATGCATAACACTCAAAAAATTCCTTTATCCATTTCCACGTCCATCTTTTCGAGCAATCACTATATTTGTATTTAATGTATTAATGTATTTAACATTAATGTATTAATGTAATTAATACATTAATGTATTAATTACATTAGTGTATTTAATACATTAACATATTACTGTTATTTCAGGTATGTTGGTGTCAACTAGAAACAACCACTTTTATGTAAAAAGTGGTTGATATACGTCGATCAACCACTTTTTACATAAAAATGGTTGTTGCTAGTATATCCTATTGTTTAACAAACTAATGTTTTCGACGATTCTTGAGGGATTTTCATAATAGTGTAAGGATGTAATCATTTCACCACCCCTATGAAAAAAATGAATCGATGGCCGTCTTGACCCTTCAAAACTCGAGGATTAACCACCGATTACAATTTTGTCTTACATAGCTTAAACGGTGGCCGCCTTAACCTTTCAAAGAAACCAGACACCATCACCACCTTGATTAAACTTTTTAGAGGATAAAAAGGGCGATTTGTTAGTGTTTAAATACCACAGTTGAATTGTAATATGGTGACATACAAGAAGCTTGAAAGCATTTTGAATAAAATCTTTTATTCTATGTCTGGAGTGCTCTGTGTTTATAATTTTGTTACTGAGTTTGTAAATTCCATTTCTGGTTTTTTTTCTTCTGGTCAACTGTCGGCTCGTGCAATAGAGACCTTCACCTTCCAACACACAGATACTCAAAACCCCCAAGTGTTGAGTTCACAGTCTATTCGCAATATTGTGACTTGGGAGCTTTCGTTTCATTTCATTTTCGTGTTGTGTGCTGCAATCGCCGAACGTCGAAGTTACATGCCCCACACCTTTCTCGTATCTCATGAACTTGATGATCATAGCGTTGTGTTTTAACACACACTCACCTCTCCAACCACCGAGACCCGAAGTGATGGGTCCCACGGCCCTCTCGCATATCGCGAACTCGAAAATATTGTTGTGGTGTGTTTTTGGTGTCCAGGTGTTGTAACCGCCAAGACGCGAGTGTCGATGTGCCTTCTACATCACCCACATTTGGTATCAGAGCTTCGAGTCTATCCTATAGTGAATCCTATCAATTGCTCATTTCAAGGCAAATAATTCCTGTTGGTGCCCAATTTCACTTTCCTATTTTCCTGCGTGAAAATTTATTTGATTCCTTTCAAACTTTTATAAATGGCTGCATTTGGTAGCAATTCTTCTCAGATTCAGGTTTCAGTCCTGAGCAAGTAGTCATATAATTCCTGGTGTATTTGGATGAGGAAGATTTTGCATTCTTTGGATTTTTGGACTTATGTTATTCATGGTTATGACAAGCTAGTTGATGCTGCAACAAAATTGGCTCTATCTAATGTTGACCATGTTTTTCTGAAGTAAAACATGAAGAAGAATAATAAAGCTCTTGGATTAATCTAGCAAGGATTAAATGAATCCATTTTTATGAATATTTCTAGTGCTACATCTTCGAATATGGCTCAGGACATTCTTGAAACATGTTATCAAGGAGTGTCCAAGGTGAAGATAGTGAAGTTGCAGAACTTGAGAAGGGATTTCAAAAATTTGAAGATGAAGGATAATGAAAGTGTTGATACTTTCATGACTCAAGTAATGAGTGTTGTGAACCTGCTTAGGCAGTATGGATATGATATTGAGAATAAGAGAGTTATTGAGAAAGTGCTAAGAAGTTTACCCAAGAAGTTTGAACCCGTTGTTATACCCATAGAGAAATTTAAGGATTTAAGTCAAATGCAAATTGATGAGTTAACTGGTTCTCTTGTTGCTCATGAATCTAGAATATCTAGATATGAAGAAGGATCATTGGAGCATGCTTTCAAATCCCAACTGCATGTTACCAGAGGCATAAGCAGAGGAAGGTTTCATACTCATGGCAGAGGAGGTCGATTTTCTGGTTGAAGGGACAATAGAGCCGAATCTGAGTTTGAATATAAGTTCCAGCAGAATCCTCCTAATTTAAGAAGGAGCAACAACAAACCCTGGCAGCAAGAAAATCATAGGTATGATAAAACTAAAGTACAATGTTATTATTGTAAGAAGTTTGGGAATTTTTCTAACAAATGTTGGAAGAAACAGGCAGATGCTGGAAAACAACCTGCACATATGACAAATGAGTCTGAGGATCATCAAAATCCTGTTTTTTTGACCTGTAATGTCACTTAGGAAAGTGAAAATGATATTTGGTTTTTGGATAGTGGTTGCAGTAACCACATGACTGGTAATAATGATTTATTTTCCTTTATTGATAATAGTATTGAGTCTGAAGTAAAACTGGAAAATGACTGTAAGGTTACAGTTAATGGTAAAGGTGTAGTTTACACTAAGGAAAATCAGAAAAAATAAATATTGATGATGTTTATTTTGTGCCTGGTCTAAAATGTAATCTTATTAGTGTTGGACAACTAATGGAGAAAAAGTATAGAGTGTTCTTCAAGAACAATGTATGTACAATCTATGATAAATTTTCCAACAAACAGTTGATTGCAAGAGTGGACATGACCAAGAATAGAATGTTTCCACTTGATATGAAAAATGATTTGAGTGGTTCTTTGAATGCTTATAAAGATGGAATCTTAGATGAATTTTGGTTATGGAATTTGAGATATGGTCATTTATATTTTGGTGGCTTAGATCTGTTACCAAATAAACAAATGGTAAAGGGGTTACCTTGTATTCAACATCCTGCAAGCTCTTGTGAGAGATGTATACTTGGAAAACATCACATAGAGAAATTTGTTTCAGTTGTTTCCTACAGAGAAAAAGATCCATTGGAAATTGTCCACACAGATTTATGTGGACCTGTGCAAACACCTTCTTTAACTGGTTGTGTTTATTTTATGACTTTCATTGATGATTTTAGTAGGAAGACTTGGTTGTATTTGTTGAAACATAAATCTGAATCTTTTGATGTTTTTAATAAGTTTAAGTTTATGGTTGAGAATGAGAGTGGTCGAACCATTAAAATATTAAGGTATGAAAGAGGAGGTTAATACAAACTTAATGAATTCATTGAATTTTGTGATCTTCATGGAATTAAAAGGCAGTTTACTTCTCAATATACTCCACAGCATAATGGAGTGGTTGAAAGGAAGAATCAGACCATCATGGACATGGCTTGAAGCATGTTGAAAGAAAAGTATATTTCAAATGAATATTGGGGAGATGCAGTTCTTTGCTCTATTTTTATCTTGAATAGAAGTCTGACCAAGACTGTGAGGGATCGTGTACCTCAGAAATCTTGGCATGGCAAGCCTTGTAATGTTTCTCATTTCAGAATTTTTGGATGTCTTGTATTTGAGCATGTACCTACATAAATGAGGAGGAAGTTGGATGACATAAGAGAGAGATGTATCTTTGTTGGATACAATGAAGAGTCTAGGGCATATAAACTCTACAATTCCATCACCTAGAAATATGTAATCAATAGAGATGTTTAATTTAAGGAAAATGAAGCCTGGGATGGAAGTATTGACCAATCAATTTCAAAGGGAGTTGTGTTACCCCGTGAATATGATGATGGATCTGAGCAGGCTGAAGGAGATGGACATATGGTTCCACATGCATATATGCCTGCAGCAAGAAATCCAACAAGGCAAGCACCAGATTTCATCCCATCTCAATTTAGAGTACCTAGAACTCATGAGCGTGGTGAACCATCTGGACATGCTGTACATCAATCAGATTCACAGGTAAGTAGTGAATCAAATCCCACTTTTTCTCCATTAAGAAACATATTTAAAGGACAGAAGACTAGAATCTTAAGAGAATTGTGTGATTAGAATGAAGAAGTAGATCGGATTTCAAATTTTGCATTAGTGGCATGTGATCCTGTAAGTTTTGATGAAGTTGCTAAAGAGGATGTCTGGATAAAACCAATGGATGAGGAGATTTGTAGTGTACCTTTTTGCTTACCCAAAGCTTATAACGCACTATGTGACACTCTGTACATGCACTTCTACATAATTCGTACATGAATTATATAATCACATGCATTCAAGTAAAGAAATACATTTAACTCAGAGTAAAAACATATAATTTTACTGCTACGATTAAACAATCCATAGAATTTAACATTAATTCATATACATAGCGGAAATCATGATAATTTATGTAGCACAGTCATGCAAAATGTGATAAGAACATAGTTAGATACTTATCTTGTAACAGTGGTGAAATCCACCAACCAAGTGCAGGCCTTCCACGAACCTCCTAGCCTTAGACCACACTGCTCATCATCTCAATAGTGGATCACCCCCGAGCTGGGACTGAGCTCCACCCCAAGGCAAGGAATCCTAGGCTAGGCTGAGGTTATAGGGAAACAACACAAAAATATCTGGAAGGATTCTTCCCAAAGATTCCATTTTACGCCCANCCACCCCAAGGCAAGGAATCCTAGGCTAGGCTGAGGTTATAGGGAAACAACACAAAAATATCTGGAAGGATTCTTCCCAAAGATTCCATTTTATGCCCACTACTACCAGACTCTCATTCCCCACATGGATGTTCCGCTCGGGAGTATACACCTTCACACGCACAGTCCATCGGTGCTAACCTCCCTCTCTGGGTCTCGGCAACAGGCTGGATCAGGAAGTCTCAGAGCCCATAGCTGGTGCTGGACACTCTCTGGAAGAAACCACTTCCAAGCAAACTCTTTCACCTGGAAAGAGTTGCTCACAGGCCTGACAACCTGCCTCCTCCAACCACAGTCACCTCCCTCGCCAGAAGAGAGGTCATACACTAGCTCAGCCCAAGCTTACTCTAGCCAGTATGCCACGCGCAGTCCAGCACTACGTGGCCGCAACAGCCAATTGGGAAAAACAGACATGCGCTTCCCAAATAGGTTCAACAATCACGGGATAGTCTCACGTTTTTTTTTTGTTTCGGGATTGTACGAGGGTATTCTTGCAAAGGTCGAACGGGTTCCCGCTCAGACAGTCAGGTAGAATGGAGAGGATCCCCCTCACACGGTTCCTCTTAGCTATTATATTTGCATGCACTAGCGTTGACACTTGCCACCCTGGGAAATGCATGTGTTCCCATAGCATGCATCCCTTTTGCACGTTTTCCCTTGCCAGGAACTTAGGATAAAATAAAATACACATGTCTTTTGGGAAATAATATTAAAATATTATTCCCAGGCTTAAGCCCCCTAGACTTAGCCCCTAGGCTCAAAACTTAGCCCCTTTTTTCCACCTTCCATCCCCTAATCCCTTGCCCACTCTGTGGATGCTCAGTGCCCCTTCACTCATTCATCGTGGTCGGTCTGTACCTGGCGGTGTTTATATTTTATTAATCATTCTGCATACATACAAGTACATCAGCATGCTCCTAGCCTTCAACACTTAGGCTCCTTGGCCTAACAAACACATAAGCCTACCAGCTTATAGAAAACATGGCTCACCAACCTATAGAACATGTTTACAATTCACTTCATATATCATGATTTGCAATGGGGCTCGGCCTTGGGGACACTACAATCCCCCTCCCCTTATTTTTGCACTGTCCTTAGTGCAACTCACACTGTCTCTGCAAGTCTTTCAAAAATTTCAAAAAGATGCAGGTACTCTGCCCGCATTACTTCTTCATGCTCCCATGTCGTGTCTTCAGGACCATACCAGGTCCACTGGACCTTTACAAGCTCTATAGCTCAATTCTAGAGTTGTTTTCTTTTCTTGTCCAATATGTGCACAGTATGCACTTGCAGGACACCTTCTAGTTCCACTTGAATCACAGTCCAATCGATAACATGATTAACATCAAGTACATATTTCTTAAATAGTGAAACATGAAACACATTATGTACATTCATAGATGCAGGTAATGCAAGCATGTATGCAACTGGCCCAATCCTTTCCAGGATCTCAAATGGCCCAC
>SNQJ01S0004830.1:90640-108965 GCA_010110895.2 Picea sitchensis
CCTTTCATGTCCACTGAACAAGACTTAACCAATTCAGTGACCTTCCTCTTGGTCCCTGTGGCCAACTGCACTAACCAAGACTTCTCATGTTTGTTCTTTGTTAGATGCAAACTTTCCACCACTCTAGGATCTACATAACTATGACTAGCCCCTGGATCAATTAAAATAACAAGTGGTCGGTTGTTGATCATACCTTCCATTTCAATGATGTGCGACTGAAATTGCGCTTGCTTATTGTCCAGGGCTGCGTAGATCCTTGGCATTCTATTGCCAATATCCTCCACTGTTTCAGCTTGCTGAACAGTATGTACAGTTCTCGCCTTACCATTTTTATGGGGACAATATTTGTACTTGTGGTTTCCTTGACAACCCCAACACTGAATGGGCGTCAGTCTCTGTCTTTTTGCTTCCTCTTCAGTCCTTCTCGGCTCTCTAAATGATGGATGTCCCTGATGATTGTTTCTAAAAAAGGAAGGCTTGTCTCCCTTCTGCCTTTGTTCTTTCTTAAACATCTTCTGGTCCTCCCAAGCCTTCTGAAAGGTAGGCTTTTCTCTTTGCTATTCGTATAAGCATTTCGCCCTTCTTATTATTTCTTGCATAGTCTTAGGATCATCATATTGAATCTTGTCACCAATGGAAGGTGGAAGTCCACTCATATACCTCTGAATCTTAACGACCTCGTCTTTGATGAATGGAACATACTTCAGTAGTTCCAGAAAACTTTGTTCATACTCATCAATGGTCATACTGCCCAACTTGAGTTCGAAGAACTCCTTCATCTTTCTGTCATAGTATATTTTTGTCAGGTATTTCTTCTCGAAATACCTCTTAAATTCCTTCCAAGTGACCTCTTTATCTCTAATGTGCTGCACCTGCACAAATTGATCCCACCACATGGACGCTTTTCCTTTCAGTTGGTACATTGCAATTCTTCCTTCTGCATGGGCGGAATAATTCTGCAATTGGAAGTATTTCTTCATGCCAAGAAACCATGTCTCGGCATCTTCCTCCTTATGTTCTCCATCGAATGTCGGAGGCTTAATCTTGTTCATCTCTCCTTTCAATTCCTCCCTTCCAGATTTCCGATGTTTTCTGGTAGGGGATGGGCTTGAACTACTGCGTGTCTTACTGTCAGAATGTCTTTTTGAGTGACTAAGATGTCGGCTACCACTCCTCGACCTACTTTTTCTCCCATGGGTTCTGCGACTCTCTTTCATACTTGAGTCTCTTCCTTTCTCGATTTTCTTCTCTATTATTTCCAGACTCTTCAAAAATTTTAAGTTTAATGCACCCTGTCAGTCCCTGACTTTCATGAGCTTTCGATTATCATCTCAGCGAGGCTTGGCCTCTCTTTACAACCTTTCAATGATTTTCATCACATGTCCTTCCTTATCCATCTCCTTTCCATGCCCATTAGAGTTCGATCCTTCGACCCCTAGGTTAACATCCTTTCCTTCTTGTTCGTCTTCTATTTCAGGGGTAATCTACACTCTTCCCCACTCCATACTCGGCGTTGGTTAGCTGGAATCCTGACCTTCGTTGAACTCTGCACACGCACTGTGCAATTCAATTCGAATTTTGTCAGTCCATGAAAATTTCACAAACAATCCACAATATTTATAAGCCAGTTCAAACAAAATAAAAGACATTTCGTTTTAAATAAGTTTCTTGAACTGGAAGTGTTATGTATCTCTTCCATTTCTTTCCATTTTGCGGTAAATCCCAAACAGCTCTAGCACTCGTCAGTCTTTTGCAATATAATGCACAGACGACTCGAATTTGTCGAGCCTTCATTTTCTTGACAATTCCTCATCTTTCGTGACAATCGAGTTTAAGAAAGTGTTTCAATTTCACGAATTTTCTGAGCTCTGTTCAGCTCTGTATTTTTCGGGTGTTCGAAACTTCAGTTTTTGGTATTTCGGGACTTTTGGGACCTTGAGTTTTGGTACCTGGGAGTTCATTATATAGTGACTCCCTATCTCTTGTCATTTCAATTGCCGAATTCCGAATTTCGATTTACTTTACCCTCCGGGCCCACAGCACAGTTGTCACCCTCTACCATAGTGGTACGTGGTGCTTTTTTGGAGGATCCTTGTCACCTTCGGTGACGTCATTAGGGTCCCACCACTCTCGCCTGTCTTCACACACGCTGGCATGTGGTGCTCTTCAGGTTTCTATGGGGTACATCTCCCCGATTGAGACTTCGGGTGTCAGGGTTTCGTGATCCTTGACGACATGAGTTCCTGTCCTCATGAACTCCCAATCTATGATTTCTCGATGCGCCTTTTGCCTTAGTCCTCTCATGACTATGCCTAGGTCCATGTGACCGCCTCCCATAAGACCGCAGCCTTATATCCTTATCGGGGTTTTCCCCTATCGCGATTTCGACACCCGCGATGTCGGACAACTTGCTTTACCGACTCCCGAACCCCGATATGTCATTTCTCTGATACACTTGCGCGATTGACTATTCAACGGTCCCTCACTCCATCAACGTTTCGAAGTTCGCAATATCGCGAATCCTAAATGCATAAATTTATGGGACTTTTTTCCATGAAAACCCGAAACAGCGTGCCACCTATCCACCTCTCGGATCTTGTGGCCCACACACGGTTCCTTTGTCCGTCGGAATATCGCATTTCGCGATTTCAGGATTCCTTTTGTAGTGATGTCTGGATTTCCAACACCTAATCCCCGATATAAAATTCCACGCGTAAATCCAACAGTCAGATCTTTCTCACATCGAACGGTCTTTACAGACCCTGAGATTCCCCAAAGGAATCTCGTTCGTTCATCGAGACTTAGTCACATGCTAAAGTCTCAACAGTATGGTCGGGATTTATCATGATGAAAATCCGAGTTCTTGTCATCGAAAATTCTAAATCCCCGATCCTCAAAACGGGTAGTCTCTTTTACACGTGGCCATCTCAAATCGGATGGTCCACAACTGTTCCGGGGTTTCCATCATGGAAAGACCCGATCCCTTGTTACCAGGACTCCCAATATCGCGATTCCCGATTTCCTGAAATGGAAAATCTCACGACACGTGTCCTCTGTCTTTTGGACGGTCTAGATCTATTTCGGGATTTCGCCTTTAATCACTGAGGTTTTAACCTTCAGACACCTCTCGACAGATCCAACGGCTATCGGGTTTTCCAGTCGAGATCTGACGGCTTAGATGGTTTCTAACTAATTTGGGATTTCGCGTATCACGATTTCCACACTCCTGTGCCATTTCCAAAAGAATTTTAATCCTTACACACATTTTTCTAGATCCGACGGTCACGAGGGCTCGCCTTCCCTCCCGAATAGATCCTAAGGTTATAACACCATTGGTGTAGATACCTGTCTCCCCGTGGCCATAGACCACACCGGCTGCGGTTTCACTACACCACTAAACCTCCTGAGCTCGTAAGCGCGGTCAAGCAACTACTTGACACACTGGAACAAACCAAGGTCCGAAATTGGCCATTCCAGGCCCAATTCCCTTCACATTCTCATTCCAACGAGCACTCCACTGGCCCATCTAGGCTCAATGTTGAAACCTTCACTCTGATACCAATTTGTAGTGTACCTTTTTACTTACCTAGAGCTTATAACACACTATGTGACAATCTGTACATGCACTTCTACATAATTCGTACATGCATTATATAATCACATGCATTCAAGTAAAGAAATACATTTAACTCAGAGTAAAAACATATAATTTTACTGCTACGATTAAAAAATCCATAGCATTTAACAATAATTCATATACATAGTGGAAATCATGATAATTTATGTAGCACAGTCATGCAAAATGTGATAAGAACATAGTTAGATACTTATCTTGTAACAGTGGTGAAATCCACCAACCAAGTGCAGGCCTTCCACGAACCTCCCAGCCTTAGACCACACTGCTCATCATCTCAATAGTGGATCACCCCCGAGCTAGGACCGAGCTCCACCCCAAGGCAAGGAATCCTAGGCTAGGCTGAGGTTACAGGGAAACAACAAAGAAATATCTGGAAAGATTCTTTCCAAAGATGCCATCTTACGCCCACTACTACCAGACTCTCATTCCCCACATGCCTGTTCTGCCCGGGAGTATACACCTTCACACGCACAGTCCATCGGTGCTAACCTCCCTCTCCGGGTCTTGGCAACAGGCCATATCAGGAAGTCTTAGAGCCCGTAGCTGGTGCTGGGCATTCTCTAAAAGAAACCACTTCCCGACAAACTCTTTCACTTGGAAAGAGTTGATCACAGGCCTGACAAACTGCCTCCTCCAACCACAGTCTGCTCCCTCACCAGAAGAGAGGTCATACACCAGCTCAGCCCAAGCTTACTTTGGTTAGTATGCCATGCGCAGTCCAGTACTGCGTGGCCGCAATAGCCAATTGAGAAAAATAGACACCGCTTCCCAAACAGGTTCAACAATCACGGGATAGTCTCACGTTTTTTTTTTGGTTTCGGGATTGTACGAGGGTATTCTTGTAGAGGTCGGACGGGTTCCCCCTCAGACGGTCGGGTAGAATGGAGAAGATCCCCCTCACACGGTTCCTCTTGGCTATTATATTTGCATGCACCAGGGTTGACACTTGTCACCCTGGAAAATGCATGTGTTCGCATAACATGTATCCCTTTTGCACATTTTCCCTTGCCAAGGACTTAGGATAAAATAAAATACACATGTCTTTTGGGAAATAATATTAAAATATTATTCTCAGGCTTAAGCCCCTTAGAATTATCCCCTAGTCTCAACACTTAGCCCCTTTTTTCCACCTTCCATCCCCTAATCCCTTGCCCACTCTGTGGACGCTCAGTCCCCCTTCACTCATTCATCGTGGTCGGTCTGCACCTGGCGGTGTTTATATTTTATTAATCATTCTGCATACATACAAGTACATCAACATGCTCCTGGCCTTCAACACTTAGGCTCCTTGGCCTAACAAACACATAAGCCTACTAGCTTATACAAAACATGGCTCACCAGCCTATGGAACATGTTTACAATTCATTTCATATATCATGATTTGCAACTGGGCTCGACCTTGGGGACACTACAAGATTGATTCCATTGAAAGAAATAACACTTGGGATCTTGTAGATTTACCTGAAGGTAAGAACAATATTGTCTTTAAGTGGGTTTATCAGACTAAGTTGAATGTAGATGGTGAAGTTGAAAAGTACAAGGCAAGACTTGTAGCTCAGGGGTTTAGTCAACAACCCGATATTGATTACAATGAAACATTTGCTCATGTATCAAGAATTGACATTGTGAGGATGGTCTTATCTATTGTAGTTTAGAATAGATGGACCATGCATCAGATGGACGTCAAGTCTACATTCTTGAATGGATATTTGGAAGAAGAGTTTTATGTAAGACAACCTTTGGGTTATGAGATTGATAAACAAAGAGATAAAGTTTACAAGTTAAGAAAAGATTTATATGGATTGAAGCAGACATACAGAGTTTGGGAAAGAAGGATTGATGAATACCTGATCAGTGTTGGATTCAACAGAAGTCCAAGTGAACCAACTCTGTATACAAAGGTAAACCAGGAAGTTAAAATTTTGATTGTTTGTTTGTACGTTGATGACCTAATTTTTACTGGAGATCTATTTGTAGATGATTTTAAAAATGCCATGAAAACAGAGTTTGAGATGACTGATTTAGGATTGATGAAGCATTTTCTTGAAATTGAAGTAGATCAATTTGATGATGTCATTTTCATTTGTCAAACTAACTATGCAAATGAAGTGTTGAAAATGTTTAGAATGTTGAATTGCAGGCCAGCTGCAACACTAATGGCAATTGGTATTAAACTTAGGAACTATGATGAGGGATCATATGTTGATCCAAGTATGTATAAGAGGCTGGTTGGAAGCCTTATGTACTTAACAACAACTAGACCTGACATTATGTTTGTTGTGAGTTTGATTTCCATATTCATGGAGACTCCGAAGAGTACTCATTGTCAAGCAAGAAAGAGGATCCTGAGATATGTTGTTGGAACAACTAATTTTGGTATCTGATACAAATCAAGATTAAACTTTGAGTTGATCGGATATACTGATAGTGATTTTGCAAGTTCCATTGATGACAGGAAGAGCACATCTGGGTATGTGTTCAGTCTTGGATCTGGAGCGCTGGCATGGGCATAAAAAAAGCAACCCATTGTGAATCTATATTCTACTGAGGCAGATTTTGCTTCAATAGCTACAGTTGCATGTCAAGATGTGTGGATGAGAAGAGTCTTGAATGAATTGTTGCATGACCAGAATGATGCAACCCAAATTGTCTGTGGCAATAAATCTGCCATTGCACTTTCAAAGAATCACGTCTTTCACAAACAGAGTAAGCACATTGATACGAGGTATCATTTCATTCATGAAATGGTAAATGGAAATGAAATTTTTGTTCAGTTTTACAGGTCTGAAGAACAATTTGCAAACATATTTATGAAGTCTTTAGGAAATGAATTATTTAAAATCCATAGAAGAAATATTGGGGTCTGTAAGTTGTAATGCATTGTTTACAACAATTTTGTTTTACTTATTTTAGTTTGTTTGGATCCGAAATGATTAAGAGGGAGTATGTTAGGATATAATCATTTCACCGCCCCTCTGCAAATGGTGAATCTGTGGCCATCTTGACCCTTCAAGACTTGAGGATTAACCACCGATTACAATTTTGTCTTACATAACTTAAACGGTGGCTGCCTTAACCTTTCAAGGCAACCAAACACCATCACCACATTGATTAAAATTTTTAGAGTATCTAAGGGGCAATTGGTTGGTGTTTAAATAACACAGTTGAATTGTAATCTGGTGACAGACAAGAAGCTTGGCGTTTTGAATAAAATCTGTTATTCTGTGTTTGGAGTGCTCTGCATTTATAATTTTGTTATTGAGTTTGTAAATTCCATTTATGGTTTTTTTTCTTCTGGTCATTGTCGGCTCGTGCAATAGAGACCTTCACCTTCCAACACGCAGATACTCAAAACCCCCAAGCGCTGAGTTCAGAGTCTGTTCGCAATATCGTGACTCGGGAGATTTCGTTTCATTTCATTTTCGTGCTGGGTGCTTCTATCGCCGAACCCCGAAGTTATGGGCCCCACACCTTTCTTGCATATCGCTAACTCGGCGATCATAGCGCTGTGTTGTAACACACTCGCTCACCTCTCCAACCGTCGAGACCCGAAGAGCTGGGTCCCACGACCCTCTCCCGTATCGCAAACTCGACAATATTGCTGTGGTGTGTTTTTGGTGTCCGGGCGTTGTAATCGCCGAGAGCCAAGTGTCGATGTGCCTCCTACGTCGCCCACAGACAGATCACGATGGAATTATGGGCTGGGCCTTGAGTGCAGCGATATTGGAGATGATGATGAAGAATGTTATTGAGGTTAGTATTGTCCAGACGAGTTCGACACCACAATGGTATCACGAATTTATCATCATCATATTTGAATTACATTGAAAATGGTATTGCCTTAGAAATAGGACGATATCTGATGCTGTATGAAAATGTATGTAAGCTTTATATTCTCTTCGATTCTGAATAAGAACAAGACTGGATGGAAGCATAGGTTAGGAATTTAAAATACTTAGCAAAAGTTGAAAATTTTAAAAATATATGAAAATTCAAACGTATAATGCTGAACTTAGAAAAAAAAACCAATGAGATTTGTATTCAATTATTTTATTAATATACACTTAAAGCAATATCCATCACTATAATAATATAATAAAATATAATAATATAATAAAACAAGAGTTGTATATTTAAAGCAATATCGATCATATATATGGAAATATGATATTCTTCCTCTGTGAGCTCTTATACTAAAATAGTGATCTTGCCTGTTATGTAATTCCTCTTGTATTTTGCGATAATCAACAGAATTCCTTCCATAATAGAAGCATCTGTATAATGGGTGGGCCATGGTGGACCATGATGAAAGGTGAAGGGCCTTCAATAATTTAGAAAGATAATTATTATTATTATAAGAATACATACACATACAATATTAAATTTGATTTTTTTAATAATGTAAGACCAATTACTAAGTCCTAATCAATATTAATATGATGAAAGGTGAAGGGCCTTCAATAATTTAGAAAGATAATTATTATTATTATAAGAATACATACACATACAATATTAAATTTGATTTTTTTAATAATTTAAGACCAATTACTAAGTCCTAATCAATATTAATATTTTTAAATTCTTTTTTCTTCGTAAAACATAATCTTGAGTTTAAAAAATACATTAAAAATAATATTTTAATATAATCTTTTAAAAAATATATTAAAAATAATATTTTGGTATAATCTCTCATTGTTTTTTTTGGAGTGAGAGTGGGGTCAATGCCATGCATTACATTATATAAGCAATCCCATAGTTTGAGCTGGTACAAAATCATAAAGATTTCAAGCTTAAGTGGAGAAAAAAGAAATAAAATATCTTCAAAACTCATGAAAGAGAGGCAAAAGAAATAAAATAGCTTCAAAACTCATGAAAGAGAGGCAGAAGCTTTATTACATCCAAACTTTGTCAGGGAAAACTTAAACTGCATGGTAAAACCACTTCTATTTGAGTAAAATTCAGCAAAAAAATTTTATTCCCAATTATAATCCTTGAAATAGGTGTTTTTTTCCGGATTAAACCTACGAGACAAGAAGATAAAACCTACTAGACAAGAACATGTTTAATCAAAATTCGTCTAGACTAGACAAAAGATTTTGTATAACGAATTCTTTGAAGTAAGAATAGTGTGTAGTCTGTCGAGCTTATCCGCGGTACTTCCTTTAGCAAACAACAAAGGCTATTATTGACTAAATTAAATTACCTTCCCTCATCCCTCTTAACATGTCCACAAGTTTTCGGAAAAAAAAAAAAGCCAACAAATACGCTTGAGAAACAATCCATACTAACCAAAGCAGCAGGAACACTTGAGAAATGGCCGTATCCAAAATGAGAGTGGAGCACCAAATTTTCAATGCCACACAATACTCTCCACTGATATAGAAAACAAAGAATTAAAAGCAAAAGCACACAATTCATTTCCATTTAAAGAAGAAACGAGATAATTAAAAGTAAAACAAAAGGATTTAAGGAAGAAAAATCCAGATGACAACTCCATTCAACTAAGCAAGTGGAAAAAGAAGGATTTCACAGAGAAAACGAGAAATATGGAGAATTAAAGGAAAAATAGAACGATTTACCAGCTCTTTCCCCGGCTCGATGGCTGCATCTTTATAACTACTTTTCTTTCACGGACTGCTTCTGCAGAACACACAAAATTTTCTGAATCTTTTTCTCGCCTTCTCCATTTTCATGTCCATCTTTTCCAGCAATCACTATCTTCGTCCCGTCCCCTCGCAACTGTCTAGTCTGCTTGCGAGTACTATATTGAAATGCCACTATGGAAGTCACTACTTATTAACACAAATATTATAATAGAACAAAAATTCGCACAAGTATAAAGAGTAGACCATCTATTCATGCAGTTTCTATTCCTCTGGCCATTGCCGAGAGATGGAGCAAGTAGAGGGATCATGTGCACTGTGGTTATAAATTCTTGAGGGGTTACAATGAACTTTTGATCTAGGAAGACACATGCACACTCTCAAGCTATCTAAGCTTCCAAACATGCAGAGAGTACTTTGATGTGTTGTGATCTAAGGGATTGAGGTGACTATAATTTGCCTGAGCCCAAGCATCAACATTCTTTTTTTTTCTAAAAGCATCTGCACAAAACAATTTATGTTTCGTCCATTTGAGCCACTCCATTACTCCATTCGATTGACAGGCCAAAGTGAATGCAAAACCTGTATCATAAGTATATTTCTTCGTGAAAAAGTTGGAATCAGTTGAAATTGCATGACGAAATGGTGGTAACTGCATGATCACCTACATACACAATCTGTACTTATTTACGTGATAAAAAATGAGTCGTTGCGGTCCAAAAAAAGGAAGGAATTTTGTATTGATTCATCCTGCAGTCATTGTACAAGCTTGGTGCACATTTAGAAAGAAAGACTCCATGTATCTATCGCAAACCAGGGACGAAGATTGGGTGCCAACCAAGAATGTAAAGCAATTTCTCTACATTGATGAAGATTACAAAGCATGCAGAAACATCCCAAGCAATATCAATATTGTAGATTTGTTGATTAATTCCCATTCCCGTGCTCTCAATCGTCAATCGTATGCAGACAACCCATCTGAGAGTTTTTTTGTTCTTGGGATCACTGCGTTTGATCGTCCTAAGCATGACAATTGCTGTGGAATTTAGGTAAATTGCTGTCCTCTTTAATATGTTTTTGTTAACAAAGTGTCTTAACCCTACCCTAATTCTGTGGACGCCATCAACAACAGGCTCAGTCAAGGCAAACAACATGACAGGCACATGAATTGAATGAAAGTGTGAGTATGAGTTACTATTTTTAATAACGACGATACCAAATGTCATGGTTTGAAATAGATAACATTTAAATTTTCTTCATCCCAAGATTATCGCTACCTTCTGACAATAAAACTTCAATTCGATGCACCAATCAAACTCTAAATAAATAGCCTTAAATACTTAAAAATAAAATAAAATTAATGGCTGTAGTGGAACTATAGGTAAAATGTAAATTTATTTTGGTGAACGAACAACTTAATAGACATTCAATGCGAATGAATGCTACATACCACACATCACTGAAGGTATAATAGGAAGATAAAATGTCTTTTTGTTGGATTATACATAACATCTATGTGCTATATCAAAAAATATATTTCGCTTATATGAGTTTAAAAACATTTATTACAACACACTTTTCATACATGTTACTAAACTAAATATTACAAAATACTTTCCATATTACTAAAATAAACATAAAAATAATTTCAATAATATACTTAAAATTTAAGATGAAATGCAAAAACGTTGATATGTTCTTTGAATATCTCCTACAGTTTTCCCCCAATTAATCAATAAATTTTTTTGTTTAGATAATTATAGTAAAACAATTAGGTTTTAAAATATATTTTATGTGTTTTTTTTTAAAAAAAAAATATTCAAATTATCAATATAAATAATTTAATGTTAATAAAATTATAGTAAATTTTAATGTAGACATTTTTACAACCCATTAAGAGGGAGATGTGTAGAGATTTGTAATTTCTTTCTTGTTCAAAATGTTAAGATGTGGTATTTAAAACAATATTAATAACACATTTTTTTTCAATATTGATCATAAATAAATTATTTCAATATCCACTTAAAATAATTCATGTAGAAATTTATTATTTCTTATTGAAAAATGCTCTTTATATGTAGAGAGACATACTTAATTCCTCACGTGCTTGATATGGAGTTGACATGTCACATTTAAAAAAATATTAATAAGATTTTTTTGGCCAATATGAAACATAAATAAAATATTTCCATGACCATGTTAAGTAAAATATTTTAATAATATAATGTTTATTTATGAGTTCTCTTAATTAAAATTTATAAAAAAGTTGTTGCACCAAAATACTATATATATCTACATAAATAATTGAAAGTAAAAAAAATTTAACGAGAGAGATTTTTTTAATTCATAGGTTATGTTCTTTCTACTTCTCAATATGAAGGAGATGTGTAATGTGCAATTCCTTATTTATATAAATTAAGGAATAAAATAACAAGTAAAATGTGTGTGTGTGTGTGTGTGTGTGTCTATATATATATATATATATATATATATATAACACAATTGAAAGTAAAAACTGTTTAACGGATTTGGATTTCTATAGTTCACTATGAGGGAGATGTGCAATTCCTTTCATACTCAATATGGAGTTGACAAATGGAATTTAAAAAAAAATATATTATTAAAAAACATATTTTAATTTCAGTGATAAATAAAATATTTCAATATTGCCCTTTGAGTAAAATAATTCTATGTGAACTTTATAGATAGAGAGAAATTGAAAGTAATTCATTCCATGCTTAAGCTGGAGTTCACATGTGTGCCCAACTATACAACAAATTCCTCTAGATGCAATTTTTTTTAGAGTACAAAAATTTTGCATATAGAAGGATTTGATGCCTCTAGGGGCATGATAGATCTACCATGAATGGATCTACGATACTTATATATATTTACCATTTTTTTTTTTAAATACCACGTGTCAACTCAATATCAGCCGTAAACAAAATATTTTAGTGCCCACCTCCAGTAAAATAGTTTTGTATGAACTTTATAGAGAGAGAAAATGAAAGTAATTATTATTTTTAAATTATGTATGCTTTCTACATCTAGTGTGAAGGAAATGTGTAATTCCTTCAATGCTTAATATGGAGTTAACATGTGACATTCAAAAAATTATTTGAATGTCCACGTTAAGTAAAGTATTTTAATGTAATCTTTATATGTGTGCATATTTCAATTCCTTTAGTGTTCAACATGGGGCTGCACTTGGAATTTAAAATGATATTAATAACAAAATGATATACTTTATTTTCAATTTATATATAAAGAGAGGGGACTTTATTATTCCTGCAAAAAAAAAACTTAATTTTTCACTATATATATAATTGAAGGTAAAAAAAATGATATTGCTCCTTTTATTGTCTACTAAGGGAGATGTGTAATTCCTTCTACACACACACACAGACATATAAAACTATGGTGGTAGTGGTTGACACTCACCCTGTTGGAGCCACCATTTTTATTTTGTTCAAATCTATTTTAAAAAAGTCAAATGTCGGTTCTTAAGTTCTTTTTCGCTTCCTGATATTCACCTACTGAAAATCTCAGTAGTCTCAACATGCAAAATAGCGAGGGATGTGATGTTTCATAAGTTACCACGTTTTATCATTAAATGAAGGTTGTTGTTCTTCGTACCTCGGAATATCGCTCTTCAGGAGTTACAAGTCACGAGATTTACAAACCCCGATGTGCGAGGTCACAAAATTTTTCAAAAGCTTACCTCAGGTGAAAACTAAGAGTGGGACCATGTAAACCCCGGTCAAATGTTGTCGGGATTTCACATCTCGGCGTTCACTCTCTCTTAAAACATTACCTCTAAAACTCCGAAAGATGAAGCCACGAAACCTTTAACTAAGTAACTCGGGTTACAGTCAAGGTTGATTAGTCTTGACCATGATTTAAGCTCCTCAGGATTTCGCGACTCGGCATACTTTCCTCTGGGAAACAGTACCTTCGAAGTTCTAAGCCGCGAAGTCGCGATATAAATTAAAGTGTAATCAATTAAAATACTTAATCCTAGTTATGTCCTTTCTTAACTAAATCTAATCATCGCAATCTCGGGTCTTAGAGGCTCGAAAGGTCAGAGTTATAAGTCCCGATACGACAAACCTCGAAATGTTGATTTAAATCTGGATTAAGGAAGCCAAGCCAACCTAATCAATGTTTAATGCAAATGATAATAATGTGCAATTTACGAGGTAATTTCAAATGTTCCTTGCGCCAGCCTGTGCCACGAATTGTCGAATTTTATGGCATTAATTGGAAACAAGGCGAAATGGCAAAGTAAGGATATGGTTTTTATTGCCAAAATATCTATCTAATTATGATTGGACCATTCTGCTCGTAAGGACATCGATATGTTAAATGGTCGAAGATATAGATCTTTTGCTTCCTATTTTATTCATAAAGTTCATTTCTATCCCACATAGAGAAGTTTTTCTCAGTAAGCTAACTTCTATATGTATACACATTTTTATTACAGAAGAGCCAAGTTACAATCCCCTGTCATGGCCCCGCGAAAAGCATCCAAGGCAAGCACTGAGGTTTCAGGACAAGGTTCTAATAATATTTCGGATACTTCACCTCGAAGCGTTGATTCTGTACGAACATGGTCATACGTCTCAGAGGTGTTGCAATCACAGTTGGTGAACTACTCAGACGATTCCAGTGACAACGAAACAGATGACATGACTACCAAATACAAGATCATCATCCAGGCAGAGATGCACAAAGTAGTGGCCCGGCCACGTCTTCTACCTTACTATGACATGATCCTATGGGTGCTAGATCATGTAGACATCCCTACCAAAACCATCGTTAGTGAGCAGGGGGTCACTGTTGGGACCTTCAGACTAGAAATCTTACAGGTTATGTACAAATTACCACCCACGTCAGACGTCACGTACAATGAAGAGTTTCTAGATGGTTTTAAATAGAAGGAATGCGAGAAATACGCAAAAAGTTTATTTGATTTGATCAAGGATTGTGTTTCACACCCAACGAAGTTCAGGGTAGACAACAATGGAATTTATTCCATAGCTTCTTTGGAACAGAAGTTCAAATACGTAGCGATGATGACCTGTAGATTGTACGGGAGGGAAGACACCATGCATTTTTTCCTCCAATGGGTGCCCTTGATATACTCAGTAGCAAAAGGCTCTTCTTTCGACTGGGCTTAAATGTTATCATATAGCCTGACCAGTCGGGATACAGAATATCGGATGCAGAAAGAGAGTGGGAAAGTTGCTTCATTTTTTATGTCTTCATATTTCATGGACACAGTATGTTCCATGACACCTTTTCCCTTGATGAATTGGAGTTGGGCTCCATCGGATGCTGAGCTAGTCCATGTATACCATTCTAATCTTTGGGAGGACAAGGCTTCAAACTTCGTATACAA
The DNA here is from genome assembly GCA_010110895.2 of Picea sitchensis. Lineage (NCBI taxonomy): Eukaryota > Viridiplantae > Streptophyta > Pinopsida > Pinales > Pinaceae > Picea > Picea sitchensis. The sequence goes on from SNQJ01S0004830.1 coordinate 105,282, forward strand.
AATATTAAACTGGGTGATGGTACCGATACATGTTGCCATCTTTAGTAATCCGCCACCCAGGATATCAAATAGTATCACGGAAAATTTAAGCAGAGTGGTCGATTGGTATGTGGAGAAAGAATTCTCATACATCAGGGTGTTTGGTTCTTCCGTCCCTCTGCATGGTTTACCCTTACTCATACCCAACAAGCTGGGTTGTTGTGATATCACCAGACAAACTGTAATTGGCGGTATAAGTAAAGAACTGAAAGGGTATCCAAAAAAGGTATGGCCACCATTTCCTATTCATTTAAACCCCTATTCATTATTAGACTTCAGGCATGCAAAGGTCGAGGCAACAACCCTAGAAGATATAAATTTGGTTCATATCGAATTCAAGAAACATAATCCACACTGGGTCGTGAGTAATCATTTGGCCAGCTATGGCCTTAAAAGATTTGAGCATGAGAATTCACCTCACGATGATATTTTCCAAGGTGCGAAATATTATGACGAGGTTTTGGCTCGAGTACAAGCCCTGGCGCCTGAAGCGAGGGTTGATGTTGTCAGATTCCAAGAGCACAGGCGGAGTTGCCTTCCTCCAGTATTACGGGGTGAAGATCCGACGAGAGCAAAGGAGCAGCAAATAGAAGTCGGAGGCTCTAAAGGTACAATGCCTGGCCAAGAAGGACAATAGGATAAAGAAGAGCAAGCTAGGGGTCCAAAATAGGAAGCCGAGGCTTTCGATCCTCCAAGTGAGTCGACTTCGGTCATTACTCCCGGGAAATATTCTAAACAAGTCGGTAATCGCATCACCTCCATTACCCCCCTACAGTCTGCGAATTAAATCCAAGATGCAGGTTGGATTTTGGGTGAAAAATTGATACCTATAGCTGTTGAAGAGCTACCTCTGAATGAATTCTTCTTTGATAAGAAGAGGAAAGTGGTTGTGAGACAAGAACTCTACCAGGAGGTAGGTACTATCTCTAAGAAATATAAAATTTTAACTGATGGTAAAGATATGAAGAAAGTAGAGTTTGCGATGAAAATAGTAGGAACATTGGGTGCTTTCACCATGGAAAATCAATATTCAGTCGGGACCCTAAAAGATCAGCTAAAACGAAATAATAGTTTGATCAAGACACTAGAGACTAAACTATCTACAGCAGAAGTTGCTGCTAAATATCAGGCAAGTGAGACTTTAGAGAAAGCAAGAATAGAAGATCAAAAATAAATCGAGTGGCTTAAAGTCGATCTCAAACAGTCACAGTTGAAGGTTCAGACGAGTCAGACTCAGATAAGCCAACAGGGAGAATTGATAGACCAGCTTCAGGCCAAACTAGAATTCGCCGAAAGCTAGGTAATTGATATCAGGATATTTCAATCCCATGCAATAGAGATTGGAAAGAGGTTATCGATGGCACAGCAGGGTCTACTTGTTAAAATAGAAACAATTCAAAGCATCTTCCGACTCATTGATCAGGTGTTGGAAAACCTCTCCCTTAAAGAAAGGGATGCCGGATCAGCTCAGGTGGTGTTCCAAGAGGCTATTATAGCCACGAAGAGAAGGGAAGCAAGCAATGGTTCTAGTTTTCCCATCGCAAAGAAGACGAGGGGTAATATCATGTTGAAAGAATGGGAGCGAAATATATCCAAAGGCAAACAACAAGCTATGAAGCTGAGGAAATCTTGCGAATAAATTTTCGATTTGTTAAGTGAGATTTGTTTGGGTTCTAATGGTGAAAGTGGCATCGAGATACTGGGTCAGATCAATACAGCTAAATATATGCTAAATATCAAGGAAAATGAAGAGAGAGAATTAGCTGATATATCACAAATAACTCAAACAGACATAGTGCAAATAGACAAATGGCTAATTAAATTGAGTATGTTGTTATGCTCTATCAATGCCAAAGATCAGCATGTGGAGGGAAAGCTGCCGCTATTGATGAAAGACTGTTATATTTTTGAGGCAAATAATCAAGCAGAGCCAACTAAGTTGATATCACAGCTGGTGGAGAAGTGCATTATTTGCACGGAGCATGGGAAGAGGTAGGTTTCGGGTACCAAATGAGAACAGACATAAAGAAATGAAATGTTTCAACTCCTTGATTGTAACCGAAAACCTATGGAACTATTGAGATTCTAGCGCAAAAGAATTTTGTATAAATGTACATTTTGAAGAAAGAAAAAAGGCTGCACCTTTTTTATTAATTGTGATAGAGACTCTCTCTTTCGAGACTTAATACAAAGCAATCCGAAGATTCCTAATTCTATCACTACTGTGTTATGAGTTTGTTCTCTCTGTTATTTCATATTCATTCATATTTCACTTATATATATCTGATGAATGTTGCATTGAAATTTAGTAAAACTTCCACTGCAGTGATTAATATTTAGCTATCTATTGTTTATGGTTTTTCTTCTATATTGGCTACTAGCAGGTACAAGACCTGTAAATATTTAGGTTGTCATATTTTATGCTTCATCGGACCATTTCTTACCTTATTTTCTTCTTCTGTTTACAGAGTGAGAATCTCTCTTGATAAGAGCCTTATTCTACAGACAACTTAATGTTTTTCCCATAATTCATACACCATTTATTTAAAATATAACACAGTTATGAAAAAAGGCCTTTGGTTTTCTATTTTCTTTTAATATTGATTTCAAAAGTTCTCTTTTATTAAATCAAATTGATATAGCATAAAACTTTTCGGATTTCTTTAAATTTTTTGTTCCTCTATGACTGCCCCTGTTGTAAGACAACCCAATATTGAACCCATTTTGAGAGATCAAACCCATGTTGCTTTAAATCTCTTTGATACCATACTTAAAACGGATAACATGTTGGAAAATATTTAATAGACAGTTAACAGACAGTGAATGCTTGTCAGACAACGAATATTTGTCATTGATGGCAACAGTGAAGATGACATGAGAACAACAAGTTTGTAATCGATCATTGATGGCAATAGTGAAGCTGACATGAGAAAAACAAGTTTGTAATCGACAGGCAAACAGAAGATAAGTTCAGAGCAGTGAATGATCGAAGGCAACGAATCGAATGATCAAAGGCAGCGAATGAGCGAAAGTTTGAGAAGAATCTCTTGAGAATAAGAATCTTGATCGTTGAAGAGGACAGATCCCAACCGTCAGATCCAAGCGCAGAGTCCGACCACCGTTGGATCGAGGAGAACTTGCACGGTCTTTAAAGTGCAAGGAGAAGATGGCATAATCACAATATGAAAAATCGCGATGAAATCTGAGCCATCAAATCAAGCTTTGATCTGGACCGTTGATGTAACTCCATATCGGAGTTTCGAGGATCACGACTTGGGGAGGCAAAGAACCCAATGCATCAAGAATGTCGATTTCACGATATGAGAAATCACGATTTAATCGCAGCCGTTAAGTAAAGAAGTGATCTGGACCGTTGATTTTCTTCATAGAGTATCGGGGATCGGGACTTTGAAATGACAAAAACACTTGACAACAAGAACCCCAAAATCATGACATGCGATTTCGCGATTTAATCGCAGCCGTTAAAGATAAGAAGTGATATGGACGGTTGATTTAACTCCTTATCGGAGTTTGGCGAATCGGGACTTTGAAGTGACAAAAACATTTGACAACAAGAACCCCGAAATCGCGATATGTGATTTCGCGATTTAATCGCAGCCGCTGAATAGAGATCAGATCTGGACC
>SNQJ01S0004830.1:116430-157828 GCA_010110895.2 Picea sitchensis
ATCTCTGAGATTTTCTCCAACAACACATATGGGTTGCAGGATCTGGAGGGTGAAGAGGTTTTCAACAGCCCAGTGAATGGGCATTTTCTAAAAAAATGTTTTACTTGAGCCTTAGACGGCTCCTCTGTTTGTAAATATTGTCTATTAGTTCTTTGTTTAGTTTCTTTTTGTATGTTTTCGGCCTAATAAGTGACTCCATAGCCCAATAGCAAGGCACTGAAGCTGCAGAAGGAGTTCTTAGAGCATCGCAGGGACGACTCTATCCCCCATGGATCCTAATGTTAGCGATATTTCTTGTCTCGGGATTAGACGTACCCAGGTCTGCAGTCTGCACAGGAAGCGCCCAAGCGCAGCACGTGAGAATCTTGTTTTTCAGTAGCAAGTCAAGCGAGCAGGCGCAGTTTTTGCTGTCGGCGGTCAAGATCCATCCATAAAAACATATCGACGGTCATCGGGTTTTCGGGGCCGTTAAGTTGCCCGAGGTTTATCACGAAAGATAGCGCCAATGGTTCAAAGCAAATCTGGATCATCTGATCTCGTTGGGACAGGTGGCAGCCATTCCGTGTCATGTCGGCATTCGGGAGTTCGAGGAGTACGCGCTCCTCATCCATTAACTTCCCGAAACCACGAACCCCAAAATGTCGATAGCTCTCAGAATTGGGCCCGTGGTTTTGGCACTTGGTCGTAAAGGAGAAAGCCTGGAGGAGGGGCGCTTATGATTAAGCGGCAAGCAAATTTGGGCGACAGAGATTCGCGCGCTCGGATCAATGGTGCACATGGTATTCCAGAGCCCCCCTGGATTTCCACCTTTAAGCGGAGGGGGGGGGTCCGAAATCGAGGGCACATCTCTTCAATGGTCTTGATCGGAGCGCCCGGATCAACGACGCTCAAGGCAATTTCGGACCCCCCTGCCTTTCTACCTTTAAGCCGAGGGGGGGGTCCGGAATCGGGCGCGAAGCTTTCCAACGGCCGAGATCTAAGCGCTCGGATCAACGACACTTGTGCGATCTCATCCTTCTCAGTTGCTCTATGTTTAACCAAGGTGGGCCCTTTCCCATTATGTCATCCTCCTGAGCCGCCTCTCCCCTGTTGCCATGCGTCATCTGTCTATATCCACTTTAGTCCAGGTGATCCCTTCCCCATCTCATCATTCATTTACCACTTTCCATGTGTCTTGCTCCTTTCCACGGCAGCCTCCATTAGAATGTGCCCATTGTATCTCATCTCCTGCTCTCCCTCCGCCTATTTCCCTCCACCACGTGTCTTCCCCTGTAACCTCTCTCACACCGCACCATCATAGTGTTGGCACCACCACTCCCGTTATGTGCCCCGTCCATCACGTTGGCCTCCATGCTATTCGTCGAGACATTCAGTTGAATCCAGGTGGCATCGTGAGGGATCTCCCACATCGCAGAAGCACCGAGTTGGCCGAGCCATCCTCAATCCCAATGAAGCAGTTATTGAAGCAGTTGGTGGTAGTTAGATATCGCCTCCGCCATAATGGGAAAGTCCGACAATGAATTAAATGCATGTCAATTCGCCCACGAAGCTGTCAGGAGTTCGATTGCGTCTGCCATAGGTGCACGATCATTCAGAGACTGCAGATGCATATTGTCAGAAGCCATGCAGACGCAATGTGTTTAATGCAACGTCTCGGTTTTGTTGCTATGGTTGTTTTGAGTATATGTAGGCATTTCCTCCATTTTTGTATCTATCGATGGTTGAGCAGAGCTCCCTACTGTAATGTTTTAACAGTTATTCTAGCTTTCATCTTATGCATCTGTATATGAGATTTCTCGTTTTATAACAGACAGTTCTTCTTACTCCGACCATTTTCATCTCATGCTAAGAGAGTTCGTGATTGACTGAGTCGCGCGAGTTATTGCAGTCATGTTATGATAAAAGATTTATTGTTGCATTACTGCATTCTCTGGTTTTGCGTTTGAATGTAAGATGATATTGCATTTGGACGTCTTCTTCCTCAGTCTGTTAGAAACCTGCTGCTTATAACAGACCTCTGCGTTCCTCTCATATAAGTCTTCCGCCTATTCATCTTTTACTACAGCTCACTGTCTGAAATTTACGCAAGACCTCACTTGCTCATGCATACCTGGCCTGGCTTCAGAGTTGGAATGCTATTGTTTTGAGTTTCCTTCCATTCGATCACCCATCTATGAACAATCGTGACATTAAACTGATGGGCGTCGGGATCTTCTCCTGCAAGCAATCCAGGAGTGACTTCCGTCGCCAACAGGATGCTCCAAACATATGACTGGAGACAAAAGTAAGTTTTTAACTCTAAGTGATAGTAAATCAGGGAATGTAACTTTTGGAAACGATGCACTAGGAAAGGTAAAAGGTAAAGGAATTGTAAGTTTGAGTAATGGAAAAATAAAAGCTCAAGATGTGCTGCTTGTAGAAAATTTGAAGCATAATCTGCTTAGTGTTAGTCAAGTCTGTGACCGAGAGTGTGAAGTTGTTTTTACCTCTAAAGACTGTAAAATCAAATATGTGGATTCAAGTCAACTAGTTGCAAAAGGTATAAGAACAGAAAACAATGTCTATATTTTAAAAGAAGAAGAAGAAGAAGAAGAAGAAGAAGAATGCAACCTAAGAAAATATGATGAAAGTTGGTTGTGGCATAAGAGACTTGGTCACCTAAACTTTGATCACATAATCAATCTCAAAAACAATGGGGCAGTAAAAGATCTTCCGAAGATATCAAAGCCATATGATTATGTCTGTAAGTCATGTCAGATAGGAAAGCTTACTCGCACTCAATTCAAATCGAAAAAAAATTCCTTCAACAGAAAAACCTCTTCAGTTAGTACATATGGATCTATGTGGACCATCAAGGAAAGAAGGTACAGGAAAAGAAAATTATTTTCTGTTGATTATTGATGACTATTCTAGACTAACTTGGGTTGCCTTTTTGAAAGAAAAATCTGAAGAACTTGAAAAATTCAAAGTGTTTAAGGCTTTGACTGAGAATCAAACAGGAAAAAGGTTAAAGGCAGTAAGGTTAAGATGCGATAGGAGGAGATTTCGGTTCTGGAAACTTCAAAGAGTTATGTGATAAAATGGGATCAAAAGAAATTTTTACAATTCAAGGACTCCTGCGATAAGCGGAGTTGTTGAGGAGAGCGAAACAGTCCGATTACAACAAATGGCAAGATCTATGATGAATGAAAGAACATACTCAGAACATATTGGGTGGAAGCAATTCAGCCACAACGGTTCATATCATAACAAAATATCATCTCGAACCACCACGGTGACAAGACCCCTTATGAACTTTGGTTTTGGAAGACACGCCTCAATCAAGCATTTTAAGTTTCGGAGTAAATGTTATATCAAGAACAATGATGAAAATATTGGCAAATATGATGATAGGGCTGATGAAGGTATCTTCTTGGGTTATGCACTACAAATAGTAAAGTGTCACGGATGCTATAATAAGAGACTACAAGCTAGTTGATTGTATAGATATAAAAGTTGATGAAGAAATCTGATCGAGAAATGTAAGCGGTGTTGAACCAATAACAAAAGATACAATTTAAGATGAAGATGAACAGGTCAAGGGATCAGAAAAGGAAGAATCTAAAACAGATGAAGATACAAATATTCAAAAGCTGACACAAATCAACGAGAAAAGCAAATCACCTCTGGAATTATAAGAAAGAATCATCACGAAAATCAAATAATTGGAGACATAAATGAAGGTTGAGACGAAGGAAATTAATTAAAGACTTCGAACAATCTCATGTTTCCTTTTGTATGGCTGAACCTAAAATTTTGAGGAAGCTAGCCGGAAGATAATTGGATTAAATGAATGAAGAGCTTGATCAGTTAAAGAACAATACTTGGGAGCTTGTTCCTAGACACGAAGATAAGAATGTAATAGGTTCCAAATGGGTGTTCAAGAATAAAATGAATGAAAAGGACAAGTTGTTAGAAATAAATCCGGTGGTATGTAGGGATATGCACAAGTGGAAGGTCAAGACTATGATGAAACTTTTTCACCCGGTGGAAAGATTGGAAGCTATCGGGATATTCTTTGCTTATCCATGTCATAAGAACTTCAAAGTTTATCGGATAGATTGTTAAGTCGGCGTTTCTTAATGGAGATCTAGAGGAAGAAGTATATGGAGCAACTGAAGGATTCTCATTAATGAGACAATCCTAATTATGTTTGTAAGCGAAAGAAGGCCTTATATGGACTAAAACAAACACCGCGAGCTTGGTATTATAGATTGAACAAATTTCTACAAGAAAAAGAGTTCAAGAAAGGTCTTGTTGTGATGACCTTTACATTAAATCTGAAGGCGATAATTTACTATTTTTTTTGGTTTATGTAATGCACAATATTATTTTTGGTTGTACTAATGAATAATTCGTCTAGTGGTTTGCTAACTCTATGCAAGCGAATTTAAATGTCCATGATAGGAGAAATTTGTCATATTTTCTTGGGTTACAAGTAAATAAGAGTTCTGCGGAATGTTTATTTTATAAAGAAAATATTTGAGAAAGAGACATTGAAGAAATTTAGGATGGAAGATTCTTCTACAGTCAACACACCTATGGTGAGAATTGGATTGGTTGAAAGATGAGAAAAGATGATATCTCACGATGTTGATCAAAGGACATGTCGGCTCAATGATAGGCAGTCTTACGTACATCACAACATCTCACTGATATAATGCAAACTATTGGAATGGTAGGTCGTTCAGTCTGCTCCTAAACAAACACATTTGGTAGGCATCAATGAGAATATTTAAATACTTGAAGAAAACAATGACTTATGGTGTGGTATCCTAGAAATCAAAGTCTTCAGTTGATTGTTTATTCAGATGCAGATTGGGTAAGCTGTGTTGATGAGAGAAAAGCACCGATGGAGGAGCATTTTTAAGGTGACTCATTAGTTGCATGGCTTAGTAGAAGCAAGGATCATTTCATTATCCTCTGGAGGCAAAATACATTGTTGTTGCTACTTGTTGCACACAAATCTTATGGATGATACAAACTCTTCGCGAGATCTTAAGGTAAACTATATTGATCTTATTACAATTCACTGTAATAACACTAGTGCTATTAGTGTCTCAAGAATCCCGTTCATTCAAGACTAAGCATATTCAATCAAGTACCATTTTCTCGGAGAACAAACTACAAAACAAATTGTTCCAAGCCCGAGATTATATACCTTCTGAGCAGTTGCGATATCTTTACTAAACCATTAAGCGGCAACCCCTTTACGGATATCTTTGTCAAAAGTTGGGGTTATAATCTCTTGTGTCTAATATGTGCACAGTGAAATTGCTTATTGAATGCTCGATGTATTTCAAGATGCTTATAGTTGACAGGTGGAGTATGTTTTGCAACAAGATAAAGGGAAGAATGGTTCTTCTTTGAAATTGATGTGAAAGGGGGAGAAAAGAGTTTGGAGGAGAGTCGAGTCCGAATGACAGTGGGTTTTTGTGTTGCCATCAATGCCAAGGAGATTGTTGGCAAATTCAATTAACGAACTTGATGAATGCTTGTCATTGATAGCCATGATGAAGATGACGAACCGCAGAATACAAGTTGAGCAACAATGAATATGACGGGCAAACAAAAGGTGGTTCGAGGAGGAAAGCTTGATGAAGATGACGGGCAAGCGAGACAGTTCATAGAGGTGAATGATCCGAAAGCGATGAATGATGAAGCGTTGAATGAGCGAAAAGGTTGAAGAATCGATAAGTTGAAAGAGGGAGGCGGATCTCGGTAAGAGTCGGATCCGAGCACGGGGTCCGACCACCGTTGGATCAAAGAGAACACACGGTCTCTTTAAAGTGCAAGGAGAAGCGGGTGTAATCATGATATGTGATTCGCGATTTAATCGCGGTATTAAGATAAGAAGTGATCTGGATCATTGATTTAACTCCATATCGGAGTTTAAGGCGAATCGTGACTTTGAAGTGACAAAAGAACACTTGACATCAAGAACCGCGAAATCACATATCTGGTCGCGATTAATCGCAGTCGCTGAATAGAGATCAAATCTGGGCCGGATTCAGTTTAACTCCTTATCGGTTTGCTTAGTCGGGACTTTGAAAGACAAAAGAACACAATGCCAATTTCGATATGTGAAATGGTGGTGAATCTGAACCATCGGATCAAGGAAATGATCGGACCGTTGATGCGACCTCTTCAAGGTTTAGCGAATTAAGGACTTTGAAGGCAAAAGAACATAATGTCGATTCGTGATATGTGAAATGGTGATTGAATCTAAACCGTGGATCAAGAAATGATGGTCGGGTTGATCGACTTCTTCACGAATTGTCGGAGAATCGTGAATTTGAAAGGCAAAGAACATAATGCGGATTTTGCGATATGCGAAATCGCCCGATTGTATCTGAACCGTTGGATCAAGTGATGATCGGAGGGTTACTATTCTCTACCGGTTAACTACTGAGTTTGGATTTCGTTAGCAAAATGGACTCATGATTGCAAATTAGTTGTCGATCAGTTGTCGTTTCAGTTGCTGGTACAGTTGTCTATCTTTTGCCTAAGGAGTTGGGAAGTTGAACCATCATGTTTGTTGGACACATCTACCACACTTGGTGAATGAGTGTGGGGCTCTTTTTCCAAAAATTCCTCTTACAAAAACTCATCAATTGGCATTCAACATTTATTCATTACCCACGAATCTTGTCATTGCAACCAGTAGATTTGAGCACATACTCGGTAACTATATCATCAATAAATCATCAACAAGTCATCACCACAATGAACACAAAGAACACAAGATGTATGTACAATTTTATTTTATTACGGACTACAATCCTTGAGGGTTTATCAACTATTTCTTGAATGAAGTACAACTCTACAAGAACCAGCTCTATGCAAGACTCGACTTGCATGCTCAACATAAGCGAGATAAGGCAACAATCCTCAACGGATATCAATCGTACCATAAACAAGAGCATCAACCAATGCACCTTTTGTACTTAAACAGCTTGTAATCAACTTTGTACCATAAACAAGTGCATCAGCCATGTACCAAGTATATACCAATCGTATTGTGAACCACTCATCAACAATAATGAATCATCAATATGTAACATCATCAACTATACACCTGGTGTATGTATCATCAACTCTTGTCTCAACCATGTACTCAACATGTACCTCCAACCAAAATCCTCATCAATTTCATCATCAAAATCTAATTTGTAGCTCTGTAATAGGCCTAGTGTATCTGATCATTCTAACGCAAACCTTCCTTAACTTTATGACAAAGAGACTAGCATTTTCATCAAACTTTTCTTTAGTCTCACGTACCTAGTTTTGGATTAGTCAACAACCCTAGCGAGTAATCATAAATTTGAACTGTAATGTATAAAGATCTGAAGCGTGCAATGTTCTTAACCCGAGTTTTTATGCAATTCCTCCAAGTGGGACTACTTGGAACCTCTCGAGAGAAAAGGAGTTATAGCAAAAATGGCATACCTTGCTGAATTGACTTATTCTAGAATGAACTTGTAGAGAGTTCCCATACAAAATATTTGATGAAATAATCCTGAAACTATTACCCGAATACTAAAGAATGTACCTAACCAACACATTTTGTCTCCTTGAATTTGGATCTGTTATGAAGAAGTTATGACGTTTTTTACCCGAAACACGATTTTTTGACTAGTTTAGGAATTTGGGCACAAACCCTATTTTCCCTGAGTCTTAACTCCCAAGAAATACGATACAAGCTAAATTTTGAACCACAGATACTTGGATATGATTTCTCCCTTGCATAGAAATTTCGGGATCTGAATCATTATGAAAAAAAGTTATAGCTAAAATGGTGAGATGACTGAAAATAACATACCTTAGAAAGCAACATCAAAGAATTTATCCTTCCTTGCATTTTATTCTTTTCTTCACTTTCCTGCAGGAATTTAGGCTAAGATATCATTTGTAAACCTCAGACATATATATATTCAATATGCTCAAGTGTGTTTCAAATGAGAGCACCTCATATTTATACTCTCCAAGTAGCTTCCTTAAAACATCTTCTAGGTCACTTATTTACTTTCCTTATTTTTGGTTTGGGTCCACTTCTAATTTATCCATTAAAATAATTATTGAAATAATATTAGCCCATTTTCTAGGTCCTTAACCTATTTTCCTTATTTTTTAGGGTTGAACCACTTTCCATAAATATTCCTTCTTGATTTTGTCACCTTACTTTATCATTTCTTGATTTTGTCAAAAGCTTCTCTTGCTTATTTAAATAATCCACCTTGAATAAATAATATTAACCCATTTCTAGGTCACCTAACCTATTTCCTTATTTTAGGGTTAACCACTTTCCATAAATATTCCTTCTTGATTTTGTCACCTTATTTTTATCATTTTCTTCTTTTAGGTCGCACGGCTTCTTTGACTTTGGAACTGGCCTTCATGTAGGGTCCTTCATCTTAAGTAAAGGTATAACTCTCAAAACAGGAAGAGTTATGTGACATTCCACATACCACCAGAAGTAATGACAAACACTATCCATCTAGGATATTTTAACCAATAATTTACTTGATCTTCATCCTGCGTTATTCCTCTGCTAGAGCATGGGTCCTCAACCATTCTTCTAGATGACTCAATCCGTGGCATCTTCATGTGATGGATTTCACCATAAAGGGGACCACTTTGGAGTTCATCCATTTATTGCACTTAATAGTCATGATAAGACAATAATGAGTTCATCTATACATTTTTCCAACAATGCATCATATACCAATAAAACCATGATCCATCATGTATCAATGACAACTCATTGATCCTCCTTTGACATCAATCAATCAAACCATTGGCGTCAATGTGACATGATCAACAATGTTATTAATAAAAGAAGATGAAATATATTGTTTAAATGTTGGTGGATTACGCAGAGTGAAAAGAATGAAACTGTAAAGAAAATGATGAAGAGGATGCGGAGGAGATTGAGCATCATTAGTATAGGAGATGAAATGGATCAGATTGTGAAACGAGACTGAGAATGAGAAGTCACGAGTTGATGCGAGCATACGAATATCTGAGAGGAAGAGAAGAGAGTAGAGCGGTGTCGTTCATATTCTGAACAAAAGAAAGATTAGGTAAGAAGCTGATTTATCTGTAAGTTAATTTATGTAGCCATTTATATTTAGAGTGGAAGGGAGGTTAGCACCACAGGAGAATTTGTTTGTTGTCCTCAAAGGTTCAGTGGGAGCTTGAACAAAGGATGTTGTAGCTTCCATCTAGTTGAAACCAGAGAAACCAGGGTGAGGGGTGGTGCTAGGAGAACAGTGTTTTGAGTTGCCTCTACGAGGTTGGAGCACATTAATAGCAGGGGAAGTTGGTGCTTCCATCAGTTAGTCTTTGGAACATTAGGGGAGTTGGTGCCTTTCCATCCGGTTGGTGCTGGGATATTGAGGAGTTGGTGCTTCCTTCTAGTGGGTTTAGAAACCAAAGAGTTGGTGCTCTCAAACAGTTGCAACTTGTAAAAGCGGAAGTCCTTGACCTCACATTGAGTTGGTGCTCAATCATAGATGATGTAGGCAAAAGGCGCCTATCATTTGAGAAGAAGAATAGATGATGTACAGAACTTAAAAGACTGCCTATCATTTCGAAGAAGAAGAGGTTTTCTCCCTTTATGGGTTTCCTCGTGAAAAATCTGTCTATGTGTATACTTTATGTGTGACTGTTGTTCTTTACCTTTACTGTCCATATGTTGTAAATTGTTGATGACCACATGAGGAAGTTTTAATAATGTTTTAACAGACTTAAAACTATTTAAGCTCACACACAACTGATTCAGCCCCCCCCCTCTCAGTTGTGTTAATAATTTCAACACTCAAAGCATATAAAGAGGATGTGTTTCAACATACTATCCCCCTCAAGGATGATACAAAACCTTTCAGACAAAAACTTAGGCGAATAAATCCTAAGTTAACACCTTTAGTTCAAGCCGAGCTTAATAAGATGTTGGATGTTGGCATCATTGCTCCAACAAGACATTCACCATGGTGCTCCAACTTATTTGTTATCAGAAAAAATAATGGGGGGATAAGATTATGCATTGATTTCATAACTTTAAATATTGCATGTATTAAAGACAATTACCCCCTACCCAACATGGATACCCTACTTCAAAGAGTAATCGGTTCCAAGATTATGTCCATGTTGGATAGCTTCTCCGGTTATAACCAAGTGTTGGTGAGGAAGGAAAATCAAAACAACAATGCCTTCACCACACCTTGCACCACTTTTGAATACCTAAGGATGCCTTTTGGCCTAATTAATGCAGGTGCCACTTTTCAGAGAGCCATGGATTTTTTCTTCCACGAGTTAATGGGAAAAAACATTGAAATCTACCAAGATGGCTTAATGGTTTTTTCAAAAGAAAGGTTAGATCACATAAGTCATCTTGGGAAGGTGTTTGAAAGGTGTCGTAATTATGGCATCTCCTTGAATCCAGCTAAGTCTATTTTTGGGGTCGACGAAGGCAAGTTGTTAGGTCACATTATAGAAAAAGATGGGGTAAATATGGATCCTGAAAGGGTTGAATCCATAAAAAAATTTCCTTTGCCCCCAACCGAGAAATCCCTTCAATATTTTCTTGTACAAATAAACATTGTCAGACGGTTCATACCAAACTTGGTTGAGATGATGAAACCACTCCATAAGTTATTCAAAAAAAATGTTTAATATGAGTGGACAGAAGAAGGAAGGAATACTTTCAAAAGTATTAAGGATGAAATTATAAAATCTCATGTGCTAATCAATCCTAATTATTCAAGAGATTTTCAAATCTTTTCCTTTTCTTCGGAAGACACTATTGTAGGGGTCTTTCTCTAGAAAAATGAAGAGGGTCAGGAGCAACCCATTTCTTTTATGAGTAAGGCATTACAAAATTCTGAGCTTAACTATACTAGTATGGAAAAGCAATATTATGCCTTAGTTAAATATCTCAAGCATTTCTGAGTCTATATAGGATACTCAAAAGTTGTGGGATATGTCCCTCACTAAGGAGTGAAAGATATCCTTGGGAAACATAATTTCTTAGGAGTCAAAGGAAATTGGGTCTCCAAGATTCAAGAATATGACTTAGAGATTAAACCCACTAAGTTGATTAAAGGTCAAAGGTTGGCTCAAATGCTCACTAAAGGAAATAAACAAGTGTTGGACCTAGTATGTCAAAGAAATCAAACTAGGCAAACCTTGTCACTAGAGCTTCAAAAGTTAGAACAACACCAATGGTATTCATATATCATCTACTTTCTTTCAAACCTCACTTGCCCAAGTCATTTGATTGGTCATAAGATGAGGGATTTGAGGTTGAAAGCGGCTAAGTATTGTGTCATTCAAGACGGCTTGGGGTGGAAGAACCCTGATGGAGTGATACTTAGGTGTGTTGATGAGATAGAGTCCAAGATACTTTTGGTTGGCTTCCATTCATGGTTTTGTGGTGGACATTTTGCGGTTAAAACTATCGCCCAAAAAATCCTTAGAGTAGGTTACTATTGGCCGACCATTTTCTCAAATGTTCATAAAATGGCCAGGGGTTGTTAGTAGTGTCAGTTATTTACAAGGAAGCAGAAGCTAGAAGCCTTGCCTCTTCATCCTGTAGTGGTCGAAGCCCCCTTCTAGCAGTGGGGGCTTGATTTCATAGGCTAGTTTAAGGATAATTCAAGTAATGGTTATACTTGGATAATTACAACAACTAATTATTTTACTAAGTGGGTAGAAGCAATACCGACTAAGTCAGCAACCGACAAAGTGGTCATGGATTTCTTTGAAGATAGGACAATCACTCGGTTCGGTGTGCCCACCAAGATTACAACCGATAATGCCAAGTCCTTCAGTTCTATAGAGTTGTCTTCAGTATGTTTTAAGTATGGCATTGTGTTGCCCCACTCTTCAGACTATTATCCCCAAGGTAATGTTCTTACTGAATCCAGGAATAAGAACTTAATGAATGTTCTTAAGAAAACAATGGGGGATAATAAGAGGTCATGGGACAACAAAATTAATTTTTCATTATGAGTGGATAGAATAACAAAAAAGAGTTCCACAAATAAGATTCCTTTTGAGCTTATCTACGGGCTTGATGCTACTTTACCAATTCACTTAAAGCTTCCAGTGTATCAATTTGTTCATAAATATGGTCTAGATGAGGACTTCCAACAGAGCATAATTGATAAGTTAGTAGATTTAGATGAGATAACAAGGAAAGCATTGGATCAGAGTATAAAGAATCGGGACAAGGTAAAGAGAATTTTTGATAAGTCTTCACGGCAGAGAGTTTTTCAGGAAGGGGACATAGTCCTTCTTTGGGATAAAAGAAGGGAAAAGCCAGGGAATCATGGAAAGTTTGACAGTTTATGGATAGGTCCATACATCATACAGGGTACAGCTGGAAAGAATTCATTTTGTCTCAGCAGGTTGGATAGTGAGAAGTTGGCCCTTCTAGTAAATGACCAACTTCTCAATCTTTTCTTCAGCGAGAACATCTGATGCCCAAGGGGGCATATTCTGTATCATACTTTCTAACCCTTATCCTTTGTACATTATGATTTGTATTTATGTACATTATTTACCGCTATATGTACTATATTCACATGTATATTAAATGCTTTGTTGTATTATATGTACTTGTATATTATCATTGCAAATTGTGTTTATTGTTGGTTTTATATGGATATGATTATTGATGAGGCGTCCATGATGCAGGTCACTTGATTATGAATTATCGCATGGTCT
This sequence comes from Picea sitchensis, assembly GCA_010110895.2. NCBI lineage: Eukaryota > Viridiplantae > Streptophyta > Pinopsida > Pinales > Pinaceae > Picea > Picea sitchensis. The sequence continues at coordinate 129,199 of SNQJ01S0004830.1, forward strand.
CCTTCAGATGTAAATATCAACCACATGTCGCCATATGGAGCCAATTTTACCCACCAGTTTTCAAAATCTAGATTTCCTCATGAGCCGCCAAATATTGAGCAATCAGTGCTCATATGACAAAGTTCAAAGTTCAGTCGATCTTTCAAAAGACCACCTTTTTCCGCATTTCCACCATTGTAATAAATGACCTGAGCATGAAATATTTTAAAAGGATATTGGCCACCTAAGACCTAGGTACAATCATGTACTCTAGAGTGTTTTTTTTCACTTGTTAATTATTTTTTTCTTGCCTTTGTGGGCGATTAATAATTTCTAAGTTTTTTCACTCAATAGACTGAATCCAAAGTTGGAGTATGTGTTGGTGGTTAGGCCTTGGCATGGTATAACCAATTCCTAGTGTTTGAATGTATATGAGTTCATACTAGGTCATCTTTATTTAGTCATATGGAAGTTGTGGCTAGGTTTGATAAGTGTTTTTTAATGTTTTAGTGAAAAAGTAAAATTCCCGCAAAAATGGAATTTTTTAATTGTAAAGAAATAAGTTGTAAAAATATGGCATAAAACATCATCAGATTCCATATTTATGGTCTTTTTCCAGTCCAGAGTATCATGTAAACCCCTGTTTCCCTTCTTTTGAGGAAAAAAATTGATTATTTTCACTAAAAAATGAATTTTACTCGAAAAATACGGAAACTCGGTAGTTTAATTAAATCCCTATTTTTTAGGGAAACTGGGGAACATGTCAGAAACATGTTTTTTTTGTCTTCCCAGTTGACTGAATACCAAGGATATTTAAGCAAAGGGTAAGGTTAATTCACTAAGGGTGAAAGACATGGAGGAGATCCCAATGTAGGGACTCGACCCCACTTGATGAGATGGCACATTTAGGAGGGGTGGCACACATCCCAAGGCAACCACACGCCCTCATCACTCCACTTCCACTCCTCACCACTCCAATTAACCCCACTCATCCTCACTTCACTCACCCTTCACACCACTCCAATACCCTTCCACCTCACTTCACTCCACACACCTCCACTCAAACTCACGCATCACTCCCTTAACCTCACGCATCTCCTCTTAGACTTGCACATCCCTCTTTGGAGTTATCACACCTTATGATATTTAAGCAAAGCTACCCCTCCTCCATTGTTAGTTGGAGTTTTGGGAAGTTATACCTACATTGTTGTATCATTTTTTCATTTCTAATATTGAATAAAGAGACTTTGGAGTTCCATCGGTGTTGATGTTATGTGTGGATGCTTGAATCTTATGCTATGGTTATGAGGTAATTTGTATTTTGCTTCAATTTTGTGTATCTATTGCAAAGGATTTGAAAGTATGCTTTCATACAGTAGAGTGAGGTAAATCTAGCTTGATTAATCTCATTTCTTTTCTTATAACTCATAAACTTTTATATTGCATGTCTTTTTTTTGGTTAAACTAACATGCAAATCTGAGTTTTTGTTTTATGTAGGAGAGACCTTCTTTAACAGTGTTTGCAGGGTTGAAGTGAATTTGTTTACAGGTTCTTCAATCTTGGAAGATTGAATGGTTGTAGTTTCAACCTTCATTTGTCCAAGATTATCAAGGAATAAATCTCCCTCTACTCTTCATTAAGGACTCCATAGCCCATATTTTTCAATTCTTGAAAACAAGAGCTTGGTTACTTCAGAATTTATTTGGTTACTTCATTCATGCAAGCATAAGAAGCTAGATTTGAATTCAAATCTTAACTTAGTTTCATTTTTGCTTGCAAAGTATCTAGATCTAGGCATTTCGTTTTATCTATCTAAAGCTAGATCTAGTTAAGAAAAGCTCCTTTATTGCTAGTTTATTTTCTGTAAAATTTAAAGGACTGAAGGGGTATGATTGATTGAGCTTCATTTATCTTATTTGGCAAAATCAAAGTGCTTTCATTTTTTGTCAAAAAAGGCATCCCTAAAATCTCTAAAAAATTACAAGTTTTAGCATAAGTTTTACTTAGTCAAGTTTTTGCATTTTTTTTGTGAGTTGACCAAAGACGCTTCTAAAGTGTTTTTGGTCATCTTTTGGATTTAATTACTTTCTGTTTAATTGCAGAAATAACAAGCACAAGGGGATATTCCATTGATTTTGGCGAATTCAGGGCTTTCGAAGCATCTGGGGGTTTTTCACTTCATCAAAGAAGATTTTTTTGTTTTAATTTTTTTGTAATTCTTAAGATCCAAAACTTATAAGGATCCAGGTTTCTAAAAAGAAGAAGCTCAAAGAGAACTTAGTTCTCATTGTAATAGGTTTAATAAAAGTGGTCCCTCTTGTGCCCAGTTTATCCATCCCCATTAGGGGGATTTCGTGTGTCGTGGTTTGGCCTTACTTTCTTTATGTGCAAGTTTGATCTTTTGATCTTAAACACACACACAAGAATAACCAAATCTAACACACATGACACTCACATTTCACATGCATGTCTAAAAAATACTTTAAATCTTTATGCATGTTTAGTTTAGAGCTTATTTTCCACTATCAACAATAACTCTTGCAAATTTTCTATTTTTCAAGTTTCTTGCAAAGCTTTCAGTTATTTACAAATTTTATCTCTTTCAGTCTTGCAAATTCAATAAAACTTGTTTGTAGTTTAATTAGGGAAATCTCGGAAGTTGTTAGCTCAATGCGTGGGAAAGCGCCTAAGGGAAATATGTGAAATAAGACGAGCCCTCTCGGGACTTGGCTTCCCACTCGTTTTGGACATCCGACACCCTTAGTGAACTTACTGGTGAGACCTCTTGTGTTTTGGTAAGTTCTCCGCAAGTTTCCAAAAAAAAAGAGCTAGCCTCTAAAGAGGCCACATATTCTCTCATTAATCTACCTTTAATTTATCTTAATAAAACACTCGATCAACAATTTCCCACGACTCCTTTTAAGACACCGTTACAACTGGTTTATCTTTATGTATGTGAATAATTTACTTCATTCATGCAATTGTCTAACTAATTTCATTAATCTTGCAGATCTCGTATCCTACTTGATATATTCATGCTTATGGACAAATGGTTTATATGATTATCTCAAATGATGAATGTTAAGTGTCGAATGCCTTTGTTTTATTAAGCAATAAACTCCTAGAAGTAGTTCTTTTTCTTTTCTTTGTTTAAAGGAGCCTTAGATTATTTTTATAGGGACTACCCCCCTTGGCTTCACTAGGAGTTGGTCTAGACGGAGGAGTTGAAGATCAGGTGACATCACCTTGACTCGAAACTTTCCCCCAAGGACACACCAAGTGGATTGAAGGTTTCTTCCACGTTAGCCCAAGTCTGTATAAGGCGGAAATAGGGAACTCCAGATATATTTGAACCTCAAAAAGTGTATCTTTTGTGTGCCACGTGGCAATATGTTAGGCCACATAGTATGCTGAGAAGGAGTTCTGGTAGACCCAACCAAATTTGCGGTCATTTTGAATATGCCACCACCTACGAGAATTAAACAGTTGCACTCAACGTTGGTCACACAAGGTACTATCACAAGTTCATTAGAAGGTATGTGACTATTACTGCACCCCTGGAAAATCTACTAAAGAAGTTTTAATTGTTCCAGTGGACACCAAAGTGTGATCGAGCATTTGAAATCCTGAAGAAACATCTCAGCACAACACCTATTTTGATATTTCCAAATTGGGAAAATGAATTTCATGTGCACTTGGATGCATCAGGTATTGCCCTGGGAGCCATCTTAGCACAACCAGGAGATGGAAATACGGATCATCCCATCTATTTTGCTAGAAGGAAGCTATCGCAAGATAAACGCAACTATACAACCACATAAAGGGAGGGTTTGGATATGATCTATGCTCTAAAGAAGTTTAGAAATTACTTTTAATGATCTCACTTTAAATTTTTTACTGATCATTTTGCATTAAAATATCTAGTTAACAAGCCTGTCTTGGAAGGAATAATTTGTCGATGGTTGTTATTGTTTCAGGAATTTTCATTTGAGGTGATCGTGAAACCTGGAAGATGCAACGTGGGTCTCGATCACTTGTCTAGATTGGATTCAGGGGAGAGTGGAGGAGCAATCGATGATCAACTCCCAGATGGAGACCTCTTTCGAGATGAGGTAGTACTAGAATACCTGTAATATATAGTAGTTTTCCTAAGTACATGGGACTTCCCAGAAACGTACTCTGCAACTCAAAAAATATATATGGTGGTTCGACCAATGGACTATCAATTGATCCTGAGGGAAGTGTATAAGTTGGGCCTAGACAGTATCCTCAGGAGGTGTGTTTTGCACCATGAAAGACAAGACATCCTCTGAGAGTGCCACAATGGAGTTGCGGGAGGCCATGTTAGAGGAAAGGACACTGCGTAGAAAGTCCTCCAAGATGGGATATGGTGGGCCACACTCTTCAAATATGTGAAGGAGTATGCTAGATCTTGTGACATTTTCCAAAGAGTAGGTAATCCATCAAGACGAGACAAATTACCTCTTCAGCCAGTTCGTGCTTTGCAGGCATTTGAGAAGTGGGTGGTTGATTTTATTGGACCGATCAACACCATGGCTAAGCACTCAAAGGCCAGGTATATTATCACTGCAACCGATTACCTAACACAATGGGCAGAGGCAACAGTTGTTCAGGATTGTTCAACCGATACCGCTGCCAGGTTTATCTTTGAAAACATTATCACTCGATTTGTATGTCCTAGGAGTCTAACTAGTGATCAGGGTGGTCATTTTATCAGTAGTACAATAGAAAAGATTACACCAGATTTCTTGATCCAATATCATAAAAGAAACCCCTACCATCCACAAGACAATGGCACAATGGATGAATTTAACAAGATTTTGGAAACAGGTTTGCCGAAGGTTTGTTGCACAAATAGGGAAGATTGGGATGACAGAGTCCCAGCAGTTTTGTGGTCTTACAAGATGACCAAAAAGAAACTTCACAAGTATACTCCATTTCAGCTAGTTTATGGGAAAGAGGTTGTGATACCTGCATATTTCATTACCCCTAGTCGCTACATAGCCCATGTTACACATATGTCAGAGGATGAATCAGTTGCGCAGAGGTTTATGGAGTTGCAAGAACTTGAGGAGACCAAGTTTTTAGCAGACTTCCATCAAACAATTGAGAAAGCCAAGAAGAATTCTTGGCACAACATGCATATTAAGGCCAAAACATTTGCACAAGGAGATAAGGTCCTACTTTATGACAGGCAATACCAGAAACATCCAGGAAAGTTGTGCATGCATTGGTTGGGCCCATTTATAGTTGCGGAGATCCGACACTCTGGAGAAGTAACTGGATGGTATACTTCGACCAGGATGGGTGAATGGCACTAGCTTGAAACCTTATATTTCTCAAGACTAAGATAAATGATTGTTTCTCTAGTCCAAAGGAGCATATATAATATTTAGATTTGAATTTCTGTAATTTCCTTAAATTCAGTTAATAAAGTCGAAGTGTGCAATGTTGTGATGCAACATGTATTTGATTTTTTCAGTCTAAGAATTACTTTGGTGTAGAACTAATTACTCAGCAGCACAGGGTCAAAAGAGCCATGAGTACATTAAATGAAGTCATTAAATATGATGGGGACCCCATTATGGTCAGAGTGAGAGCGAATCTAAATGAAATCTCAGTCCATGTGTCACAGGAACCATGTCTAGTCATAGCCTTTATGATCACTACAGTAACCTTTCTGAACTCTGTTAGACCATAAAGTCACGATACACGAAGTTTCCATCGATATTCGCACCAGGATTCTCAATCGTTCAAATGGTAAGTCCTAAGGCCGGCCATGTCCATGTCCAACTTGTTCAGTAAATTCCAGAATTCCCCAATAGATTTACCTCGTTAAATAGTCACACCAGACACCTCAACTCCAGGTTGTGTCTATAGGATTAATCATGAGTGGCCTTAGGATTAACGACAGATCCCACCATCTGGCCTAAGTATAAAGTTGTGTGAACTCAACATAAGACTTATTGTTTGCTATTTTGTGTTTGAGATTTCTAAATTGTTAGAGAGTCTGCAAAATTATCTCAGTGATGACCCTGAAGCCCAGTATAGTCAGTCTAAGTCTCTTAGCAATCCAGAGAAATGATGTCAAGAGCTACATGAATTCTAAGTTCAGTATCCAAAGAAGCAGTTCCTGATGAGTCGTGTGATCCCTGGGTTGAAGTCGTGGGTGACCTCAAAGGAAAGGTCAAGCAAGTGAAGCTCCTCGACCTCAACCTGACATACCAGATGTTATTCCCACAGATGAACAATAAGGTGTTCTGTAATTTGGCTCCAGATGATATGGGAGGGATTTATTTCGTGTCAAAGTCGGATTTTATCAACCTCTTCAACTCCAGCATTATGAATCTCTGAGACTTACCAGTTTTCAGCTCTACTAGTGAGGTTGCACGGTGTACCAAATTCCTTATCAGTCGGGTGCATGATAGGAGCCTATGACTTGATCGACGGTATCCAATTCATGTAGAGTATATCCATCAACTCACGGTCCTATCCATCGAAGGTGAAGATGTATCAAAAGGGTCCCAAGGCCCCAGTAAACATGGGAAGAAAAAGGGAGAACCCAGCTTGTATGAAATATTTCATACAAAGAGAGGGGGGCACATGGACAAGATTGACCCAATCCTAGCAGAGACTGTCAGAACAACTTGCTATATGATTTCTAGCAAGGTAATGAGGTTCTATTAAAATGGAGAGTGCATGTTGGATGCCCTATCAATGGCATATTTTTTTGCTAATGGAGCGATGTTCAACTGGTGTAGCTACCTGTTGGAAGAACTCCTGGTAGCATGTGAGGAAGTTCAGGAGAAGGACATAACCTTCACCTATGGATACTTGTTCATTGTGGTCACCATGATGAAGTGTATGCCACCTTCAGGAAGACCACTATCACCAACCAATAAAGGACAATTAGCAAAGATGTTTGAACCTTGGCACTCAAGGTCGGACTCAAAGAACACAACATTTAACAATGCAGTGTTCTTGAAGTGGTAAAATTGGCTGCTAGATGCAACTCAAAGGTTGCGCGTACCACATGAGTTGCTCAACCTGAACATGAGGAATCTTCCATTCAATTTGAACTGCCACCATAATTTATTTTGGCCCGGGCATGTCAAATCTGAATACTTTCACTAGTGGATGTTGTCGTTCTACCTGGATGAGGAGGCCTTTGACAACGAAGTAATTTCATGGCCAGGAGTGAAATGAAACCTGCGCAAGTCATGGATGCACTACCTTCTACCTGTGGAGCTCTTGAAGAAAAAGTGATAGGAAGCAGGGGTGTGACCGAGCTTAGGCCCATAGGAGAAAAAGCAAATGCTCCAATCCATACAAACACAGAGAAGGAGAAAGAGGAGATGCAACCACTGGAACACAAGAAGAGGAAATTTAAAATGTTTCTGTAGCTTCCATAGAAAACCATGCTGACATGTAAATATGTCAATGACATCCTTAACGTTGCTTTCATTTGAGACCCTTTGGTCAAGAAACCCATGACAGGGATCTCCCCAGTGAAGGTCATGAATCCTCATCCAATCTCATCGACCATACCTCGTACTCGAGCATCCCAAACTATCATTGACATCCAGGATGATACTGAGCCTGATACCACTACATCCATGACCATCATCACCTAAAAACCACCATCACCCACACAAACCTAATCGACACCGTAAGAAACAACCATCCAACCCCAAACCATTGAACCTAAGCCCATGCAATTGGATCTACCCGAACTACCTGAGCATGTACCAGAACTCACTGGTCTAAACACAAAAGTCCTGAGCCAGTCAATTGTTCCATTTGTACCCATTCAAGACACTTTGTCTTTGACGGAGACTCAAATTGTGCCAATACCTCAAGCCCCAAGCCCTCAACGCCCTCTTTCAACAATCAATGTTGAGAGTGCCATCCAAAGAAGCGGAACCATAGAAATTGTGGTCCAAAAAGAGGCAGAAGTACCAAAGTTTTAGAAGGAACTTGAAATGATGTCAGGACAAAGTGCAACTTCGTTGCAAGAGAAATTGGATCTAGTACTAAAGAACCCACAACAGTGCACAGAGATGGTGTAGCTCTGCTAGGAGAAAATAGAGATTCTCCCATTCCTTCCATCAACGATAAGGATGAGACTTGTGTAGCAGTTGTAAGGTCCATCTAAAGGGGAGAAAGAGGTGGACACATCGTTGGAACACTCAATCGCCAGTGGACTCCCATTGCAGGTCTAAGTACCCAGGGAGGCCACTACTTCTTCTAGTGACCTCACTCAATGGCCATCAACACAACTAATAAGGATGATCAGAGCCTCAACTAATCAACTGGAGTAGAGGCTCCAGTAAGCCAAATAGGAAGCATAATTTTTCGGATATGCATTTTTAATAGGCCAATACTCGGATACAGAACTATAGAATTGGAAAATGTAAAACTATGAATCACAAGCAAAAGAGTGTTGTTTGATAGAAATGATACCAATAAGATGATCTAAATCATACTTCTCATTACAAGCAATACCTATTGTCTCCGAAATAAATCTCAAGCATACACCAACACTAATTCTGACACATTAACACATGGAGCAACCTTTCTGGTTCAACAAAAGAAACTTTCCATCGACGCATGTTGACGAAGTGTCCAAGTCAGTTGGAAATTAGTGGAGACTGCAAAGTCTAGTATAATAATTTATAGGCCAAGCAACCCAATGGTGGGAGACACATGCACCTTGACTGTAAATGTGGAACACTGACACTCTTTTCTTTGTCGAAAGATTCAGTCGAAAAATATTGTTAGCCAATATTGACATCCCGATGTTCAACCTGGGTTCAAACCATTCGCTCACATCCAACAATGTGAGAAGGAATCGAGGAAATTAGGCTATAGAGATGAAAGGGTATGACCTCACATGTTTCCAAACACATTGGATTGCATACCCCAAAACTGGTATAAAATTGGGGAAGTGTGTGGACACACATTCAAATAGAATGAAATAAAAAATAACTTCCATAAAGACTTTAATTCAAACCTAAAGAGACACTGTTGCAGGACACAACAAGAGAGATCAAAATTTTCTTGGAACAACCAAGTCCCTAGGAAACTCATAAAAAAGGGAAAAATAAAAGTTGACATGAGATCGAATTCAAATTGTAACTTAATGTCGACACACAATTCAAATAAGATCATAGCTCGTCGAATAAACATGGAAAACATATTTTTTCTAGGACAAATCTTTCGATGGAAGAAAACCCATGTAGAAGTACAAAACCATGTAAAAAAAATCTAATTTGTAACCAAGGAAGATGAGAAAGATGATACCGAAAAACATGACTTTCCATCGAGTTATAATAAAGTTGTGGAAGGAAAACATTGTTGCATTATGTTGTCATTGATGTCAAAGAGTTGATGTCTTTTCATAGTATCATTGATGTATTGATCGATGGCCTATGTTGTCATAGATGTAATTGATGTCAAAGATGTCAAGTGATTTCATAGTGATGTATTGTCATGGATTAATGTATAGACGAGATGATGTAAAGGTTGGTCATTATTGTCTTGTCATGGTTGATAGGAATAACCAATGGATAAACCCCAAACTGGTCCCCTTATGGTGAAAGCCCTCACAGGAATATTCTCTTGGATAAAGTTCTCAAAGTGGTCCCCTTATGGTGAAATCCCTCACGAGAAGACACTTTGTGAAGTCCAAATGGTTAGGTAGCCTACTAGTGTGGTTAGGGAACCAAATTTTGATTGAGGAATAATGTAATGAAGATCAATGAATTTGAAGAAGAAACTAGTCCATATGGATAGTATATGTCATTCCATTTCCGGTGATATGTGGAACGTCACTTAACTCCTCACGGTTAGAGAGTTATGACCATGTGAAGTTGGAGAACCCTCATGTGTTATCTAGAAGCCTCTAGAAGGTCAAAGAAGTCAAATTATTCCAGAAGCTCCTAGAAGAAGTTGACCAGTCAAAGTGGTTAGTCATGGGTTAAGTGGTTACAACTAGAAAACAATTAAAAATAAATTAGTTTCAACTATAATTGGAGAGTTTACTATTTGTGGATAAAGTGGTTAAGTGGGCAAAGTGGCTAAGTAAACAAGAAGTTAGTTAAGGGAAAAGAAATTATGAATTGAATAATTATAGAAAAGTTAGTTGCAACAAGAAGTTGTGAGTAAAGATAAATTATTTAAATAATAAAGTTGTCAAAGTGGTTGCAAAGAGAAATTATTTAAATAATAAAGAGGTTGCAACAAGAAGTGGTGAGTTTACTATTTATGGATAAGTCAAAGTGGTTGCAAAAGAAATTAATTAAATAATAAATTTAGTTGCAACAAGGACTGGAGAACTTACTATTTGTGGAAAGTGGTTAGGACAAAGTGGTTAAGTGGATAATTCTAGAGGAAGCTACTTGGAGAGTATAAATAAGACAACAATGATCTCCCATCAGTATCCATTGAGCATATTGAATATCTACAAGTGACTAAGGTAACCAAAGGAGAACTCAGGTGAATTTCAGAGGGAAGGTGAAGTAAAGAAGGCTAAAATTCAAGGTGTTACCACTCAATAGTTTTCTAGGCTCTAAGAGAAAAACATCAAGGTAACCATTTCAGACCAAAATTTTGACTGAAAGTTATCCCTTTCAGTCAGAGAAGGCTCTCTCTGCAATTCTACTACCCAATTTCACTTAAATCGCATCTTGATATTAATCTCAATGAACATATTTTCTGTAAAGTAAGGGTTTTGGGTTTATGAGTGGTTGAACAAGAATCAAATACAAGCTATGGGCATGGAGTCATGAGTTTGAAACTCAAAGGTAAAGGTCAATAATGGTTTGTAAGTAGTTCAAAAACAAAGGAAATATAGGCAGTGTTTTCAAAACATAAATCTTATGTCATGTAGTAGAAGAGTAAAAGAAAAATATATTTGAATATGAAGCATCGCTTAAGATGAATTTCACATCCAACTTTAGAGAAAGAAAAATGAAGTGTTCAAAGCATTATTGAAAATGATTTTGGAATCACTCTACTGCAATGAAAACTGGAAACATAGACATTCATATGATAACAAAGATAAGGAAACATGAACATGAAAGGAGAACACACTTTCGAAAACACCTGACACAGGAATCTTTGTTGCAGAAAATTCTTAGTACTTATTTATTGATCCATTTCCATTAAACACAAAAAACAAAAAACAGAGCATGGATATAGCTTACTTCTCCCTTTGGTCGAATCTAGGAAAATTTAAAATTTTTTAAAAGGGTGGATCAACAAGAAAGAAAAAGTAAGAAAGGGAGGGCAACAAACTGCATATCAGTAGGCTACATCATTGGGCAATGGAGTCACACAAGCATCCTGAAGTTAGAAGGAAGTTGAAGAGCATATCATAAAAATGGATTATAAGATGATAGATGGAAGAAAGAATAAGTTAACATAAAGTAGATCATCCATTGAACAAAGATCCTCTCTGCAAAACAAATGGGAAAGCTACTTGAATAAATACAATGCGTTATAGGCAATCACAACAAACCCTTTGTTGCTCAGGAATCTATAAATCAAATACAACCATTGATCCTCAAAAGCTACAATTCATTCAAGTAAGATAGAAATTCAGATGAACAACAAAGAGAACACAATCTGATATAATTAATCTCATGAATATTCAATGACAAAAATGTCGGTTACAAACAGGCCCTCAGGCTTACAAATCAACAACTAGAACTGCTCCTCAAGCTTTCTCCTCTCTTGGATCATGAATCCAACCCTTTTCTCATCAAAAACCCTTTAATTTATAGTGAATAATATATATCTACCCTAAGGAGGTCAAAACAAAGGATTTACATAGGATCCTCCTCCATTTAAGAGTCTTGTTACAAAAGATTCCAACAAAATCCTAACAAATTCCTATTTTGGGGGGATTTTGTCTATGATGATAAATGTCTTTTGAAACAACTCATCCTGATTGATCTGGATATGGAACACATGTCCCTCATGTCCAAAAAACTCGTAGGAGACCATTCAAACCTGCCTTGACAGGTGACAACCTCCAAACAAGGCGAATATCCAACAACTATGCAAAAAGAGAGTTTGCAGTGCCAGTTTGCAATGCACTGGTGTTTTAATTATATCTCTTGAATTACAAACTGGGTTAGGCTGAAATTTGGACAACAAATCAATGACATTATAATTCTCCTCCAAAAAACATTTCAGAAAAACCCACATCAGCGTTTTGGATTTATGATCAAATATGTAAAAGAAGTTTCTACATGAAATGAGTTCGCAACGAAGTTAGCAGTGCATGTCACCAGTGCAGAGCATGAGTTCGCAGTGCCAAAAGGAAAAAACATCCAAAACTAGTTTCTCGATCTTCAAACAGGATGAAAACCCTTATTGAGTACCTGATGGTCCTAATGTTGTTGTGGATGTTAATAAGTCTGAACGTGAGTGCCTGCAACCTATCCAAGCTACAACACTCCTCCTTAACTAGTTTGCAATGCCAACTCAAATATAGATTGCACACTTTGAGGAGTTTGTTAGTTGGTGGTATGCCATAATTCCTGGAGAAATGGTTAAATTGTAGGCTCTGAAAACCATAAATCCTCCTTGACATGATCAATCTTATGTGTTAACATCTGGCTCCATAGGGGACGACATGCTCCCTGTGAGATGCCAAGAACATGCAGTTCTAGTGCCTTATCCATTCCATCTCTTTCCACAAAACATGTATGCATGAGAGAACCTCTGCTCCTTATTGAAAACTGAGAACATTCACACAATAAAAACAAAAACCATTGCAAAGCAAATGCAAATTGAAGGTTGCATTCAAACTGAAAACCAAATTCTTGCATGGAAAACATATTTAAATACATTCCTACTACTAACTGCTGAAAAACTGAACTTTCAAATATATACAAATTTCCTCAGTAACCATACAAATAACTTTGTGACTGAATTATCTTCATCCTCATCTCGGCAATTGAGCACTAAGTTACAATAGAGACATAATGAAAACCACAGATACTTCCTTGAAAAATCATAATTACAATCTAGGAACTTTGTTCTTATGATGACAACAACCGAAAATCTATTTCTGCAAAACATCTCCATACATATAGCAACAAGATATTGAAATCCATACAAAACTTGTTGTGGCTCATCAATGAATTCTTCCTTGGTTGATTCAAGCATTGGATGGCTTGAAAATTGTTGTAATATATTTCCACTCTTTTCACCAATTTCCAGTGAATATGGGTGAATATGAAATGGGATCTCAAGATCTATAGTTGGGACTAGCTCATTTTTACATTTGTAATAATCAAGCTAAAAATGAGAGTTGTCAATAAGTAGTGTATCAGACACATGTATATATGCTTCTATTCCATTTTATTGTGAAGGCATATCATAATGAAGATCATTCAAAACTTCTTGATCATCATGAAAAGTACTTTCTTCTATGGAAAATTCTTCATCACAAGTATGCTTTTCGTGACAAGCAAAGTCTTTACAAAGTAAAGAAAATTCATCACAACATTTTTCATAAAGAAGTTCAGCAGAAACATACTCCTTACAAAACAAATTAAAAGAAGCATGAAAACATATCAAAGAGTTGATACTGGCAACTGGAAGAGATCGGCACTAGTCACGTGTTATTCCCTCTAATGAGTACCTGTAAATCTTGATCTGAACATCCTCATGCACAATCTGAAGTTGATGAATAAAATCATGTAAATCTAGCAAGTGTTCAGCTGGTACTTCCCAATATTCTCCTTTAAATATGGGAAGGAAACCTTCCCATTCATCTCTACTAGGCACTGGATTTGGAAAACTAATTATCTTTGAAAAATCACAGAAAGCATACCTCTAAGCTAGGATCTTGTCCATTTCAAAATAGTGGAGTTGCCAATAGATATATGAACAATGGAGTCTTCATGGTGAAATATAAGCAGTCTAAAAGTGTCTAGCTTCAATTCACCATCCAAAGCTAGATCTAATCATCATAGTTCAACCAGGGAAGGTGTCTTCATTGTCATCCTCGGAAATGGTGCCAAGATTTTAGCACTCAACAATTTTCTAGGTTGTAGGAGAAAACCATCAAGGTAACCATTTCAGACCAAAATTTTGACTGAAATCTGGCCCTTTCAGTGAGAGAAGGCTCTCTTTGCAAGTCTGCTACCCAATTTCACTTAAATAGCAGCTTGATATTAAGCTCAATGAACATATTTTCTATAAAGTAAGGGTTTTGGGTTTATGAGTGGTTGAAAAAGAATCAAATACAAGCTATGGGCATGGAGTCATGAGTTTGAAACTCAAAGGTAAAGCTCAATAATGGTTTGTAAGCAGTTCAACAACAAAGGAAATATAGGCAGTGTTTTCAAAACATAAATCTTATCTGATGTAGTAGAAGAGTAAAATAAAAAGATATTTGAATAGGAAGCATTGCTTAAGATGAATTTCACATCCTACTTTAGAGAAAGAAAAATAAAGTGTTCAGAGCATTATTGAAAATGAGTTATGAATCACTCTACTACAATGAAAATTGAAAACATAAACATTCATATGGTAACAAAGGTAAGGAAACATGAACATGAAAGGAGAACACACTTTTGAAAACACCTGACACATGAATCTTTGTTGCAGAAAATGTTTAGTACTTCTTTAATGATCCATTTCCATTAAGCACAAAAAACAAAATACAGAGCATGAAGATAGCTTACTTATACCTTTGGTCAAACCTGGAAAAAATTAAAAGGATGGGTCAGCAAGAAAGAAAAATAAATAAAGGGAGGGCAACAAACTGCATATCAGTAGGCTACACCATTGAGCAATGGAGTCACACAAACATCCTGAAGTTAGAAGGCAGTTGAAGAGCATATCCAAAAAATGGATTATAATATGGAAGATGGAAGAAAGGATAAGTTAACATAAACTAGATCATCTATTGAACATAGATCCTCTATGCAAAACAAATGGGAAAGCTACTTGAATAAATACAATGAGTTATAAGAAATCACAATAAACCCTTTGTTGCTCAAGAATCTATAAATCAAATACAACCATTGATCCTCAAAAGCTACAATTCATTCAATTAAAATAGAAATTCAGATGAACAACAAAGAGAACACAATATGATATAACTAATCTCATGAATCTTCAATGACAAAAATGTTGGTTACAAACAGGCACTCAGGCTTACAAATCAGCGACTAGAACTGCTCCTCAAGCTTTCTCCTCTCTTGGATCATAAATCCAACCATTTTCTCATCAAAAACCCTTTCATTTATAGTGAATAATATATATATACCCTAAGGAGTTCTAAACCAAGGAGTTACATAGGATCCTCCTCCATTTAGGAGTCTTGTTACAAAATATTCCAACAAAAGCCTAACAAAATCCTATTTTTGGGGATTTTGTTTATGATGATAAATGCCTTTTGAAACAGTGCATCCTGATTGAAACAAAAAATTTCACTCATGTACAACAAACTCCTAGGAGACCATTCGAACCTTCCTTGATAGGTGGCAACCTCCAAACAAGGCAAATATCCAACAACTATGCAAAACAAAGAGTATGCAGTGCACTAGTGTTTTAATTATATATCTTGAATTACAAACTAGTTTGGGCTGAAATTTGGATAGAAAATCAATGACATTATCATGATCCTCCACAAAAAAAATTATAAAAACCCACATCACCTTTTTGGATTTATGATCAAATCTATAAAAGCAGTTGCTACAGGAAATGAGTTTGCAACGCCTATCACTACTGTGCAATGCCAGTTCATAGTGCCAAAAGGAAAAAAAAAATCAAAAACCACTTTCTCGATCTTCAAACAGGATGAAAACCCTCATGGAGTACCTAATGGTCCTAACTCTATTGTGGATGTTGATAAGTCCAAACGTGAGTGCCTGCAACCTATCCAAGCTACAACGCTCCTCCTTAACTAGTTCACAGCACTAACTCAAATATAGCTTGCACACTTAGAGGAGTCTGTTAGTTGATGGTGTGACATAATCCCTGGAGAAATGGTTAGATTGTAGGCTCTGAAAACCATAAATCCTCCTTGACATGATCAATCTTATGTGTTAACACAAGGGATGATAAAGTCTTTAGATGATGCTTTCTAAGGTATGTTATTTACAATTCATCTCACCATTTTAGAAATAATTTTTTATATATAATGATTCAGACGAAAAAATATTTTGGATGTTGAGACAACATATCCAAGTAACTGTGATAAAATTTTCAGCTTGTGGGTCGTTGTATTTTTGGAGTTACACTCCGTGGAAACTAGGTTTTGTGGTTAGTCCAATAAAAACGTCATAACTTCTTAATAACATATCCAAATTCAGTAAGAGAAACTATATTGGTTAGAGTATTGTCTGTAGTATGTTGTGAAACATTTTCATATCCATACAACAAATATTCTATGTGGGACATGCTCTACATGTTTGCTCTCTAGAATAAGCTAGAATTCAACACGGTATTCCATTTTTGGTATAACTCATTTTCTGGGAGGTTCCAAGTAGTGAAACCTAGAGGAATTGTAGACAAGACACTGAAGAATATTGTGTACCATTTTTAGACCTTTATTCATTACATGTACAGAGTTATGATTGTTTCAAGTTAGGGTTGTTGAAAATAAAGTAAAGTTTAATGAAAATGTTAGTTTCTTGTTGTTGAAGTTAAGGAAGGTTTGTAGGTCTATGATCACATACACCATGTATGTTACATATTTATAGATCAGATTTGGATGATGATATTGATGATACAGGTTGAGGTGACAGGTTGTGCATATTTGATGCACTTGTATTGGTATAGATTGTTGGTACAGTTTGACATATTTCTTTATATCTACAAGTTGGGTATTGTACTTGAGGGTTGGATTACTCACATATCGATTGGTGCGGAGATACGTAGGCTGGGTCTTTCATTGAGATTTGGTGCTCTCTTGGAGTTGGTTATCTATTTCAGTTGGTGTTGATAAAACCCCAAGGATTTTAGTCTATAATACAAAAGAAACTTATACATATATCTGATGTTCCTTCCATTCTTTATTGTGATGGTGGATAGCTCTTTATTGTTAATGTATGTAATTAAGATATATTTACATGAAAGAAACTAACTATGAATGAAATTAATAAGTAATGATGTTGTGAATGGTGATTGCTAACTAAATTTTTGTGAGAAGTGTAAAAATATCCCTCACATTGATTCACCCCCCCTCTCAATGTGATCAGTGTGTCCAACAAATTCCAATTGGACAATTCAAAAGTTCCTAAATGGATGGATGTGGAAATTAAAAAAAAAGAGTTTGACATTTCAATAGATGATAGACCAAAAATGGATAGAATAAGTGACTATTGGTTTGACAAGCAGACCATGGAAATAGTCGACCCGCTAAAAGAATATCAAGATGTCTTTGCACGATACTACAAAGATCTCAAAGGATTGGTGTAAGAGACGAGTGAAATGAAAATCGAAATCATCCATGACGCCAAACCTATTAAAAAAAACCATATAAGCCAACACAAAAAAACAAACCCACTGTCCAAAAATAAATTGAATCCATGCTCGATGTTGGTATTATATATCCAATCTAAAAGTTAGAATGGGAAATCCCCATGGTCCTGCAACCCAAGAAGCGCGACCCAATGAAATTAAGAATATGTGTCGACTTCCTAGGACTGAATAAACTCACAGTGATCAATCCATTTCTGACACCATTTGTTGATGATATTATCAATGAAGTAGCAGGACATGAATGTTACTTGTTCATCGATGGATTTTATGGGTACAATGAAGTACCTATAGCTAAGGAATATCAAGAAAAAAATACAATTTTTTTTTCTTCTGAATTCAGATCATTTGCATAAAAATTCATGTCGTTTGGCCTAAAAAATACCCCACCAGTCTTCTCAAGGATAATGGTAAAGGAATTTCAGGAATATATTTATAAAACAATGGTCATGTACTTTGATGACTTGACTATATACAACCTACTAAAATACCACTTCCAATGGTTAAGAACGATGTTGGAAATATGCAAGCCAATCCAATTATCTTTAAACATCAAAAAGTGCATTGTTTCCACGCCTATAGGCATATTGTTGGGCCATATTGTATGCAAGGATTAGATAAAAGTCAACATGGCCAAAATTAAAATCATCCTTGACTTGAAACCACCATTCAACCAAAAATAGATCAAAATATTCCTTGGTCACATGGATTATTACATAAAGTTCATATGTCACTACTTCGACATCATGTTTCCAATTGATGAGATTTTAAAGAAAGAAGTAGAGTTCTAATGGATCCAGGAATGTACAAATATTTTGAACTATTAAAAATAAAATGGGTGGAAGTGTCCATCCTTCGATTTCCAGACTGGTCAAGGAAATTTCATGTTCATGTTCATGATTTAAATGTCGTTGTTGGTGCATTCTTAGCCCATTTGTATGATGACATGGTCAACCACTTGAACACAGATGTTATTCAGAAACTAAATAAAGCATAAAGGAATTATTTGATGACTAAATATGAAGCTTTAGCAATGATTTTTTCCTTGCAAAACTTTCGACACTATCTACTAGCGAATCTATTTACATTTTTCATAGACCATCAAGCATTGTAATATCTAGTCAATAAACTAGTCCATCAAGGGAAAATTTGTCAATGGCTACTAGTCTTTCAAAAATTCGACTTTGAAGTAGTAGTTAACCCGACAAAGAAGTATGTCGGCCCAAATCATCTATCCCGACTTGAAATAGGGGAAGATATAACAGGGATAGATGATGAATTACCATAACTGAATTTATTCAGGGTTGAAGTCGTTCCAAAAGAACTAGAATAAATCACAAATTTTCTAGAAGAAGGGAAAGCACCTAAAGATCTCACAACCAATAAACAAAAAATCCTAGCCATAAAATTTGCACCATTCACTCTCATGAATGGATATATTTACAAGCTAGGATTTGAAAACATTATGTGGCAATGTGCATTAGAGCATGAACGTGAAGACATCATCAATGAAGCACATGTATGCCCGACAAGGGGGTCACTTTCAAGATGACACGACAACTAGGAAAATCCTTCAAGCTAGAATTTGGTGGCCAAATTTACATAGATACTATCAAGAACAAGTAAATAAATGCGACAAGTGTCAAAGGTTAGGCCTACCATTATGGAAGAAGGAAATTCCCTTGCACTCAGTAAACCCCATTTTATCGTTTGAAATCTAGGATATTAATTTTGTCGACCCTTTCCAAAAACGTGTGAAAAGGTTGGGAGAAAAATACATTATTAAAACCGTTGAATATTTAACAAAGTGGGAAAAAGTAAAATATTTAACAAAGTGGGAATATTTAACAACCGCAAAGTTTATTTATGAAAATATAGTAACCATATCTAGTTGTCCCTTAAAGATAATCAATGATCAAGGAACCCACTTCATCAAGAGTATTATCGAAGTATTGTTGAATAAATGCATGATCAACACATTAAGAAAAAAGACATCAATAATGGAGACTTGGTACTTCTATATGAAAACTGAGTAAAAGGTAAACCAAGCAAGCTAGAGACTGCATCGATGGGTTCGTTTATGGTCGATGAAATATGAACTTCATGATAAATACAGTTGAAAACCATACAAGGGCACCATTTCAAGAAGTCGATCAATGGGGCCCATCTAAAAAGATAACATACATAGTTTCCTAAATCCCTACTAGTGAAAACCTCCTTGGGGGAACCAATAGGACTCGACTAGGTCGAAAACCCATTAGGGAGACCCAAGTTGAAAAAATGAATAAAGAAAATAAATAAAAAACAAATATATATAAAAAGATTAAAAGAAAAGGCTAAGCTAAGTTCAGAAAATCCATAAGCATAATCAATTAGTCAATTGTCGAGATTATGTACAAAAAATTGTATAGTACAAGCTATATGATCGGTCGAACACACTCAATGTATTCACTCATGAATATCATATTTCAATATGAGGAGAGAACATAGTCCCTGGGAAACAATTAGAGAAGAAACACAGAAACCAAGAGCAAGTTCAATACCCAGACGAGACTTGCGCCACTACTTAAAAAAACACACCAGTCGACCAATTGAAAGAGAACGACATCATCCAGTCGAAGAAAGAACTCACAATTGTGAATTTTGAATATTAAGAAAGGGAGGAAAACATCAAGTGAGTGAACATACAAGCAACACCACAATCAAATAGGAATACCCTAGCAATGCAAGCATGGTCTCAAAAGACCAAATATTAATCAAGTCGATAAGAAAACAAAAGTGACATGCTTGGGCACTTCGAATGGAGGATTTAGACCTACTGGATAACCCAACCTGACCATTCATCACAAGCGAATGTCGACCGCATCAAGAACACCTCCCGAGGTCATAAATCAGATGTCATAGAAATAACTTGCCACCACGAATACATAATTAATGAACAATGGGAGGAGATCAATCACCATATCACCATCGATGTAAATGTATTTTCACATGAACAAGTAATCAAATTCGACACTATGACCGAGGCATGTGAGTTAATTTCACCAATGAACGAATCAAATTTCCCACTCCAATTCCCATCTATAAATATGGATGAAGCATAAAACTTCTCCTCATTTTTGTTTACACCCGAACATTCAAGCAAGCAGAGTCCTGAAATCCAAGTTGTACACCCAACTCCAGAGATTCAAAAACCTCCATTGGATAAGAAATAAATTACAGATATTCCTAGAATGAGAGGACAAGTAGAATATTCTTTATTTGAACCAAGGACAAAGGAAAAATTCGACAAAGCAGGTGCAATAGAATTGGAAATATTAATGCATAAAATTCACGATCTGTGAATAAAAGAAATAAATTCATATTGACAATGGAATAAATTTAAGAAATGGGGAATGGAGGATGACCAATGGAAGGAGGAAACTAATTTCCTCAAGAAAGCAATAATTTGTCACTTTCTGGGAGCACCGTAAATTGCAGAATTCGACGGATAGAAATAGGAAGCCGCAGTTCCTCGTAAGTCAATATCACAGTGGATAACTTTGAATCTATTTCCCAATTGCAATAATGGGAGGTATGATCCATAGGATTACTAGAATACCACACGGAGGCACACCTGTGATTAAAACCCTAAATACCAATGAGTGGTTGCAAATCCTCACATGCAGGATGTCGGCCAAAAAATCGAAAGGACTATTAATTAACATAATATTTGAACCTCTTGTAAAATAGACATGCATCATAGTTTCTCTATTCTTTACAACTATTGGTCAGGCTTCGCATGTGAATCTCACAATGTTGAAACCAATCGGCCAAATATGCCAGTCGGGAGAATGATTTGACTGGGTTGAGCACTTAGCCACGCTAATTAGAAGCAATTGCATTGATTTTCAAGAGTATGGTCGGGCCATCAAATTCCCAACACTCCTAATATGGATCACCATGAGTCAAGTCAACCCTGTCATAGAACCTACATTCACTCTAAAGTAGACTCTGAATATGAATAACTACACCACTTTTGGACCCGGGGCAGTCGGATCATCAAAGGCACCCCCGTCCAAGATAATGTTTATGTGTTGGGTGAACCATCTCAAGAATTTCTCCCTTAAATGGAGATTCAAACAAAAGGTTCGTCGAGCATTATTTCCTAGCACACAAATTAAACTCAACCTTGACCACACCAAGCTATGGTGTGGAATTAATGAAGGTTCGCCACCAGAAGAGCTACTGTATAAACCGATGAAGATCCAAATCTTTCAAGAGCTAGATAGACAACCAGGGTTTCAAACACCAATTCCACCACATATACTCAACACTGATTCAACCATTATAACACCCCTGACAGGTGGTGAACAAGAAGAAGAAAGGGAAGCAATGCTATATACAGAGCCATTTTTTTGAAACCTGGATGACAAAGCAAGCCCTCCAGGGAAGCAAACCCTGACCAAAAGGAAGCAAGAAGAAAAAAAGACTAAAGGTAAGAAAACCATCAATGTTAATACAATTTTCGATGATGTAAATATGCTATGGTAGGAAGTATTCAAATCATATGCAACCCTCGACTTTAGTGAGCCACAAACAATATAGAAAATTGTTGACTTTACAAACAAGTTAGATGAGAGGGCTCGACAAAAAGAAAAGGACCAAGTGGTTACTAAAAACATCTTAAAGTCGATTATTGGCCCACAATTCCAAGAATCTA
Organism: Picea sitchensis; assembly: GCA_010110895.2. NCBI lineage: Eukaryota > Viridiplantae > Streptophyta > Pinopsida > Pinales > Pinaceae > Picea > Picea sitchensis. The sequence goes on from SNQJ01S0004830.1 coordinate 151,410, forward strand.
TAGCTAGCCTAAAATAAAAGTGTGAAAATGAAAAGAAAGGTAGAGCATCTCTAGAAAAGCAAGTTGAGACAAGAATAAAAAATAAACAAAGGATGGGCAAGCAGCAAGAATGCAACACAAGTCGGTCGACACCGGTTCAAACACATTGGTCTAAGAGCAGTCGACCATACCCTAGTAAGAAACCATTTACAAAGAATCCACGCACAGGATGGGTCTACCTCACAAGAGAATCTCCTCCACCCAAGGTGACACCAATCACTGGAGAAAAATCAACAATGAAGAAATTAGAAAAGAAAAGAAAGGAAACTAGGAGAAGCCCTCAATAAATATCATCAAAAGAAAAACAAATTCAGACAACCCACCTAATGACAACAACAAGGGAAGGAAAGATCACAAAGAGTTTGAATAAATCAATACCAATGTGAAAAATGGATCCACCATGAAACCCACTACAATTGAGGATTTCCTTAACAGGGCAAGCAAGTCAACAGTTCTTGACTCGCACCAGTCGAAAATCGACCCAAATAAAGAAAATCAGTCGGTCAATCCTAACCCAAATGTAGTATCAAACACATCAGAACAAACATGGAAAGAAGGTACAAACACTCAAGGATCAAAGGACAATCCTCTTACACAAAATTCAACTAACACACAACCATTGAACAATATATCCTAGCTCCCTAACAAAATCCAACTGGGAAATAGGTAAAGATAACCAAGACCAACAAACAGAACGAGAAAATCTCGCTAACCAAACAAAAGAACAAAAGGATGGAAATGATGCAGGAAAAAAATCACCACTGAAAAATACTCCAAGTCGGGTCAACACCATAGAGCATTCCAATGCACTCAATCAAGGAAAGGATGAAAATGAAAATAATAAATATACCAATACACAACCAGAGTCATGAAAACACAATAAATAAAATCAAAGAAATAAATATTCCAAAAAAGGCACAGGTGGAGACAAAGGAAAAGAAAACAAACTAGAACAACAAAATCCAAACAAGAAAAAGGAGAAGGCAATTGACAGGCGAAACACTACGCCAAATTCAACCACATTCACAGTGTTTAAACCAGTTGGGTTGACATAAACGCCAGTAGAGACATAATTCGACCCAACAATTGAGTTGGATGAAAAAATAATGGATTTATACAATGAGGTATCTAAAGAAGCAACAAATAGGTGGAAGAAGGGTCTAAGAGAATGAACACGAATGAGGGAAAGAAGAAACAAGGAGAAAGAGATATTAAAAAACTATGTTATGCTTGCAAAGAAAAAAATGGGCATTGATCATCTGACGGAAGGAGTCGATCCTCTTGTTGCAATGAGAAGTCTGATCGAAGTAGTGGCAACTACATGGGGAAAAAAACATGTAGAAATTCAACATATGAAGCAATAAAATAAATATCTCAAGTAGATGCACAATAGGGTAATGAGAGATAATCAAACTAGGTTCAACAAACAACAACAATCTTGTAGTTCAAATTGTAGAAATTTAAGGTGGTCCAAGAACAAGTCGGACTGGCTAGCTCACAGGAAGCCACTCTAAACAATGTACTCAACAACTGGCCATCATACTTTTCTACCACATACAACAAACTCAAAATGCATAAAACTGTAATTTCTGACTTGATAACAACTTGAATTCTTTCCACTAATGAAAAATCCAAACAAGTTATATCTAGCTAGATAGAAAAAGAAAAAGTATTCGAGGTAAACCTAACATGAAAAGAAAGAGAATGGATAAAATAAGAAAGAAAATCCCAGATAGTAAAAAATCAAGTATCTAGGAACCTTGAAAAAATAAAAGAGAAAACCGAATAAACAAAGAAAACTCTCGACCCAAAGTCGACTTTGGTACATGAAGCATCCTTAACAGATAACTTAGAACTTTTGGGGGAAATGAAGACAATGGATATAGAAGCACAACATTCAGTTGAGGAATGGTGAATGTTCTTGAAGCACTTTCTACATTCAACCCCTTTCATTTATCAAACAACATTTGAAAGGTTACCACAGTCACCTGCAAAGTAGTGGGAGGCACCATCAACTTACCGACAAAAATTTCAGTTTTTCAACCCTACACCTTCTGAATCGAACATGATAGCTACCAGTCATCAATCCAGAACCCCAGAGGTAATCATTGAAGGGTCTGAGGAATCACATATTCCAACAATAGTAACACCTCTATTGGTTGATGAAAGAACACATGAGTGGGAGATTCCTCAAGATACAAATGAGCATCCAATGCAACCATCAGAAAATCCATGAAGCACAGAAATCCCAGCAGGATTCGACACCAACAACTTCTTTCATTCTCTATCTCTCTCTCTCATTCTTATTTTGTAATAACCACAAAAATCACATAGTAGAAAATTTTTGTATTTTTCCACACTCCCCTCTTTCTCAGGAGGAGTAAGGAATTGAGGAGGGGGGAGATGTTGTAGGGGCTAGTTGGCTCTGTCGACTAGACCCACCAGTCAACTAACCAATTCGACTGGAGTAGTCGGTTAGGAAGTTGGTCGAATAGACAACTAGAGTTGACCGAATCGACAATTAAAGAATGTAACCGACTAGTAACAAAAAATCATATATATATATATATATAATGGAATGTAAGAAGTGCCTTTTTTTAACATAATATAAATCTTTGATGGTTCTCTCACCTCTTGTGTATGTCTGTTTATATGTCTATGCTTTCTCCTATATGATGTTATAGTATGTGTTTCTCTATGTAAGTATCTATTGGTAACTATCTTATACTTCCTCTCATACTACAACACCCCCCCTTAATTTGAAGGGGTGTGTGTGAGTCCAAACATCATTCTAAACTTATCAATTTTTTCTCTTCCAAGCGCTTTGGTGAAGATTTATGCAATTTGATCATTTTTGGAACAATGTATTAAGTGAATAGTCTTGGCCTCTACATGACATCGAATCATGTGATAATTTGTGTTGATGTGCTTGATTTGATCATGGAATTTGGGATTCTTGGCCAACTTGATTGAAAATGTATTTTCAACTAGAAGAGGAGTAGAATTCACTTGTTTCTCTTGCAAATATTCAAGTATTTTCTTTAGCCACACAATATCCCTTGTCGCTTCTGCAGTTGCCACATATTTTTCCCTTATTGTGGAATTTGTTGGAACTGATTATTTGTGTGATCTCTAGGAGATAATTGTTGATCCAAGACTCGTGAGGTAGCATGAAGTTGATACTTCATTTTCCTTATCTTCATCAAAGTATGAATAGTGCAAAGCCGCAACCCTCACGGTCGGACCCGCTTCCACCAGGACCTTCTTCTTCCACACGGCCCGAAGAGTCAAAGCTCTTCCAACTCCTCTCGGGAGTCTTCGTCACCCACAGGACTCTCCTCGACAATCTCCCCTTCGCAAATCAGGAAATCGGCGTTCGCGAGTTCGCGAGTCCAGCGCTCACAATATCGGGTCTTTCACTTCCCCGAATCCCGATGGTAAAAGGGTCAACGTCCTCGGATATCGGGGATTTCCCTATCGGGAAATCGGTGAATATGATACTGCGATTCACTCGCCCTCCAAATCTCCGATCCCCGAACTCCGAACTAACGCCAATATGCGATGGCACATGTGGATTCGGCACCTCCACCTCTTCCTTCTATCGGCACTTCGATCCTCAATATGCCGATGTGCTTCCACCTGTACTCCACTAGCAACTGTGGCCCCACATGCCACGTCACTTCGGGACTTCGCAGATCGTGAATCCGCGATGCAATAATTCCTTGACGTCGAGAACCCCGATTCTCCGAATCCCGACTCCAAGGGATCCTTTGACGCGTGTCCCACAAATCGACGGGTGTGATTATATCGAGGAATCACAGGTCGCAATTTCACCGGTCGCAATTCTTTTGCATCGCAAAACCCCGAACCCCAATATTACGATGCCACCTGTCAACACCTCTTGGTGAGGCCTAACACCTTGACACCTGTCTCCCCCTCGTTCTATCGGGCAATCGCGATTCGGCAATTTGCGTTTCCTGATGCACAAGGTCACAGTCCTTGCAAAACCCCGAATCCCGACTCCTCAGGATCTTGCGCCATGTGTCCCCGTTCTGATCGACGGCTCCAGTCAAATCGGGAAATCACAACTCGCGATTTCATCGGGTCTACGCCGCACCTCTTCAAACGCCGAAATTCGAAATCCGATGGGCCGACATCCGACGACCTATTCCCTTCTACGCCTAAGGGTTAACTCCCGTGCAACTTCTCCATGATCGGACGATCGACGGGATTTCGCAAATCTGCTCGGCGAATCCTGTCCATTGGTTCCTCGCCTTGGAAAATCCCTTCGCTTCAAAGCCCTTCCTGTTCAAATCTCTCCTGGTTCTGTTCCCACTACCTTCACAATGGAACTATCCCTCCTGAGCTTTGTAAATTTTGACTCCTTTGGAGACTTCGCGCACACTACTTGCGCTTGACCTTCAACAGTTTTCAAAGTGTTGAAGTCTTCAGATTCCGTGCACTCACCTGCAACAGAAATATATGGCTTCCTTTGCTCAGACTAACTGTTGAGACTTCGAACTCGGCCTGCACTCCCCCTTGAGAGTCCTTGCGTGCAAAGCGCTATCGGTCCTGAGCTTCTCCTGTAGCTTCAACCCCTACAGAAGCTCGGTTCTTCTCCTCTTCCTCCCCGCAGATGGAGAATACAATGCTTCCCGCAGTCTTCCAACTCAAGCAACCTATTGCTGGGTACTCTGGGTATTCAGTAACCCAGTAAAAGCTCCCTCAGTGGATGCTTCCTCCAGATGATAGAACTCATAGAGTTCTTCCTCCTGGCTATCTGCGCACTCTCTCAATTCCCTTCCGGCGGAGTATCTCTGGCACAGAACACCCAACAATTTCGCTATCTCTGTGCACTCACGCACTTCGCTCGATGTCCTCCAGACGGAGCTCCTCAGAATCCTCAAAAGAATTCTGGTCTTCTTGAACTCACAGCCAAGTTCTTTCCTCCGTGCACTTCTGTACACACGCTTGACACCTTCTTGGTAGAGCTCCTACAGAACTCCTCAGAGGTCCTATCCACAACAGTGTCTCGGCTACACTGCCCTGACTATTGAGGTGTTCAGTAACCCCAAANGCCAAGTTCTTTCCTCCGTGCACTTCTGTACACACGCTCGACACCTTCTTGGTAGAGCTCCTACAGAACTCCTCAGAGGTCCTGTCCACAACAGTGTCTCGGCTACACTGCCCTGACTATTGAGGTGTTCAGTAACCCCAAAAGTCTTCCTCCTTGCGAGGTGATGACTTCAGTCCTGTGCCTCAGCACGCCTCTGTCTGACTCCTCAGAGTTTAGAAGTGCCTCCTCTGTGCACCGGTATTCAGAGTCTCAACACTCTGTCACGCCCTCATGGCATGAAACCTCAAAGACTTCTCAAACCTGAAATCGAACACACTCCCTGCAATGGCATAATCATAATTCACAAATGCAACATATAATGAACACACACACAGACATGCACATAATGATAGAAAATGCAGGAAAAACTGCTCTGTATTAATAATGGCAAATGCCTGTATATTTTACAAGGTGTTCCCCGAGCTCTATCTCGGCTCTCTCTTCTGCTCTACATGCAAATTCTATTACCCCCTCAAAATGAGATCTTAAAATCTCTTTTGCACTCAAGGCCCAATCGAGCGCTTCCCTCCAGGATTTACCTACTCTAATTAATTACAATCAATGGCTGTCTAATCTGCTATCCAGAACTAGATCTCAGCCAATCTATAATAAATTCCTAACTTATCTATAGCCTGAGCAAAGGCATGGCATTCATGGCTCACCAGCCTAAGGCATTAATTTACATTGAATTCAAATTCAAAATGAGGCTGCGCCTCCCTTTCAGCCCTGAATGAGTGTGCGCTGACGTGGCTGGCTGGCTGCATGGAGAGATGCTCCTGCATCAATGAATCAGAATATCCAATCAAGTTGAAATCATCCACCTTAGAGTACCTGATTCCAAAATATTGAGTTCCTTTCAAGTATTTCATAACTCTTTTTGCAGTAGACCAATTTACTTCACAAGGCTTCTGCATGGACCTGGAAATAATCAAAACAACAAATCAAATGTCTAGTCTGGTGGTAGTAATATAGATAAGATTTCCCACAAGTTGTCTATACTTGGTTGCATCCTTAAATTCATTCCCTTCTTTTGATGCGAGTTTCAAATTTTATTCCATTGGAGTAGAAATTGGATTTCACTCAACCATGTTAATCTTGTTCAACAATTCTCCAATGTACTTCTTCTAGGAGATGAATGTGTACCTTGGATTTTGAAAGACATACATTTATAAATTTTGTATAGAGGTATTTATGTTGTAAAGACATACATATGTTACGTGTATCTTCCTTAGTAATAGATATTTTTTAGGAAGGCATGTGAAAT
>SNQJ01S0004830.1:157865-205626 GCA_010110895.2 Picea sitchensis
ATATGCAATACAAATTTTATGAATATTGTTTTTCAACAAGTATAATGAAATTGTCAATAGTGGCTTTTGGGTCAATGAAAGTGGAGTGATTATATTGCCCCACTAGGGTCCAAGTCTCTCTAATGACATGTTATACATTTATGTTCATACTTATTATACTACGCGTTCTTGTTCTTGCAAATGTAGTTGAAGCTAGATTCAAGTTTTTTTGGGTGACTTTGGTGAAATAGATACACACATTCACGACTTCTTCCGAAGGAGCTTAAGTAGTTGAATATTGAAAACATACTTCACTTCACTGAATATACTCATATTATAAAAAGACACACTTACAATATCCAAAACTTTCATAAAACAATTATTGAAAAATATTTGTTGTTAGTCTAATAAAATTCAATATAATTAAATTAACAAAAAATAACTTCTTTTTTTTTGTAAGTTAGAAGATATATTAAAACCTGATAAGAAGTAAAAGTTACAACTAGCATGTTATCCCAATAGGTTGTGGCAGCATTGCCCTGGTGGGAAACAAATGTTTCCACATGGCCATTAAGGTTCATAGTACCCATGCAGAACTTGAAAAACTGTAAGAAACATAAATTGTAAGGTGTTAGATCTAGTGTGCCACGCAGGGCGAAAATCCTTTCTGCTAGACTATCCATACCGAAAACAAAAAATTGAAATGAGCAAAAAATGTATATTCATAGATCTAAGAAATCGTGCAGGGAGAAGAACTTGAGAGTTATACTATCTGGAAGCATAAAAACATGGGGAACCTGAGCAAGAAGAAGTTATCCAGAGTTGAGGTCGATCCTCTTCTCGTTCCTTCAGTCTTGTGCAGTGTCCCTGTCTAGCGCACCTGTGTCCGAAATAACTTGCCTAAGATCCCGTAGAAGAGTCATCAATAGATTTTCATGACGAATTTGTTCTTCCATGTGTTGTATCTCTTTGATGGTGCCATTGATGTCCTCAATTGTTCATTTGATGGCATCCAAAGAGTCTTTGAGAGCTTCCTTCCTAGTGCAACGAGTGAAAACAGGAGAGGGTGGAGGGGGTGGAGTTAAATCTGAGGACGAGGTGGGGGAGTCGAGAGAGGGGAGGGGGGAGGACGAAGAAGAGAGAGGGACTGACGGAACGGGGGGAGCGGAGGGTGGAGGAGGGGGAGGTGGAGGGTTGGCGGGGAGGTGACGACGTCGGTCTAAGATTTGGAGCGAAGCCCAGGGAGTTTCCATGGTTGTCGAACCATTCAACTCTACAGGCGTTTGGAGATAACAATGGAGGCAATTCTGGAGTAGTGGCCCTTTCGGGAGGGTGGTCCGGGGAGGTGGTGCTAGAAGAAGCGAGGGGAAGCTCTGGGGTGGAGGCACGTGCAGAGTCTTGAGGCAAGCTTGGAAGAGTCTGCTTGCCTCTTCCTCGTGAACCTCTTCCTCTTGCAACATACCAAGCCGCCCCCCATTTTGATTTACCTCGAAGTCGAGGCATCATGAAAAACATCGAAAACCAGAGATGTAGCACGTGATAACTGTTGTTCAAAGGACCTGAATCGAGCAAAAACCAAAAGAAATAGAAGATCGTAGGAAGAATTCCAGGTGCAGGGGGGCGACAATGCCAAGGAAGCTCGAGCCAGAGGCAAAAAACTAGACAGTCTATAGGAGGAGGCCAAGACTCGGGAGGTCGAGAGATCGAATGAGCCATGGTTGTCCAAAACTCTGTGGTAAAACCGCTAAATCGGGAAAGGTGATGGGATTGGGCCTACGTCCATCCCATTTCCATAATCTCTCCCACGAACTGGAGCGCCATAACATTAAACCGATCCAAATTCAATTGAATGCAGAGGTGTGTTGGCCAAAGAGTTAAACACATGGATTAATGGTGGAGGTAAGTGTGGGATAAGGTGGCTTGGGGTGGTAAAATATGTGGCCATATGTCCACTCATCTGGCCATCCACCTATCATGTATGATATCACCCCATCCGAAAGAACAAAAAATAACTTAATTAATAAGTAAAAAATACAATAATTTTTAAAAATAAGAAATATTTATTTTAATTTTCAATCAACAAATTGATAATTCTAAATATTTCTCCACATAAATTAAGAATTATTAATCCTCTCTATATCTTAGACATAGACCATTAAAACATACACAATGTAGGAAAAAAAATAGCATCAAGCATATAAAAAAATATAAAATAATTTATTTTGTATTTTATTTTTTTATTAATATAATAAAAAAATGTTTGTAATATTTAAAATTTATTTTTTTCCTATTTTAAAATATTTTATTTTACCATTTATGTGTTTACCATTATAACTTATTTTGTAATTGTTTACCATTATAACTTATTTTGTAATCTATTTTTTTCATAATATAATAAAAATGTTTGTAATATTTTTTTTTCTATTTTAAAACATTTTATTTTACCATTTGATGTATTTTATTATGGTTATCCAAAATCTTATAATTTAATTATTAAAAAAATAAAAATTTCTTGATAAATATTTATAGATTTTCTTAAATTACTAAATAAAATATTAATTTTAACTTCATAAAAGTTTTAAACTTAATTTTATTTAGGTGAGTTCCTTTTAAATGAGGTATGGTTGAAAGAGATTAATTGTAGTGTTGGAATCAAGCAAGGTTGTCCCTTGTCCCCTACTCTTTTTGGTATATACGTTCATAAGTCATAAGATTTCTTGGAAGAAGTAGGTTGTGTCATCCCTACTCTCACCAATATAGTCATCAATCGTATTCTTTATGTTGATGATATCATTCTTAGAGCGAGGAGTCCACATGATCTTGAAAACCAACTAAGAATCCTCAAGGATTTTTTCTTTTCTCCAATATGGGTATGGCTTCTAATAATGACAAGACTAAGGTCATGATCATTAAATCCAATAAGATCACTTATGATACCTTTGTATATGACAACAACAACTTGGAGGAAGTGACTCCAAACAAATATCTTGGAATCGATATTCACCACGAGCTCAACTGGAAGTATAACATTGAAAAAAGGGTTATTGGGGGATGGAAAGCTTATTATGTACTTGAAAACAATTGTAAATTAGTCAATCTTTTGATAAGGTATAAGAAGAAACTCCTCTTTGAGACTCTTGTTTTTCCTATTATTCTATATGGATGTGAAGTCTAGGGATGTCGTATCTCTCGTGAATCCTGGAGAAAGATAGAGCAAATCCAAAAGAAATTTATAGCCTATAATCTCAAAATTAAAGGAAATACGCCCTATCCCATCCTCCTCTTAGAGGAAAGTCTCTCCCCCATTGAGAGCACATATATGACTAGATACCTAATGTATAAGAACAAGTTAAACAACTTGGAAGACAAGAGACTTCCTAAAATTGCTTCGAAATCCAGTTGTAACCATATTTGACTCAAGCAAGAATGACATAAAGATGTCGAGTCTTGGCTAAGCTATTGGGGAATCATGGAAGACATCATTTTGCAAAATAAGGATACTATTAAAAATATCATTAAATCGAAATTTAAGGAAAAAATATGGTGTGATAAAGAAATGAGGAAAAAACAAAACTAAGGTATTATAAGGATGTAATCAACCCTAATCTAGAATATCAAAATTATCTCTTTGTTTTGACAAGTGTAAATAAAAAAATAATCCTTGCTAAGATAAGAACAAATTCTCACAAGCTCCATAGTGAAACTAGGCATTGGTGAATTCCTAAAACGCCATGGGATGAAACAGTGTGTCAGCTTTGTGACACTAAGAAGGTTGAAGATGAAAATCGTTTTCTCTTAGATTGTCTAGCCTATACCCAAATTAGATCTCAATTTCAAAATATTTATCATGCTACCAACCTTCCTAACCTTTTAACTCAACAAAAGTATGATGATCTTGGAAACCTTCTCTTAAATCTCGTTCCTAACCTTTTAACTCAACAAAACTATGATGATCTTGGAAACCTTCTCGTAATGCTTTTCGAGCACAAAAACAAAATTTGAAACATAACTCTATCCATATAAGCTCATTTTCATTGGATCCAAGCATATTATCATAATACAATTAATTAAACATCAAATAAATTCTCAAACATATTAGTTCTAGTATGAGATATTAAAGTATTTTTTTAATAATAAATTTGATTAAAAAAAATGGGAAGGTTAGTAGAAAATTTGATATTAATTTTAAAATGATTTTATAGCACTTGAATATTGCAAGAGTATTTTTAAATAATCTCATATTAAAAAGACACACACTTTTCATATCAAATTTTTTTGTAAAAAAATTACTAAAAATCCGCTTTTTTGTGGTATGATGATGATGATTAATATTCACTCAGATCGAATTGATATATTAGATCCTAAGAAGGTAAGGAATTACTTGGAATTCTTTAGAATTTTATTTGTGTGCTCCAAAAGCATTAAGAGAAGCGTTCCAAGATTCTAATAGTTTTGTTGATTTAAAAGATCATGAAGATTGGTAGTGTGACAAATCTTTTGAAATTGTGATCTAATATGGATATATGTTGAATATTCTAAGAAAAAAAACTTTTCATCTTCAACCCTCTTAGTCTCACAAAGGTGATAGGCTCTTTCATCCCTCGAAGTGTCACTATGGAGCTCGTGGGAATTTGCTCTTATTTTAGCCATGCCTGTTTTCTTCTTTACATTTGTCAAAACAAATTGATCGTGTAAATTAGGGTTCATTGCCTCCTTATAATATCTTAATTTTCTTTTTCCTCTAGCTCATTATATCATCATGTATTCTCTTAAAATTTGATGTAATAATATTTTTAATATTATCCTTATTCTAGAATATGATCTCTTCCTTTATTTCCCAATGGTTTAGTCAAGACTAGGCATCCTTATGCCATTCACGCTTGAGTTGAAGGTGATTTTGGCTAGAGTTTGAAGCAATTTTAGGAAGCCGCTTGTCTTCCATGTTGCTTAACTTGTTCTTATACATCAGGTAATCTAATCATAACACTTTTCCATGGAGAAAATGCTTACTTCTACTAAGATGATAGACTAAAGTGTATTTCCTTTAATTTTGAGATTATAAATTATAAAAATCTTTTAAATATACTATATCTTTCTCCGTAACAAATAATTTAATTAATAAATAAATAAAATCTAATAATTTTTAAAATAATAAATGTCTATTTTAATTTTCAATCAACAAATTAATAATTAAAATATTTATTCTCATAAATTAAAATTATTAATCCTTTCTCTCAAATATATGAACCACTAAATCATTAAAAAATATATATATATATTATTTTTAATGTATATAATAAAAAAATATTAAATATTTTTTTTCTCTTTTAAAACATTTTATTTTATCATTTAATACATTTTTTTATTATTTACTCAAAACCTTGTATTTTAATTATCACTTAAAAACTTTATTTAAGTTTATAATTAATTTTGATATTATAAATCTTCATAAACTTCCCTAAACTTTGAAACAATATATTAATCTTAACTTTATAAAAAATTGAAACTTAACTCTATCGAGATGAACTCCTTTTGAATGGATCCAAATTACAATACAATTAATTAAATATCAAATAAATTTCGAAACATATTAATTTTAATGTGAGATATTAAAATATTGTTTATTACTAAAATTTAAGTTTAGTATTATAAACAATAAATTTCCTAAACTTTGTAGCAATATATGAGCCTTAACTTTTTAAGAATTTAAAACTTTATAAGATTTTAATCTCGAGTTTCATGATCTATCTCAACGTCTACCTTGCAATATTGTCCATATTATATATTTTTTGGTTTTATTTTCGTTGAAGCATGTTCCTCTGGATTTCATCTTATGTAGAGTAGAGATTGCAAGATATTTTGGCAGCTCATAGGACTTAATTTAAGAACGGTCTCTTTCCATTTAGATGAGTCAAATCTCATTCAAAAGCATAATGGAACATTTTGTATTTTTGTAAGGTATTAGGATATTATTTATAGAAATATGAGTATATTGCTACTTTTAATATGGTTAGATTTTTGGGGGTTTGGATGTCACATCAACTTTTAACATGGTGGATCGCAGTCTACTAAATACACCGTAAAAGTATTGAGTTGGGATCGTCTAGCAAACTAAACCTATACCTTAACTAGTTGAGCTAGCAGGAATTGACTTCGAACATGGGGTGGGTTTTGATGCACTTGTGTGTGCATGGATCACGTTATCATTTAATATCTCCAGGTGCAACCACACGTTGGACTACTACCTCAAGGTGCCCCCATGGTTGGAGGTTAAGCGACCTTCATTGAAATTGAACCTTGCCCAATAATAAAAAATTCTTGGCTTTCCACCATTGAATTTGACCCCTTTAAACAATTACTTATTATTATTTTAAAATATGAAATGAATATTATTATTTTATATTGTGAGTGTAATTAGTGATGATTGTTTTCCTTATTAATCCATAATTAAATTATAATAAATTTTAGTATTATATTAAAAAAAATTAAATGCATTAAAAATCAAATTTAAATTACGAATTAATTGTAATAATTTTTATTTTTTTTGACAAGAAAGTGGGATTTATATTAATATAGCAATGGTATGGCCACTGTGAAAACATCTACATAGTTCAGGCATGCATTCGGTGTATGAAGTCTAAAATTACATATATAGTCGCCATAAAACAAAGCCCAAAAATGTCCATTATGTCTTAGATTCCAAAATTTGACTCCTATGGAGTTAAAACCTGCAAACAATGTATCTTCATAGTAACTAAAATTGGGCAAGATCCAAGAGAGGAGAGGAGCATAGTTATGCCTACTACTCCGGGTTCGAGGGGCCTTCATTCAGCGAGACCTTCACCCCTGCATCTTGTTGAAGGGTCATCCTAGCGGCTTGGAGCTCCATCTTTTCCATCCTAAATTCTAAATCCGCAATGCGTTCATTAACCAGCTGTGTCGATTGCGTGAGGGACTCCACAACTTCCTCTCTGAGTTGAATAAGGTCTTCTTTGAGCATCTCAAACCTTCTGCCACCTTCCCCATCCAGCTAGAGAAGAAACCTTCTGTGCGCGCTTAATTTACGCTTCAGTTCATAGATTTCCAGTTCCAGCGAAGGTGGGGGGATGGGGGGAGCAATAGACTCGGAGCTGGAGGCCACGGTCGGGTTGGTGGATAATTTGACAGAGTTTGATGGGCAAGAGAACATGCAAAGAGAGCCAAGCAAGACAAACGATCTACCGTGGAAGATAAGATTGATCTGCAAGAGGTGACTTCAGATGCCAATTCTAAAATTTTGTCGGGACCATAGAGCACTCCTCCCCCTCCCCCTAATTGTAATAAATTATTATTACTTGAGTCGTAGTATACTAATTGAAACAAAACTTACCATGTTGACCCACGTTTAAAGTCAATTTTACAATAGTGTGAGTTCAACACACATATTAGAGTGGCCCCCACGAGCATACAGAAGGTATAGAGTGGGTCCCACACAGTAAATTATTTGTATGGAAAGAAGACGAGGTCGAAAGTTCCAAAAATAAATATAATATTTTTCAAACTTGTGGTGTCTTTTTGACAAATAGATATTTTTGCATTATGGTTGAGGTTTGTGGTTAAATTTGAGAGTATTTATTTTATTTTTTATTTTTTATTTGGGATATATTAGTAATTCTAAAATTTATAATTTATTAATGATATATATTTAATTTTTAAAACCATTATATAGTTTGAGTGGGTTTAATGAGTAAGAACATATGTTTCCTCTTAAAAAATTACAAGTTTAAATCTAGAAAAGGTAGGGTAGGGTAGGGTAGGATATGTATACTTCTCATAAAAAAAAATTTACTTGACAAATAACATTGCCTATCAACCAACCAAATTTGAACCTAAACCTTATCTAAATCTTTCAATGATAATTAATTTTAAATTTATTAAATTTTAATGTTTAGTTTTTTTAATAAAATTAACAATTTTATATAAGAATTTAAATTTTTAATATTAAATAGTGAATAAAAAATTGTATAATATAAACAATTTGAAAAGGTACAAATATTAAACATTTTAATCATGTATGTATATATAATATTTTATTTTTAATTAAATAAAAATATTATTAATTTTGTATAATCATTATCAAGATCAGAAACGATAAAGGGAGTAAAGTTTATTGCAAATATTGTATAAATGAGCGCAACAATAGCAAAATAGGATGCCTTTGATTTTTATGTGAGCAAACTATGAGTTGACTAAAACGTAGGTACGTAATAAAATATTCGATCATTAATAAAAATAAATCAATTTTATGCTAGAGCAAAGTTCGGTTGTTGGTATCCAAATAAGTGAGGTTAAATATTAAATATTTATAGATGTCTAATTTCATGTTGCAAGGTCAAAAGATGGATTGATCCAAGATATGAGTTTTCCTCCTTTGTTTGTTGTTGTTGTTCGAGAAGACGGTCTTTGTAAATTTTTATATTCTTATGAATATAAAGAGCATTTTTTCTCGTGGAAAAAAAAAAGGTCAAAAGAACTAGCAATTGTTTGAGGAGTTGTAAACGTAAGTAGTTAGATTGGGTTGAAATAGAAATGTCGAGTGAAATTGAAAGGATGGAAAATGAAAGTGAATTAAATATTAAATTATTTTCGTTTTATTAAAATAGTTTGTTTAATTTTCATCTTTGGAAAAAGGTAACCTGTAGGGGGAGTTTCTTAAGTATATTTGTTTTTTAAATTAGAGATATTGTGGGGGAGTTTTTAGAAGAAGTTTTGGAGTTTTTATGGGCATATTTTTTGATCATTTTTTATTGAAATCTTGTCAATAATAGTTGGAACTTCATATTTGAGTAATTGAGTATGTATAATTGGAGTGCCCTGATGGTTTTTCAGGGTGTTGAATCCACTTATGCATTCAAAAATGCAATTTAAAAAATAAAAAATGGTGATTTCACCAAGATCTGTTTCACTGGATTTCGGTGAAAAAGTTGAAAAAATTGAATGTTTAGACAAAGCTCTAGAAGTATATTTGTTTCTTAAATAAGAGATATTGTGGGCCCAAAAAAAGGAAAAATAAAAGTTAAGAGTGCATCGTGTATCCCAATTTCTATTAATGTAAAGTATATATGAGGTTGTTGAAGTTGAATGGTAAATAACAAAAGGGTATTGTTTGGTGCAGGTGAAGGTCATTTGATGTAGCCAATGAACTATGATTCATTCACGAGATCAAAAAAACCATGCAAACACATGAGAATGGAAAATAACTCTCTTTTATTCCTTCTCCATCCTAACTATTACAATGGAAGTTCAACCCCTTATAACTACTCTATGAGATTTTCAAAAACAACTAATTTTAGGAAATTCTCGTATGACTCAAAAACTGACCAATAACTCAAAGCTGACTAGAGAGACACAATTTTTTAACTCGTTTTTCTGATTAGGTGCATAAACTAAGAGATAATTGATAATTACTAATTTAAAAATTCTCGTAAAAACACTAAAACCCCAATTTGAAGCCTTATATGAAGGAATTTGACCTAAAAAAAGTGTCGATGTGATGCTTGATCTAAAGGATCAAATCAGCATGACGGTGAAATATTCGAGACACAACTCGTAAAATTTCATCCCAAACGGATAACCGAGTCAAAAGTTATGACCCTCTGAAATCCCTGCATCATTCTCCTCTGGTTGAAAAGAATGCAACTCCTGCAAGTTACTGTCTTCGAACTGTTACCACTTAACGAGATCCAGGTTTAGCAAGTCCCCCTCTATAATCCATGTACTCTCTTTTGGTGCTATGCCTTCCCACTGGACTAGATATCGGTCGGTTGTACTGGCCTTGCTAAGTATGAAGGGTCTTCTTATCTAAAATATGTATAATCTTTTCCTTTTTCTTGCTCGGAATAACTTGTTTCCAATCCACCTCTACATCACTCTCATCACCCAGATCGTCCCCATGGAAGATATATAAGTCAGAAACATTAAACACAAGAGAAATATCGAGATCAACTGGTAAATTGACCTTATAAGTATTTTTGTTAATTTTCGTGAGAATCTTGCAAGGGCCAATTTTCTTATACTTCAATTTCTGGTAGGTTCCCCTAGGAAACCGCTCTTTCCGTAAATAAACCATCACCAAATCACCTTCATTGAATAC
Source organism: Picea sitchensis (assembly GCA_010110895.2). Lineage (NCBI taxonomy): Eukaryota > Viridiplantae > Streptophyta > Pinopsida > Pinales > Pinaceae > Picea > Picea sitchensis. Next base: position 167,977 of record SNQJ01S0004830.1, read on the forward strand.
CAAGTATCGTCGGTGAGCATATTTTATAATTTTAATTTGTTCATTCTTGGTCTGCAGCTTTTGTCTCACCTGTTGTTGCAACTATTAAATGTGTTCTACAAATGCTTCCATGTCATCACTAATCCTATCCCCAAGTGGTAGTTGCACCAAATCTAGGACACCCTTAGGATTTCTATCATAAACTACCTGAAATGGAGATTTACTTGTAGATCTATTCACTAAACTATTGTAGGAAAATTCTACATGAGGTAAATTTGAATCCCATTGCTTAGGATTCTCTCCAACAATGCTACATAACAGGTTTCCCAAACTCTGATTAACTACCTCGATTTTCCCATCTGTTTGGGGGTGATAGGCATTGTTGACCTGTAATTTAGTCCCCATTTTCTTCCATAAATTCCTCCAAAAATGACCCAAGAAATGAGTATCTCTATTAGAGGTAATAGTTGTTGGAACCCCATGCAATCTAACAATTTCTGAAGAAAAAAAAATCTTCCACCCTCGATGCATCACTAGTTTTCTTGCAAGCAATGAAATGATCCATTTTAGAGAACCTATCAACAACCACACAAATAGAATCATTACCTCGTTGTGTGTTTGGGAGCCCCAACACAAAGTCCATGCTTAGATCTGTCCATGGGACTGTGGGCATTGGTAATGGCATATACAACTCTGTGTTTTGTGATTTTCCTTTATCCATTTGACAAATCCTACATTGTGCCACATACTTGGTTATATATTTTTTTTTATTTTCGGCAAGTGATACTTATCTTCGATTAAGGCTAGTGTCTTATCCTTTCCAAAATGTCCTGCCAAACCACTACTGTGAAGTTCTCTGATAATATTTTCTCTCATAGAACCAATTGGAATGCATAGTTGTTTTCCTTTGAAGAGGTAGCCATCTTGCATAAAATATTCACCCTGAATAAGATCCATGTTCCCAGAGACTTGATTCTTCAACTTTTCCACAATCTCCCAAAAATCGTTATCAGGTGCATAGAGATCCTTCAAGCAACAAACCCAATTACTTGATTTTCCATGGTTGTCAAAAGAATAGTGCACTGACTGAAAACATCTGCAACTTGATTTTGTCATGCTAATTTGTGCTTCATGAAAAAGGTGTAGCCTTGTAAGAAAGAGACCCATTTTGAATGTCTATTGTTCAATTTATTTTGGGTGTTTACATATTTTAATGCAATATGATCGGTAAATAAAACAAACTCTTTCTACACTAAATAATGCCTCCAATGTCGCAATGCTTGCACAATTGCATAAAATTATACATCATATGTGGAGTAGTTCTTTATTATCTCATTCAACATTTCACTAAAAAAATGTGATTGGTCTACCTACTTGGCTAAGTATAGCTCCAATTCCTACTTGTGAAGCATCACATTCTACCTCAAACACTTTATTCAAAATCTAGTAAGGCTAATATAGGAGCCTCAATTATCTTCTTCTTTAGAAACTTAAAACTTTCCTCAGCTTAATTGGTCCACATGAATGTCTTTCCTTTTGTGCAATCTATTATGGGTGCTACAATACTGCTAAAATTTCGAATAAATTTTCGGTAAAAGGTGGCCAGCCCATGAAAATTTCTTACCTCTGTTATGCTCTTGGGACTGGGCCACTCTAAAATTTCTTTGACCTTCTCTGAATCCATCTTGAATCCTTCTACTAAGATGACAAAACCCATAAATACCAAACTTTCTTGCAGGAACCTACATTTCTTCAGGTTTGCATAAAGCTAATGTTTTCTCAACGCATCTAATATAAGTTTTAAATTTTGCAAGTGATCTTCTTTGATGTTACTGAAAACTAGGATGCCATCAAAATAAACGATAACAAACTTACCAATATAAGGTCAAAGAAATGTATTCATCAACCACATGAAAGTACTAGTAACATTAGACAACCTGAATGGCATCACCATCCATTCATATAGTCCATCCCTAGTCTTGAAGGAAGTTTTCTATTCATCCCCTTCGTGAATCCGGGTCTGGTGGTATTCACTTCACAAATCAATTTTACTAAAATATTTATCTCTATCTAGCACATCCATCATGTCGTCTAAGCACGGTATAGGAAACCGATATTTGATGGTAATTTTATTGATTACTCTACTATCTATGCACATGCTCCATGTATTATCATTTTGGGAGTAAAAAATGTCGATACATCACAGAGACTCATGCTTTATCTTACTACACCTTTCTTTACAAGTTATGTCACTTGTCGATTGAGCTTTGTGTTATCCCCTACCATAGGTATAACTAAGGAGATCACATCTCAAGGCCCACGGGTCCTAGACATGGAGTATCGAGAGTCGAACGACTTGAGCATGGCCCCGGAGGGCCCCTCTTTTCTTCAATGCAATCCATTTATCAACAGTAGAAGTATCCATCCCACCAACCCATTCTTGATGTAGCAATAAGTCTTGCTCCATGAGGTAATGAGTCTGGGTATCATGGTACGTGTCACTCTAATTCTTGAAGCACTTGAATATGTTGCATTGAATTCTCCTTCATTTCATAACGTTTTCTTGGAAATTATGCTCTTTAATTTGTTCATACCTGGAAGGGTGACATGGTGCCCTAGTAAGTTGATCTCCCTTTAGGATGGGTTTCCAATGGGTGGTTCTGTGAAAGGTCATCGTTCGTTCCCTCCATACTTACCACTTTTCGTCTTTATTCCTCTCACCTCCCCCTACCTTTGTTCAGTCATTGGGATTGGCCACACTAGGAAGGGTTGTACCTTGCCTTGTGGGAAGAAGGGGCTAAAGGCACAGAGGGTAAAAGTAGCTATCAAGAGTTAAAAGCCAATATTGAAACCTTTGAGATGCTTCGCCCATGGATTCTCGAGAAAGCAGTAAAAGGCTTCTCAGTAAGAAAATGGAACCCATAAAGATAAATAAACACTCAAGGTACTAGTTGGTGGATAATAGGTCTCATCATGAGTCGACCTATTATGACCATGGGCATGTAGAGGTATGACACTACCACCTATCTAGTCACCAAACCAGGGTAGTGGCTCTTGGTGGCATAGACAAGAGAAAGGGGGTTTCATCATGAGCCAACCTTCTCATCTCCATGAAATGTTTGTGGATAACGTTGTCACCTCTGGTCACCAAGCCAGGACAGTGTCCCTCAACTCTTCCCTTGAAGCATAAAATAAAAATATCAAAATCAATGAAGCTAAGAATAAAAGGCAATGAATGGGCTAGGAAACAATGGAATCTATGACAAGGTGTAGCTCACCCTCTACCAAGGCACCCATAGGTAAGATTTACATATCCATGTTATCATTGCACCCCATGCCCAAACAATTACCCCACACCACCTCATACACTTACATGACCTGGATTGGTTCTCACCTGGGAGACACCCAAAACTTAAGGAGGAATAGCCCAATAAGACACCCTGAGACCTTTTCCAAACCTAACTTGTTAAACTACAAGCATTGGTTTGGGTCAAGGGGATGTTTGATGCACATGTTTGGGTAAATCAATTATTGGATTTGATTTACATGTTATGATCCATATGACTTATGAACCCCTAGAGGGAGTACTTGTTGTTACTACAGGACGTTGCCCGATGGACAGGTACACATGGGGGAATCATTAACTCGAACCTTCATGGGGCTGAAAATCCACAGATGGATGTTGTAAACCCAACCAGGGGAAAGAAGACATCATATATTTGCACTAGGAAGAAAGGATGTTTCCCTTGGAGACACCCTGGCAGACCTAGACCCAAGGGGATCTTGCTTTTCCACCTAGACGTTGACCTTTGAGATTCCATGATGTCACCATCATGACCCTAGACGTCATCCAGCGCTAGGGTTTTCATTTTGATGGTAGTTGTGAGATGGTTGACACGTGTGGGCATCATCCAGGGCCTTTGGAGGCCAAACATTCTGCATTTGGAGCCCAATGTTCCACCTTAGGGGCTCAACGTCACCCTAGAAGGGCATGGTGTCACCCTTGGAGATGAATTTAGGGCTTAATTAATTTTGTTTATGTAAAAACTAGATTTTGATGTAATTTGGCCAGGTCAGCCTTTATTTGACCTAAAATTAATTAAGGGTCATTAGTTTTGTATAAATAAAGAGAAAGTACTCTCATTTGTTCATCATCACTCATCACACACTAAGTGTGGTATGAAATTTGCGCCCTATTTGGGAGTTATTGGCTGAAATAGGGAGGCGCACTTGTCTTGGAGGCTAAAATTTGCAACTTGGATCATTTCTTGGTGAAGTTACTTGGAAATCTAGGGTTTTATTGCTTGACTATTCTTAGTGAAGTAAGTAAATCTACAATTCTTCATTTCATTTTGAATGGTTAGGGTATATTTGTTTATTTATGTTAAAGATTATGAAATTTCTTCTTAACAAACCCTAGGAGTAAAGGACTTAAGTTACTACTTCTTTTCCCTTCATTTGCTAGACTTTACTAAGGTGATTTGACTTAGATAAACTTCTAAAGCCCTAAACACTAGCACTTTAGAAGCCATTATCTAGTTATTGTTGCTCTTACTACCTCTCAATAGTCTAAGGAAGGAAGATTCACTAGGGCCTAAAATTGCTTACTCTCTAGTGAATTTTTCTTTAGAGTTTGGATGTTTGAGGCCTTGAAGTGCCAACACCTCCTTCATCCACCTCTTCTCCTTAGACAAGTATAATCATTGCCATTTCTACCTCCAATTGAAAATCGTGACCTATTGACTCCATTACCCCATAAAGGCACTAGTCTACTCACTCTAGTGAATGATTGATCAAACAAACACACAAACCTTGTTCCTTGAAACTTTTGCTAACTTCTACTAACCTTAAACTAGACTAATTCATTAGCTAACTTGTTGTTGCTGAAAATAACTGCTACAACCATACTAATTCATGTTAATTTTCTACATACACCTACATAACTTGCACCCAACTCACTCATAAATTGCTTGTGACAATTGCCAATCAATCTACTAGATAAATGCTAAGTTTATATGATGTTTTCTTGCAATTATGAGCACTAGAACTTGTTGTTGTTACAAAAGATTGCTACAGCCATCTAACTGCAACATATTCTCTGCAAAATTGACACTTAAGACTAGCCAGACATTGCCAAAATTGCCTAGTTAAAGCTACATTTTCTTGTGTTTTTCAAGCAATTCCAAGGAATATATTTTTGCAGTTGTTACAAAATACTATTTATTGTTGTAAAATACTATATTTCTGCAACTTTATATTAGCTAGCTTATTTTTTGAAGGTTCATGGTCTTATGAATCACTAACATCATTTTTTGTACTCGAAAGCTGCCATATTTTCTTTGTTGTCTTGTTCTTGGCAGGTACACTCCATTTATATTGTTGCTTCATCCCTTAAAGACCTAAATAACCTTTTGAATTGAGTGACTAGTGAGAGGGGGATTTTCTTGCATCCTTGCCTTAGTTTTATCAGCCCTTTAGGTCATTGGGGACGTCTTCCTTGGGGTAATATTGGTATACTCCTAAACAGAAAGGGGTTTCCTATTAAGGTGATAGTGATAGGGCATCCCCTTGTTACACCAATATTGCATCACTTGCCTTGGGCTTTGGGAAAGTACAGATTGTGCGAAAACATTTTGGCGTCGTTGCTAGTGAAATCTAATTCAATTTTCCTCGAATGACACTTTTTTGGTAAGCCTTTGTCCAAAGCCTTTACTTCACAAATCTTACCTGGCGACTCCACTCAGGGTGATTCCCTCTTTTCCCTTTGATGATCCCTAGAAGGATTATCTAGCGACTCCACTAATGATAGCCAACCATGGCTTCTCAATGGGAACCAGTAAATTTTAAACCCTTAGATATGAGTGAAATTATGGGTTACCCTCGACAAATGCCTCCAATGTATGAAAATTGGCTCCCTAGATTCATTGGTAATGATGGGGTTAGGGCCGAAGATCGCATGGATAATTTTTTGTATTTCTTTCAACTCCACCCTATCAGTGATGATGTTGAATATTTGGCAATGAAGTTTTTCTTTACCACTCTTCATGGAAATTCTAGGAAATGGTATGATGATCTCCCTAATGCTAGCATCACATCTATGGACCAATTAGAAAAAACCTTTCTCGATAAATGGGGTATTAAATTGGAAGATATCCACATGCTAATAAAAATACTTGAGTACATGAAACAAACTAAGAACGAGATTGTCAAGGACTTCCATACTAGGTTTGAGAATTTTCTACAACAAATTCCTAGAAGCCATTGTCCTTAAGACAGGTACCTCACTTACCTCTACACCAATGCACTCTTAGTGCATTTAGGGTTTCTCCTCATTAAAAAGTGGCCAAGAAAAATCCAAGAAGCTTATCACATGTCTATACAAATCGAGGCAAATATATCCTTATTCAATGCAGAACACCTCTTTACCCCAGATACGCTTAGTATGGAGAGATTAGTCTCCCTTGAGACCTTTGTTAGTCAATTCCAGGAAAGAAGGGAACAAGACATCGGTCAACAAGAGGTTGAGGAGAAGGATCTTGATGAAGGTTACCAATATCATGGAGAAGAACAAGAATTTACTCATGCTTCCAGAAAATATAATGAGGACCTGGTTGAAGAGTGAGAGCCTGAGGATATTAAACATGATGATGAAGTATTAATGTGTGCTTCTCCCTCTGATGAAGCCATCTCAAATCCTTTTCCTCCTACAAAAGAAGAAGAGGGTGAGGTTAGTCACTTTCCTTTTAGGTTTTTGATGATACCTTATTCTATGATTCAGAAGGTGAAGAGGAAAGGGAACCCTTGGACGAGATAGACCCTCCATATTATGAAGTTTAATATGTAAGGGCAAGTCATGAGGACGAGGCACTAATGCTTGCTCCTCTATTTGATGGATTTGTCCAAATCCTCGAAGCTCTTGCACAGGAAGAAGTGAATATGATGAGTTGTCTCACTTTCCAAGATTTTGATGATGCCTTATTTTGTGATTTGGAAAGCAAAAAAGTGCTAGAGGAGCCTTTGGATACTTTAATCCCTTCATGTTATGATGAACGAAATGACATGGTTTATAATAATGAGGAGTTCATACATGTTGGGAAACGTAAATGGGATGTAATTAGTTATGATGGGGATCCTATTTACGACATTGAGGATCATTTCCAAATGTTTCCTTTACATCTATCACATCAGGTCATTACTAATTCTGACATTTGGAAACAAGGAAATTATATAGTTATAGACATCTCCAAGGGTAACCTAGTCCTATGCTCTCATGATAATTTTTGGTCATACCTTGAGGATTTTGATGAGTATTCCTTTGAGCAATTGGATTTATTCTGTGAATAATATTATCAACCACCATTGTGCTCACATCTTGATAAAGGAGAGAACATTTCTTGCTCAAAGCAAGGTACTTGTGCAAGGTTTTCCAATTCCCTTCAACTACTTTACCTCACTATGTCGCTAAGGGTGTAGTTGGGAAACATGTCCCTTATCTTGAGTTTTATCTGAGGAAAATCCTTCTTTTAGAATTCAAGGGTAGGTTGAATACCTTGAGAAAGTTTATTATCTCATTCTTTCATTTTCCCTTAGAAAATTTCCAAACATCCTCTAGGTTCTTAATAGTCCTTTCCTAGAACTCGGGATGTGATGACGTCCAAGGTAGCCAACCTTCAGACTCTTTGAATCAGTCTTTTGAGCCTATGATTTTTCATGATCTCTTTATGAGATGGATTGAGCACTTTCCTAGAAGTGTTACTTGGCATAATTTTTTCCCTCCCTCCTCCCTCCATGAGCTAGACTTTACAATTTCCTATGATATAATGTATGCTCTAACTCATGTTTATTTTGTGTTTAACTTGTCATTGTTTTCGTTTATGATGAAGCACAGAGGAAGGTGTTATGATACATTTATAGCATGATTGTATTGGTGGTATGCTTATACCTAGCATTTCATAGGTAAGTACAGGTAAGTTAGGATAGGTAGACATTTGCATCCATTCTACATACCATTTGCATATCATGTTAGTATAGTTGTAGTTTACATATTATTTTATCTCACTTGTATGTATGTATTCTCATGATCATATGTTATATTAGAGAGGTTATTTATTTTATTATATCATGTACGAAAAAGGGGTGATATCACCACCTTGAGGATTACTAATTCATTTTGTTGAGATTTAGCAGGAACAGGTCATACCAAAGATGTTGAGGTTCTCATGCGCTATACGGTGAGCACATGTCCTCGAGTTGGAGCCATATGTTATCCCCTACCCTGGGGATAACTAAGGAGATCATGTCTTGAGCCCCACAGATCCTAGACATGGATTACCAAGAGTCAGACAACTTGAGCATGGCCCCAAAGGGCCCCTCTTTTCGTCAATGCAATCCATTTATCAGCAATAGCAGTATCCATCCCACCAACCCATTCTCAAAGTAGAAGTAACTCTTTCTCCATGAGGTAATGAGTCTGGGTATCATGGTATGTGTGACTCTAATTCTTGAAGCACTTGAATATGTTGCATTGAATTATCCTTCATTTCATAACATTTGCTTGGAAATTATGCTCTTTAACTTGTTCATACCTAGAAGGGTGGCATGGTGCCCTAGTAAGTTGATATCCCTTTAGGATGGGTTTCCACTGGGCGGGTCTGTGAAAGGTCATTGTTTGTTCCCTCCATACTTACCAATTTCCATATTTATTCCTCCCATCTCCTCCTACCTTTGTTCAGGCATTGGGATTGGCCACACTAGGAAGGGTTGTACCTTGCCTTGTGGGAAGAAGGGTCTAAAGGCCCAGAGGGTAAAATTATTTGGCAAGAGTTAAAATCCAATATTGAAACCTTTGATATGCTTCACCCCAAGAAAGTAGTAAAAGGATTCTCAGTAAGAAAATGGAACCCATAAAGATAAATAAACACTCAAGGTACTAGTTGGTGGATAGGAGGTCTCACCACGAGCCAAGCTATTATGACCATGGGCATGTAGAGGTATGAAACTACCACCTATATGGTCACCAAACCAGGGTAGTATCTCTTGGTTTCATATCCAAGAGAAAGGGGATCTCATCATGAGCCAACCATATCATCTTCGTGAAATATTTGTGGATAATTTTGTCACCTCTGGTCACCAATCTATGACAGTGTCCCTCAACTCTTCCCTTGAAGCATAAAAGAAAAATATCAAAATCAATGAAGATAAGAATAAAAGGCAGTGAATGGGCTCGGAAACAATGGCATCTATGACAAGGTGCATCTCGCCCTCTACAAAGGCACCCACAGGTAAGATTTACATTTCCCTATTATCACTGCACCCCATGCCCAAAAACTTACCCCACACCACCTCATACACTTACATGACCTAGATTGGTTCTCACCTAGGAAGCACCCCAAACTTAAGGAGGATTATCCCAATAGGATACCCTGAGATCTTCTCCAAACCTGACTTTTTAAACTACATAACGTCTTTGCGAATTGGTTTGGGTAAAGGGGGGTTTGATGCACATGTTTGGGTAATTTAATTATTGGATGTGATTTACATGTTATGATCCCTTTGATCACTTATGAACCCCTGGAGGGCATACTTGTTGTTACTGTAGGACCTTTTCTGATGGATAGGTACACATGGGGGAATGATTAGCTCGGACCTTCATGGGGTTGAAAGCCCACAGATGGATGTTGTAACCCCAACTAGGGGAAAGAATACATTAGAGATTTGCACCAGGAAGAAATAAGGACGTTGCCCTTGGAGACACCTTGGCAGACCTAGATCCAGGGGGATCTTGCTCTTCCACCTATATGTTGACCTTTGAGATCCCATGACGTCACCATCATGACCCTGGATGTCATCCAGAGCTAGGGTTTTCATTTTGAGGGCAGTTGTGAGTTGGTTGGCACGTGTGGGCATCATCCAAGGCCTTTGGAGGCCAAACATTCTACATCTGGAGCCCAATGTTCCACCTTAGGGGCTCAACATCACTCTAGAAGGGAATGATGTCACCCTTGGAGATGAACTTAGGGCTTAATTAATTTTATTTATATAAGAACTAGATTTTGATGTAATCTGGCCAAGTCAACCTTTATTTGACCTAAAATTAATTAAGGGTCATTAGTTTTGTATAAATAGAGAGAAAGTACTCTCATTTTCTCATCATCACTCATCATACACTAAGTGTGGTCTGAAATTTACACCCTATTTGGGAGTTATTGGCTAAAATAGAGAGGCACACTTGTCTTGGAGGATAAAATTTGCAACTTGGATCATTTCTTGGTGAAGTTACTTGGAAATATAGGGTTTTATTGCTTGATTATTATTGGTGAAGTAAGTAAATCTTCAATTATTCATTTCATTTTGAATGGTTAGGGCACATTTTCTTATTCATGCTAAAGATTATGAAATTGCTTGCTTGATAAACCCTAGGAGTAAAGGACTTAAGTTACTACTTCTTTGCTCTTCATTTGCTAGACTTTACTAAGGTGATTTGACTTAGATAAACTTATAAAGCCCTAAATACTAGCACTTTAGAAGCCATTATCTAGTTATTGTTGCTCTTAATATCTTTTAATAGTCTAAGGAAGTAAGATTCCCTAGGTCCAAAAATTGCTTACTCTCTAGTGAATTTGTCTTTAGGGTTTGGATGTTTGAGGCCTTGAAGTGCCAACACCACCCCATCCAACTCTTCTCCTTAGAAAATTATAATCATTTCCGTTTCTACCTCTAAGTGAAAATCTTCACCTATTGACTCCATTACCCCATAAAGGCACTAGTCTACTCACTCTAGTGAATGATTGATGAAACAAACACTCAAACCTTCTTCCTTGAATCTTTTTCTAACTTCTACTAACCTTAAACTAGACTAATTCATTAGTTAACTTGTTGTTGTTGCAAATCCCTGCTACATCCATACTAATTCATGTTAATTTGTTGCATACACCTACATAACTTGCACCCAACTCACTCATAAATTGCTTGTGACAATTGCCAATCAATCTACTAGATAAATGTTAAGTTTATATGATGTTTTCTTGCAATTATGAGAACTAGAACTTCTTGTTGTTACAAAATATTTCTACAGCCATCTAACTGCAGCAAATTCTCAGCAAAATTGACACTTAAGGCTAGCCAGACATTGCCAAAATTGCTTGTGACAATTGATTATTATTCTACCTAGTTAAAGCTACATTTTCTTGTCTTTTTCAAACAATTCCAAGGCATATATTTTTGCAGTTGTTACAAAATACTCTTTGTTGTTGTATACTATTATATTTCTGCAACTTTATATCAGCTAGCTTATTTTTTGAAGGTTCATGGTCTTATGAAGCACTAACATCATTTTTTGTACTTGAAAGCTGCCATATTTTCCTTAGTGTCTTGTTTTGGGCAGATACACTCCATTTTTACTGTTGCTTCATCCCTTAAAGACCTAAATAACCTTTTGAATTGAGTGACCAGTGAGAGGGGGATTTTATTGCATCCTTGTCTTAGTTTTATCATCCCTTTAGGTCACTAGGGATGTCTCCCTTGGGGTAATCTTGATATACTCCTAAAAAGAAAGGGGTTTCCTATTAAGGTGATAGTGATAGGTCACCCCCTTGTTATGCCAATATTGCATCACTTGCCTTGGGATTTAGGCAAGTACAGATTGTGTGATAACACTCTGCATATTGTGTAGGAATCATCCTATAGGTGCCCTGATTAGGTAAAGATAATCCTTTGATTAGATCAATGTGATGTTGAATATCCCTCTTTGGTTGAAGACCATCGGGTAGTTCATTAGGGATAACATCAACATATTCTTCTAGTATCTTGGCTACTTCAGTAGGGATTGATATGTCTTCCCCATCTTCTTTTTGTAGTATTAATGCATAGAAAAATCATGTTTACTTCATTTCCTTAACAAGCTCTATTTCTGACAAAATATTCTCATCTTTCCCCTCATCCTTAAGGGGCAATAAGATGACTTTCGATCCATCTTTCCAAAAGGTGTAGGTATTATTTTCTCCATTATGCATGACTTTTATATCATATTTCCAATGCCTACCCAATAATAGATGGCATGCATCCATCGGAATGACATCACACCATACTTCATCTTTATAAGTCTTACCGATGTAAAAATTGATCAAACATATTTTATTAATGGTGACTTCATTCCCTTTTTTGAACCATGCAATTCGATAAGGATGGGGATGTGTTTCACAACATAATTTCAACTTATCTACCATCTCTTTGGAAACCATATTCTCACAACCGCCACTATCAACAACAACTTGACATACATTTCCCCTGGAAGTGCATCTAGTTTAAAAAATATTTGTCTGAAGCCAATAATATTCATTGTCGTTTCTATGCCTTTGCTCTTTTTGGGGAATCACCATTGACCTATGTATCATGATATTCTCCCCCATATCAGGATTGACTTCAGGTTAAGCTCTTTTTTCTTCATTCTCGGCTTGGACCAATTTTAAACTGGGATGTTTTCCTTGCTTCAACTCTTGCATGTTATAATTTGGACATTCAAATGCCTAATGACCCTCTACACCACATCTAAAACAAACATAAGGTCCTCTTATGCCGCCACCATAACCTCTACCCCTATGAAACCTTCTTCCTCGTGGTTGATTCAAGTTACCTTATCGAGTATCTTCTGCTTTCTTAGCTCCTTGGGATGATTTGCATCTGTCATAGTTAAAACAAACCCATGAGGCAGACAATGTACCCCTCCTTGCTCCTCTATTCCTTTCAGCAAATTGTCGATTTTGTTTTTCCTCAACCTTTAAGGCTAATTGGTATGTCTCTTCCATGCTACGAACCCTATGCATGCTCAATTCATCTTGAATAGAAAATTTTAAACAATTCACATACCTTGACACCAATTTCTCATCAGTTTCTTGGTGATCCACGCGAATGGACAACCAATAAAACTCATTTGTGAGTTCCTCCATAGTGGATAGTTTTTTCTTCAAGTTTTGAAATCTACAAAAAATGGTATGGGAATAGTCCAAAGGCATAAATTTTTCTCGCAATTTATTTTCCATCTTATTCCAGGTCCTACTTTTGTCTTTTCCTTTCTGTGTTATGTCTTTTTGCACATGATCCCACTAGATCATGGCACGATCCTTCAACTTAGTGTATGAATAATTCACCTTCTTTTCCTCTATCATAGGCTTCCACTCAAAAAAACATTCCATGGCGTTCAACCAATCTATTAACTCCCTTGGTTTAAGACTCCCTACATATTCTGAAACTTCCATTTTGATCCCATCATTTCTCCCTCTAGAACCATGATCATCCTTTCTTCAAAAGTTGTGTGCTCTAATTTTTCTTCTTCATGTTCTTATTCATGTTTATTATGTTTATCTACATCTCCTTGGTATGTTTCCTCATTAGACACTTCTCTTTGGATTGGTCTCTGACTAGCCAACATGTTTGTAATATATGTTGCTTTCCTTTGGAGTTTCTACATATCTCTATGCATATGAGCAAGACTTTCTCTTTCTCTTCCTCTCCCAGCCATCTTCCTGATGTGATACTAGATGATGTAGCCAATAAAATTTGATTCATTCACGAGATCAAAAACACCATGCAAACACACAAGAATGAAAAATAACTCTCTTTTATTCCTTCTCCATCTTAACTATTACAATGGAAGTTCAACCCCTTATAAATACTATCTGAGATTTCCGAAAACAAATGATTTTAGAAAAATAACTAATTTTAGAAAAATAATTGATTTAGGAAATTATCGCATGACACTAAAAATGACCAATAACTCAAAGCTAACTAGAGAGACACTATTTTTCAACTCACTTTTCTGATTAGGTGCATAAACTAGGAGATAACTGATAATTATTAATTTAAAAAATTCTCGTAAAAACACTAAAACCCCAATTTGAGGCCTTATATGAAAGAATTTGGCCACGGAAAAGTGTTGAAACTACATTCAATTTGAAGGATCAGATTAGCACGACAATGTACTCTTTGAGACACAACTCCCTGTAAAATTTCATCCCAAACAGATAACCGAGTCAAAATTTATGACCCTCAAAAAATATCTGCATCATCATTGTATCTTAGACATGAATGATGTGGTATATTATCTAAAATGTGAGTAGGGACTAAGAGATAAAACTTGGATGCAAGTGTTGAAGTTGTCCTAGTGCTAAATCAAAGTGGAAAATGGTATGTTGGGACAATTTTATGCACCACATAGACTCTAAAAACAAAATATATGTAAAATCATAAATAAACATAAAGGTAGCATAAAGCATATGAAACATGGAGTTATTTTGTCTTTGATAATTTGTGTGCCAAATGGATAAATTTGTAATTGTGATTAGAAATATAAAATAAAGGGGATGCATATTTACTTGAAGTTGTTTTTATTAAATGATGGTATTCAATGAGTCCTTAAATAATCACAAAGTCTGAGATCACCTTCTTATGATTTGTCATCCTTATCTACTAATGAGGTGTTGTCATCACATACATGTACTATAAATTGATATCTTGAGATGAATACATGTTTTGAATATGGCTTAAATCCTTTTCCGCCAATCATTGTCTCGTGTTGTGCAAATTCCAGTGCTTAACATGGTATCATAGTTCTTATGGTCTTAAGGGCATGATAGAACAATGGTAGTTTTCCATGGAAGGAGAGGAATTTTGACTCCTCCATGGTAGTCATCCATGAGAGGTATAGTCAATGGTTAAGAAGATGCAAGAGCTAAGTTGAATACAAGCTTTGTGGTAATGGTCTATGAGAAAATAGCAATGTTGTCTACACCAACAAAATGCAGAACTACATCCACATGGAAGCACAATGGTGTTGGCAACCCAACTAGTCTCTTGTTTTATGTTTACATTCGAAGCATTTTATTTACATATTATGCTTCAGTTCCGGGCAAGTGGATTCATCAAACTGATAGCTCATAGAGTACAGGTTTGTTTTTCTTATCATTCAATTTTTCATGTTTATTTTGTGTGACTTGATGTTTGTTACCCTTCTCTAAATTCATGATTGAAAAGCATGAATTTAGTCATCTTTCGTCTAGCAACAACTAAGAAGGAACTTGATATGTGATTATCCCATGCATAATTTAAAAAAAAAACGTGTTTCTTTTAGTTGTAACCTATGAGAAATGATCTATTAATTATTTTTACATTTAAAATCATTTATTATTGCCTAGGTAATTAAAATGGATACATATGATTTTCTTTGTTTGGACATATCGACCTATATCCGAATTTAAACAAATCATTGCACTATGAAATTCTTTGGTGAAATCTAAGTGCTTGGGAAAACACCTCATCGTTACACTAAAACATATGCCATATCATGATCATTTATGATATCCCTTACTCCTCACCGAAATTTCTAGACTTTTCGTTCCATTATGATCACATCGTGGCGAACAACAATGGGTACATGAGTTTTACTATGCAGACCACACATGTCCTCTTCCTGGCCAAGGAAATCAATATTCCAAGTCGGGAATGATAATCAGGTACTTTCATTTTATGCACATCTCTCCTAACACCAGGTATGTTTACCTATCTCACTTTGAAACTTATCTCTTTACCCCGCTTAGTTTTCATTCATATCATCCCTGCAAATTTCATTTCATTATTCTTTGTTTCGTCTCTGTTATGGCTCATTTCATTAGGATTGAATCTAATGGCCACCAAACCCTTCTATGTCACGACAGTGTCACTGAGAGAATCATCCCCATTGTGTGGATACCTTTCATTCAGTCATTTAGGGGTTTTAACTTAGATGTAGCCAAGGAATTTTCCAAAACGTTTGATGGTGTGAGGGTAAAGGTCAGTGATATGCAGTTTCAGGTTGATGAGGGTTTTATTGTTAGAGCCACCGGTCTCTCTGCTTCTGGAAATAAATGGTTTAAGAATATTAAGGTAGAAAATATCCCTTGGCAGTCATTGTTAGCATCTAAACAAATGAAGTATCACATCAAAGGATTACCTCTGGAATTATTCCAGTCTAAATGGCATGGCCTCTTGATGATTATCAAGCAATCTATAACCTGTGAAGGTCGTTTTGGTTTGATTTTCTACTTCCACATATGTTTGCTCATGGTATGTATGGGGTTTCATCTAAATTTACCCTTTTGTTTTCTCTGAAGCCTCCAGAAAATGGCCAGGTTTTATCAACGTCCGATTAGAAATCCCTAAGTCAGTATGTTTGATCATGGCTTTATCAGAACTCTGGTCGAATATCATTTGGTTAGTGTTGGGGATAATTGGGAAAATTTTCTTATTAGAAATAATTTTCTATCCTTAAAGAATGACCCTTTTGTGGGCGTAGTACAAAATGATGAAGGGATTTTACCTTTGCAATCTCCATCACAAAAATTACAAATCAAAATTCAAATTGGTAAAATCCTTGTTTCGTTATCTAAATTCCAAGATGTATCCTTACCTGTGACACGGGAAGCTTTTAAAAAGAAGAAATTTCTCCCTAAGAAATCACTAGAAGTTGTGGTTTCTGATTTAAAGGATCGATTTGTGAATAAGAGCCAGCCACAACCTGTGAACATTGTTAGAGAAGAACAACTAAATACAAAGGGAAAACCATAATGATTCAATAGCAACGTGGATTTCAAGAATAAAAGGGTTGGTCGAGTCAACTCCATGTTGATTCATAATAAAAAGAAATACAAAGATGATATTATCCCTACTATTATGATAGACCAGGATTTGTCTAAAGAAGATCATATGGAATATGACTTTGTTTCAAACTTACCCCCTTTCCTTCAAGATTGTAAAGGCTTCTTTGGCATATATTCTGATTTAAGATCCAAGGAGGGTTTTTCAAAAAAGGAACAACAATATTCGGTTCCTGACTTAGAACCTAATCATTGTCATGATTGTCTCGATTGGGCACATAAGTATTACTCTTACATTCCTTATCTACAAATACAGTTGAATCGGGTCACGATGCAAAACAGGAAGTTAGAAGAAGAGAATTATAAACTAAAACTGAAAGCCTAGAAGTCCATAGCTTGCACAATTAGAAGTTCTAAGCAACTTGGAGATGTGGTTATAAAATATTCAACAAATGTTAATGTAATCACAGGATCTAAATTATATCATCCATCACTTTCGAATGCTTAATTATGGGTAATTAAATTTCATTTTATTTTATTGAATAATGTTTTAAATAGCACGATTGGTTGTGATAGACTAGCTACAGAATTGAAGATTCAGTATCTAGTCTTAAATTAGTTGAATAGATTTTGATATTATTTTATTTTGTCTTTTTCAGGTCTTTGTAACACTCAGATGGTTGAAAGATGCGATGATTATGCTATAAGAGATCTGGGATGTTATTTATTTTTGGAAAGTTTTATTTTCTTTCTCCAACAGTTATTGATCATGAATGATCATTTGTAACAAACTTGTTAAAGTTGTTATAATTTTGTTATTTTTAATCTAGTTTAGATTGGAGATTAGAGGCTCCATATTTTGTGGATGAAGGATGTCTATCCTATGGATAGGAGAAACAATCAAGAGTCCCTTCAAATATTGACTTTTTATTTAGGAACAAGATAGATTTTTTGGAACTTGGAAGGGTGGACTGAATTGTTTTTTGAATGAAAGATATGAAAAGGCAGTATGCTCTATGGATTTAGTCTGGACAACAAATTGTGTGATGTGACTATTTATTAGTCATTTTACCTTTCATATTTTTCAAAGCATAAAACATATATTGCATGAATTATCTTTCGTTTGTTCATCTTTATATGGTTTAATGTTTTTATTCTTTTTGTTCAGGATATAGTTCATTATTTATGGTTATTATGATCTATATATTACATTAAATATAAGACATATATCTTTTTGTTCTAAGTTTTATTGAACATTTGAATTTGTTATATCAATTGCATATGATTGGAGTTGTTTCCATCTCTGTGTTTTGAATCACATAACATCGTGTGGATTCTATTTATCTTTTTGTTTCTTACAAATCACTTTCGAATAATTGAAATTGCTTGAATTTCTTCATGTAATATCATAATTTCTATTTTGGCTATTTCGTAAAGTGCTTGCTATAGATTTATGCTTGGAAAACAGGTTATTAGAGCACATCATACACATGAAGATAAAGTCACGGTTCATTTTTTTAGTCACCGATCGGTAACAGGTTAGTTTATTTTTATTGGTTTGTTTATTTTATTTGAATGAATAATGATTAAAACTCAAACTTTAAATGCTTTGATCATTTTAGTTATATCATTGCAAATCATATTCATTCTCTTTATTGTTAGGTTGATCATTTTATCAAGTTATTAATTAGTTATAGAACATTTTTCTTTATCTTGCATGTGTTACTTAAACTCTGCTTCAATTGTACAATTTTTAGTTTCAAAAGGCTTACATAAACCTTGTATATGTACATAAATATTGTATATGAATAATATTGTGTGGTATTTATATATTAAATATATATATAATATCAAATGTACATAGTAGTTTTGTATAGATAGATAGTCATTTTGTTTTCTTAGTTAACCTTAGTATTTCCACCGGCCAACGAGGCCGTAAAACCCGTCATGGTAGGTTACTTTAAATAGCTTGGGTTAATTAGACAACCTCGAACCTGATATTCCCTTCTCGTTGACAGTGTGTTCACATATGCCCATCAACAAATGGTTAAAAAAAGGGTCATGTCTAAAGTCAATACCATCATAAGGGTACTCCTCGATGACAATTGCCAGCGACTCCCAATGGGAAAACAATGTTGGTTTAAAACGTTTCCCATGACACTGCCCCTTCTACAACCCATTATCTCACCCTATTGTCATATCCTCGACTCCTACACTAATCCATATCTCTCATTGTCTATTTTGTTTGATAGTAGGTACCCTCTTAAATAAAAAAAGAGTAAATGAGGGTCCCAAAAGATAAATTCCTCCCTATCTTCTATCAATAGGTTGTCAACTACCTCCTCAATAGTATTAATATCATATGGGCCCATGTAAAATGTGTGCCCACCAAAACCCTCTCGAATATCCTCACTTGAGCACCTAAGATCATATGCGGGACATGTGAACTTAGTACATACACTACCATTTTTGTTGCTTCCTAGGTCTCCAAGGATGAGATATTATCGATAAATATTGCCCCATCTACCTTATCTATCCCATGTTGGTAGTGCTACTCAATCATATTCTCTAGGGTCCTGGACCCTCCCATATAGGGAAATGTGTATGTTACCTCCCCTCAAATCAACAACCTTGTCAAGAAGTATATATCTAGTAACATTAGTTCCAAATGTTGTTTGATAAATAGGGTATATCCACATAGCTCGAATACCTTAGGGAAACTACCCACACAAAAAAATCAAAGATCAGTACACTGGTGTATTATGTAGTTAAAACTCTCAAAGAGGGAAACAATCTAAGGCCCTAGCCAACATAGCCACTTGATGAAATATATTAATGTAAAAGGAACTTATTTTGCATTTGAGTTTCTCGCAATCGATCATCAACAAACAACCCTCCATGCTCTTTAAATAGATATCATGGACCAATAAGGTGTTAAGCCACGGTTCAATAGCCATTAGTATAGAGGAGAAGATGAATTTTTGGATCTCTTTATGTCTATAACATAATTGTGACCATTAGATTAGATAACTACAAATTCACACTAAATAACTGCACTTTACCTAAAGACATATTAGACCAAGTTGATCTTAATTAACTCATAAGTGTCTAAATATCCTAACACCCCCCCTTATGAACAACTTGGGATATGATTGAAGGATTTAAAAATGTGATACAAAGGAGAAGGAAGGAAACATTAGAGGTTGTTCCCCCTTAATGACAACCTTTTGAACTCCTAACAAGGATCGAAGTTTGGAAAAATTCACATCTATAAGAGACTTTGTGAAAATGTCTACAAATTGATCATTTGTATGGAAATACAACACTTCAAGAACACAATCCCCAAAAATATTTCATAGGAAGTGCACGTGTAGCTTAATGTGTTTGTTGTGTTGATGTTGAAATGGATCTTTCATGAGATGAATGATACTCTGATTTCCATAGCAGAGTGTGGTTAGATACTGTTGTTGGAATCCAAAATCTGAAAGGATTTGTCAAATCCAAAGAGCTTCTTGAATTGCACTAACTACTACTTGATACTTTTCCTTTGATAAAGAAAGAGCAAGGGCACATTGATTTCTACAAGCCCAAGTGACAAGTCTGGAACCAATACCAAAAACATAACATGTAGTATACTTCTGATCATCAGATTCACCAACCCAATTGAAATCAATGAAACCAACCAACAAAGGAGTCCCCCATGAATTGTAATGTATCCCAAATTGAATTGTACCTTGGATATAGAAAAGTATACTCTTATCTACTTTTCAATGGATTTCATGGGTTTTTGCATATACTAGGCAACAAGATTGATATAAAAGAATATATCAAGAAAAGTATGAGTCAGATACAAAAGGATACCAACTAATAGTACAAAGTGGTGTCTACGTTAGATATATCCACATAGGTTGAACAAAATAAGGAAATCACTCACACAAAAAGGGCATATCCACATAGGTTGAACACCATAAAGCAACCACTCACACAAACAAATTGAATATCAATACATCAATGTATTGCATGGTTAGAACCCTCAAAGAGGAATATAGTCCACATCCATAACCAACATGACCACTTGAGGCAATATATTAATGAAAAAGGAAAATAATTTGCATATGACTTTCTCACTATTAATCATCAACAAATGACCCTCAATGCTTTTAAGTAGAATCTGTTAGCGACATTTCTTGTCTTGGGCCTGAGAACATCCAGGTCTACAGGTTGCACGAAGAACGCCCAAGCGTAGCACGTAAAGCCCCATTTCAGGCTAAAAATCAAGTGAGCAGGCAAAATTACGTTGTCAACGACTCGGATTCATCTATAAAAGCAGATCGACGATCGGCGGGAAATCGTGGTTAGCGGAGTTGCACCGGGATTAGCACAATAGGTAGTGTCTATATACATTCATGAAGGATCTTGGTCGTCCATCCAAAAGGACACGTGGTGCACGATAATGTCATGTTGGCATTCGTAGATTCGAGGGGTAAGAGCTCCTCGTCATTTTACATCTCGAAACCCCGAACCCCGAAATGTCGATAAGCGCCCTTCAAAGCCGAGCCCACGTTTCTAGCGCCAGATCACGTTAAGCGAGCCTGGGAATGGAGGTAGCCCCCTTTTAATGACAAATCCATCTCGGTCATTCATCTGAAGGACACGCGGCGCAAGATTTGAGCCACAGGTGGGGCCTTTCGGGATTTTCATAGTGAAAGCACCGAAGTCATCTCAGTCGTCCATCCATCGATGAAACTCGAGCGCATTGGACTTAAAGGGGGCATGGATCTGGGCGGCCAGGATCTGCACGCTAAGATCTACGGTCAGGAGCGGATTCCGGAGGCCCTCCGCCATTCTACCTTTAAGCGGAGGGGGGGATCCGGAATCGAGTGCGCAACTCTTAAAAGGTCAGGATCTGGGTGCCTAAATCAGCAGATGAGGCTTCATTCCAGACCCCCCTTGCCTTTCTACCTTTAATTAGGGGGGGTCCGGAATCAAACACGCAACTCTTCAAAGGTCAGGATCGGAGCACCTAGATAAACGATGCTCAGGCCTTTCCGGCCCCCCTTTGCCATCCTATCTTTAATGAAAGAGGGGGGGTCTGGAATGGTGTGTTATTATTGTGGGGTCCCTTGCCTGTCGTGTCACCTTTGGTATCGTCCTCCCCATTTCCATTTGTTCTCCACCTACTGCCTCCCTCTTCCACTGTCATTTGTCCAACTTCCCTCTCTCCATCCACATGACACCGCCTCAGCTCGTTGTCCTCTCGTCTCCTACCATGTGTCCCTCTCACTCCCAGTCACCTCCTCCTGTACTCCCGCACTCCATGCTCCTTCCTCCTTCATCCTATTCAAACTGCCTTGCATTCCTCAATTGATGTCACAACTCCTGTTTCTTCTCCATCACCTCCATAGTGTTCACGCCTTTAACCCCCGTCACACCCTCGTCCACATCAGCCATAGGGGTCCCTCGCAGTAGTCCAACGAAGTAGCGTCCAAAGAAAGACCGTTTGGCTGATCCAGGTGGCACCATTAGGAGACCCCCACGTCCCAGAAGGCAGAGTTGATCGAGGCCGTCCCCAATCCCAAAAAGCAGTTATTGCAGCAGTTGTTGGTGGTTGAACATAAACTCCGCAATAAAAGGAAGGTCCAACAAAGGACTAATTCATGTCGACTCACCTGCAGAAGGACAATCCGAAATCTAATGGCGTCTATCATAGGTGCACAATCATTCTGAGTCTGCATGGGCAGGTTGTTAGAAGCCATGCAGATGTAATTCTTTAATGCAGCGTCTTGTTTTTGCTGTTGTTGTGGTTTTTGAGTATATGTAGGCATTTTCGCCCTTTTTTTAAAGGTTGATGGTTGAGCTAGGATCCCGTTCTGTAAGTTTTGATGAAATGTTGGTTGCTCTGGTTAATGTATAAGGCATTTGAGACTTCTTACTTTATGGATGTCAGCTTCTTTTCCATCTCTTTGTTTACTGTGTTAGAACCGCTCGAAATTGGAGGATCTAGCCGAGTTGTAGTTGTTATAGGATGATGTAGTTTGGATCATTGTAATAGTTGCATTGTTTCTAATCAGTTCCTGTGATTTTCTTAGCGTTGAACGACTTGGAATTGGAGGATCCAGTCGAGTCACCCCTCAGCTCCTCGAAACTCTGGACCAAGAGGATCTCGGCTTCTTTGTTTTTCTTCCTCAAGCTTTCGAAGGCTTGTTTCCCGAGGCAGTCTTGCTCACCCTTCTCACAAGTCTTCCATCTACCATCCTTTAATCCATTTACTGACGAAAGTTGGATCAAGACCTCCCTTGCTTCCTACATACCAGGCCCAGTTTCCTGAGTTAAAGCTATATTTTCTTGAGTCTTTACCCATCCGATCACCCCATTAAACAAATCGTGACATAAAACTGATGGGTGTTGGGCTCTGCTCCTGCAAGCAATCCAGGAGTGACTTCTGACGCTAACATAATCATGCACAAACAAGGTGTAGTATAGATGTCAATAACTTTGACTCTAGATTGGAAGGGAGTGGGGTTGGTTTACAATCTTCATTTAAAAGTGGCGAAGAAGGTCACATGCATACTTAGATTGGGAAAGGGAAATTACTTATTTGGTTCACAAGACTTGGAGGCCAATAAAATCATGCAATTTTCCTAAGTATGTCATTTCAAATATCTTCTTAAGGTTGAATTTCACAAGGGTTAAAAGTTTGGGGTCATTACTAGTGAGTATAAGATCATCAACCGCATCTATGATTTGGCTATCAAGCCATTCTATTTCACATATTTGACTTCCATGGAATCTATGATGCCTTATTGACTTGTATATAATAATGGTTTTTATGGTATTAATTTTATAGTTTGGTGTGACTACATGATCAATATGAGGGAGCACATATAAACTAAAACAATTTTTTAATTCACTCTCGAATGATTCCATTAGTTGAGCGGGCTCTGAGATAGCTAAAAGATGGTTCTTGAGAGAATCACAATAGCGAGTCAACCCATGCAAACTATGATTACCTTGACTCTCCAATAGTATCATGGTTTTTAGTTGAGAGGATCATCGGCAAGGAAGATAGTGGATGAAGTATTGTATGAGATATTTGACTTATATCCTATAATTTAAGAGACATTTTGGAAAAGCAAATGCTCATCTTGTAGATTCCCTTCTCTATTGTCATTTGATCCTCACATTCATGGGTTTGTAACCCATTAGAAAATGTACCTATCCATACTCTAGTATTTTTTACTTATGTCAACTACTATATGACAACAATGCATATTGTAAGTATGGTATAGATTTTGTAAAGCGGCATGGACTAGAAACATGGTTTCTAGAAAACTAAAGTGTAGGGTTTGTTGGGTTGTAATTTTAGTTAAGAATTGAATATAGGAACACCACTTCAAAAATGTTTGTGGAGTTAATTATGTATTTTAATTTTGAGTAGCACATAGGTGAAGGTTGAGGACTTGTTACAAAATTGAAATTATACTTTTGCATGACCTTTTTTAGTGAAGCAACTTATTCTATTTTTCAGGACAAGCATTGGGAAGAAATTGTAACTCCACGTTGATGGTTATCACATTAGCTTGTAGGTTAATAAATACATAAAATAATGACTCTTGGTCTTCCATATCTGAAGACGCTTCCTATCACATACGACTCTTCATATTTACAATTATTTACATAGGAAACACAATCCCAAGGATTACATGTCCAACATTCCCCCTGTTTTAGGGGCTAGTATGCTCTACCGACTAGACCTACCAGTCGAATAACCAATTCGACTGGAGTACTCAGTTAGGAAGTCGGTCGAATAGACGGTTAGAGTTGATTGACCTGACAATTAAAGAATGTAACTCATTGGTAATAGAATATCATATGTGTGTGTGTGTCTGTGTGTGATGGAATGT
Source organism: Picea sitchensis (assembly GCA_010110895.2). Classification (NCBI taxonomy): domain Eukaryota; kingdom Viridiplantae; phylum Streptophyta; class Pinopsida; order Pinales; family Pinaceae; genus Picea; species Picea sitchensis. The sequence continues at coordinate 192,485 of SNQJ01S0004830.1, forward strand.
AAGAAGTGACTTTTTTTAATATAATATAAAGCTTTGATGGTTATCTCACCTCTCATGTATCTCTGTTTATATGCCTACGTGTTCTCATATATGATGTTATAATATGTTTTTCTCTATGTAAGGATATATCAATAACTATCTTATACTTCCTCTCAGACTACAACATTGGTTCCATTATTGATAGTTCTGAACTCGAGCATGCATAACAAAGGAACATAGATGTTAAATTTGGAAGAGATACACAAATAGTGGGAGTGTAAGATGTAAGATTACCAACTATATCAAAAAATAAACAAGAATAAATCGGTTAACACTAGAATAATATCACACTAAGTTCTTCTTGCAAACTCACAAACGATTTATGGAAGCTATTCCAGAGGCACTTTATGAATATCTCAACCAATGTAATGCGAAGACTAGCTCCCAATGAGTAGTTGATGCATAAAATCATAAACGAAGGAAGAACAAACTTGAACGAGTGGTTCGAGAGGATTGTGCAAGACTATATTGAAGAACAAGCAATTGAAGATAGATATTCAGTCCAAACCATCAAGAATAAATTTTATACAGAAATTCACGATGGGTTTCTTTGCATTGTCTCATCGTTACTTCAAACATTTCTCCTAGACAAAGGAGCAGGCAACATCATTGAGTACAGACCCCTCTTGAAAATCCCTCCTTAAAACTCTAATTCTCAAGAAAAACAAGATGAGTGGGAACGGTTCTTGGAATCTAACTATAAAGATACTAAAGAAGCATTGGAACAATTCTTGAATAAATGAGCATAAAAGAAATTACGAATACCATCTACCACAAGTAAGTCGGTCCAACATTAGGGGGTTGGATGATCAATGAGATGGTATAAATTCGAAGCACACCCGAGTCTAAAATGTCAGAATTCAAGAGGAAGATAATTGATTCAAGTGTGAAGTTTGAACATCGAACATAGACCCACAAACCTTCAATGGACATACACAAATTAGAGTGGGAAAAGAGACAAAATAGGCGAGAAGAGTTGTGAAATGAGAGGGATCCCACAAAATCTCATAGAAAACCTATCCAAGAAGGAAAGATCGTTGGAGTAGCCTTTGAGAGTGCCTTGATGGTTCCTGAGAGGAGGATAAGTTTGCAATTGAGCATGGTAGTCTGTGGCTTCRAACAAGCAAATGACCAAGTCGATATGGAGATCAATGACTCAGGACCTATAGTTCGACTTTCTCCTGCAAGAAGTCCTAGCCTGTGTATTACAAAATTCCTTCATCAAATACTTCACGTAGATACAYAATCACCAAGGGTATGGTACTGAACTAAAAATGGTGGTTAGATAAGAGACGCGGTGGTCATTGAAGCACAAGAAAATTGACCAGAATATATAGTACTTTATGTAAGAGATCTCATGGACTCTGCCCCCTCCTGAATTTATTATTGGAAGATTCAAATTCAATAGATAACAATAACGAATCGACGCGACCCTGGAGAAGATGATTCGTTGATTATATAGACAAATATTGTCAGACATATTTCCTAAGCCCAAGAAAAGAACAAGTGCAGTTAGTAATTGAATATATCCATTCTGAAGACTGACAATCATTCATATTGGTTGAGTCGAATACTCTCACTTCGACTCGAGAAAATAGTTTGAATTCCCAGTCAACTTCGACACAAATCCTCACAATAGTCCCACCATAGACAAAATATAATAAAGTGACAATGGGGATTAATCGCATCCCAATCTATGAAGGAGATGAGGATCCCAAACACCATTGGTTTGTTTGCAAAAAATTCTGGGATGCAACCGACATAATAGATGAAGATAAACAAATGGCACACTTTGGTGTCATGTGTTAGCACTATGTAAATTTGTTCAGATGATAAAACAAACGACAGAGGTAACCTACAAACCAACTTTAGAGTTGGGTACTAGCATGCTCATCTCAAATAGGGATCTCTCCTATCACTTAGAGTTTAATAGATGTGTTTTCTTTAAAAACTCAATGGCTAGGTTTTGTTACTTTGAAGAGTTTTTTATAATTTTGCTGACAAGGAAGGGGAGGGACACTTAGGGATATGGATTTAAACTTCTGAAAATGAATGGAATCACTAACTGGTTGGTATAATTATCCAGAGGATAAAGGGTAAATGAGGCGATAAATCTGAGTTATAAATGGTAATTTGCAAAGTGTAATAAGAAAGGAAAAGCATATAACTGTATCAGACCTTTAAATAAATAAATTATGACTTAGTTAGGAAGAACTTAACATAGTTTAAATTAGTTAAGTTGAGAGCATCACTATATGAATTATGGGCCTTTAACTATCCAATTTAAACATAAGACGGTGTAAATTAAATCAAGAAAACAAAAAATGCATACAAAGAAAGAAGACGAAACTCAAACCACCACCATTAGAATCTTTTCATGGAAAACTCAGAACATATGCATGTGTATTCTATTCAGCTTCAAAAAATTACATTCAATTTCCAAATAGATAAAATCGTGCCCTTGCACTTCAGCCAACAACTAATACATTTGGAACTCCTAATATTTATACAAGTTGAGTTCCTTCGGTTTGAACCGATTACAAATATTAAACTTAAGCATTTTGGTTTTCAAACCGTTTACAATGATTGCAAAGAAACGTTTCGTATTTGAAACCGATTACAATGATTACAGAGAAAAGTTTTGGTTTTGAAACTGATTACAATGATCAGAAGGAAAACATTTCTTATCCCGGATTCTGGCTCCTCTGGTGCTTCAGTCTCGTTCTTTTCCACTTGTTCTTCTCTGGTCGTTCACATGGTCTTCCATCTTTAGTGACATCTGGACATCATCTACTAGGCCCTGGAAAACTGCATTTTGTCTTACCCAACCTGATTATTTCCTTCTATTGCAAGTCAAAAGGGATATCATAATATTTCATTTCCTTTATAAAAATATCCAGGTCAATGCAGGAAGCATATGACATAACTGGCAGTCCCAGCTTAACTGTTTTGAACTTATTCAGGATTCCGAAATTTGTAATTAGATGCTAAACCAGAGTAGCTCCTTTCAGATTTTCCTCCAGGTTTTTGAACTTGGAATTATCCATTATGCACTAATTCAAATGAGCATTGTATTTTTCCTGATCATACAACTTTCCCTTGCCATCCCAAAATGGTGGAAGGCCTTTGATAAACAATTCTTTGAACAAATCCTTGAATTCCTATACACTCTGTTCCATTTGTGTTGCCTTGGTTTGGACTGATTTAAACAGTTTATGTTTAGAAATAACCCTCCTAGCCCATATAATCAATGTAGTTCTTTCTTTAACCCCAATAGTCTGAAGATCTACAGTAGGAACAACATTGAGTAGATTTATGGCATTCTGGGCCCATTCTGATGGTTTCTTTGCTAGAGTTTCATTCACAATAATGCACTTGCTTCTAGTTGTGATGGTTATGTTGTCTTTATCATTAATGAAATTCAAATATACTCTAAACTTGGCATCTTCAACCGCTATATAGTATCATATGATATGCTTGGCCCCCTGCAATAGGCCTTTGCCTCTTAACCTCATCTTAAATTTATCTATTCTTTCTTACAAGACTTCATTTTACTTTTGGAATTGAGCTATCCTTTCATCCTTTGCCTGCATCTCCTTCTTCGATTTATCTATGCTTCCTTTTAGCCCTTTGATTTATCCTTCTTTCAAGCTAACTTGTGACATAGCCTGGAAAACTCCTTCAGTGTTTGACCCAACTTCTGCAGCAGGATATGAAACTACGGCCTTGTTTAGAAATTATGTCTGCTCTTGTGACCATTTCACCTTTTTGCATTCTAGCTGCAACACCCTAGTCTTGTAGTCCAATGCCTCTTGATGAAGTGTTTCCTTTTCATGTTCTAGAGAAACCAATTCCGTTGTTTGTGGAGGCTCTGTAGCAAACATTTTCAATTTCTTCTTTAGACTTTGAATTAATTTGTCTTTCTCATCCAATGAGGATTTCAACCCTTGGAGGGATTCAAATTCCAATCTCTTGACCTAAGTCTGCCAAGATCTGCTAGATTCTTTTTCCTACCTCAACTGTCCTTCCAATTTCATTTCATAAGATGATAGTTTTGAATTTTTCAAGATTAAACTCAAGTAATCTGAATACAACATATCACTGGTATGCTTGTGGAATTTGACCTTGTCTGGGGCACTAATGTTATCATATCTTATCTTTATTTCAGAGACTTTATCTTCATCTGCAACTGCGATGTTAAAGGTTCTATTTTAAACATCCCTTATTGTGAACAGAGAATATTTATGCTGAGAAATATTTTCCACTTCAGGGACTAAATCCCTCATCTCACACAGGGCTATGTTTCCCTTCTTAACATACTGTTTTTCCAAATCTTCTTTAGATTGATAAACTGCCTCAGGTGTTCTATCAAAGATATATTTCTTGTTGCTAAAGGTTCTTGAGTTTCCTTCACTTTGGAGTTTGATTTCCTTTTCAACCTCTACAGTGCTAGTACCACTTTCCACCATATCTATATTTACTTGTTCTCGGAGCTCTCCCTCTTCTAAATCCACTATCTGTGGAGACTGTGTAATCTTCATCTTCTTTGGGGCAGTTTGTTGGTCACTGATTCCCAGGGCCTCTGAATTGCTTCTCTTGCTATAAACGCTTATCTTAGGAACTTTGACTATCAGTTTCTAAGGAGCTTGTTGTATTTGACTTTGTTGCAGAGTTTCCTCCACTTGTTGTGTTTGAATTGGTGGCAGGGTTTCCTCCACTTGTTGTGTTTGAATTGGTGGCAATATTGCTTCCATGTCAACACAGACTTCTAGATTTTCCAGCTTATCAAAACCCTCAATCTATTCATGCTCATAAGGGGCTTGTTTGTTCATCAATATTCTCTTGGATATGATTTGATGTGGATCATACCTTCTTCCCTGTAGTTTTTCAAAACAAAATTCTTTAAGATTTCCTTGAACCTACGATAAGCATGATCTAGTTTTGACAATGAAGGGGCCAATGATAAAAGAGACCTTGAGGTTGGAGGCTTTGTGCAAATTCAGGAAATGATTTGTCTTAGATGTAATTCTATGCCTGGTGAATTCAAGGGCAAAGATTCTAGGAGTCAGAAAAATAGGCAATAGGTAAGGGGATTCATGGAAACCATAAACATATATTATTGTTGAGTGCATGAATAGTACCCAATCCCCCACTCTATTCTCTAGATTTGGTTGTAGATAGCTCCTCATGTCATCCAAAAATCTACGTAGGCTGGTATTGAAAATTAAACTGTAAACTATGGACATGACTTTGTTGATGAAGATAAGTAATGTAATCATTTTACATTCAATTGACACAAATGTTGCTTCATGAAATTCTCTCTTATTGGTTTCTAGGAAAATTCTCAACAGATAGGTGTAGTATCTAAAATGTCTTAGAGAGCGAAAATTCACCAGTTTTTATGGATATTATCAGCTAGGAATTGATAAAAACTAATACAGACTGGCAAACCAAACTCTGACTTAAAAAAGGTCAAAAGGAAACCAAGCATGACTTGAACCACATATTTGTCATTTTCTAGAACTAAAACTTGACTCAATAAGGAGCAAACCCATTAGACTTCAATGACCATTATATTCACATTCATCGGCAAAGACAAACCCTCTAAAAAATGTTCAGGTTTGACAATTGTCTGTAAAAGCAGATCTCAGACCTCTTATGGACATTCTATATATACCCTAATCATATTATCTTCATTGAAAGGTTCATAAATTGCGGAAAAAGACTCGGGTATACTGAGGGAATCTCGAATTGACAGACTCTCTACCCTACACAAGACCTCGGACACTCGTTTATTCACAATGACTCTTTCTTCATGGGAATATTGTTCGACACACCAACCTATAAATTCGGGAAACGGGAAAGTGATTTTGACATCATAAGGGACTATGGTGGCCTGGACTGCTTCGAGGAATGGTAGACACCTTCCTACTTTATCGGACAGGTTTATCTTGGACACAGAGATGGGAGCAATAGTGATTTTGGTATAAAAAACATCTGAATATCGGTTAATTAGGGCTTCTTGATTTTCCACAGGATCTTGTTCTGTTACCAAGGTTATGATGGGATCCATGGTTGTGATGAAAAATATCTGGAAACGATCAGAAATGGCGTGCAATTGGTGTATTTTTTAGCTCCAGGTGAAAGATGGTGGTCGTGCCAAGGTTTTAACGGTCCAACATTCTAAATAATAATAAAATAAATGACAAAATTCCCTTTTATACTTTTCCAAATTTTGGGGACGTGAGAAAGTGGTTTGAGGCAACCCGCTTTTCACCCCGAAATGCACCTGGCGATGCCACCTAACCTCAAACAAAAACCATGGTTTAAATTTCAACTAGTCTACTCTGTTGACTAGACCCACCAGTCGAATAACCAATTCGACTAGAGTACTAAATTAGGAAGTCATTCGAATAGACTGTTAGAGTCGACTGACCCGATAGTTAAAGAATGTAACTGATTGGTAACAGAATATCATATGTGTGTGTGTTATGGAATGTAAGAAGTGATTTTTTTTAATATAATATAAAGCTTTGATGGTTCTCTCACCTCTCGTGTACCTCTGTTTATATGTATACATGTTCTCCTATATGATTTTTATAATATGTGTTTCTCTATGTAAGGATCTACCGGTAACTATCTTATACTTCCTCTCAGACTACAACATTGGTTCCATTGTCGATAGTTCTGAACTAGAGAATGCATAAAAAAGGAACATAGATGTTAACTTTGGAAGAGATACACAAATGGTGGGAGTGTAATATTACCAACTATATCAGAAAATACACAAGAATAAATCGGTTAACACTAGCAGAATCTCGCACTAGGTTCTTCTCGTAGACAAACAAACGATTTATGGAAGCTATTCCAGAGGCACTTTATGAATATATCAACCAATGTAATGCACAGACTAGCTCCCAATGAGTAGTTGATGCATAAAATCGTAAACGAAGGAAGAAAAAACATGAACAAGTGGTTTGAGAGGATTTTGCAAGACTATATTGAAGAACAAGCAAACGAAGATAGAGATTCAGTCCAAACCATAGAGAATAAATTTTATATAGAAATTTACGATGGGTTTCTTTGCACTATCTTATCGTTACTTCAAAAATTTCTCCTAGACAAAGGAGCAGGCAACATCGTTGAGTACGTACCCCTCTTGAAAATCCCTCCATCAAACTCTAATTGGAAAGAAAAACAAGATGAGTGGGAATGGTTCTTGAAATCTAACTACAAAGATGTCAGAGAAGCATGGGAATAATTATTGAAGAAATTAGCATAAAATAAATTATGAATATTGTCTACTGCAAGTAAGTCGGTCCGACGTCGGGGGGTTGGATGATCAATGAGATGGTATATAGTCGAAGTTTAATTCGAAGCACACCCGAGTCTAAAATGTCATAATTTAGGAGGAAGATAACTGATTCAAGTGAGAAGTATGAACGTCGAACATAGTCCCACAAACCTTCAATGGACATACACAAATTAGAGTGGGACAGGAGACAAAAGAGGTGAGAAGAGTTGTGAAATGAGAGGGATCCCACAAAATCTCATAGAAAACCTATCCAGGAAGGAAAGATCGTTGGAGTAGCCTTTGAGAGTTCCTTGATGGTTCCTGAGAGGAGGATAAGTTTTGAATTTAGCATGGCAGTCGATGGCTTCGAACAAGCAAATGACCAAGTTGATATGGAGATCGATGACTCAGGACTTGTAGTTCGACTTTCTCCTGCAAGCATTCGTAGCCTGCGTATTACAAACTTCCTTCATCAAAGACTTCACATAGATACAAAATCACCAAGGGTATTGTACTGAACTAAAAATGGTGGTCATATAAGAGACACGGTGGTCATTGAATCACAAGAAAATCAACCAAAAGATATAGTACTTTATGTAAGATACCTCATGGACTCTGCCCCCTGCTGAATTTATTATTGGAAGATTCAAATTCAATAGATAACAATAATGAATCGATGCAACCCTGGAGAGGATGATTCATTGATTATATAGACAAATCTTGTCAGACAGATGTCCCAAGCCCAAGAAAAGAACAAGTGCAATTAGAAATTGAATAAATCCCTTCTGAATACTGATAATGGATCATACTGGTCGAGTCGAATACTCTCACTTTGACTCAAGAAAACAATTTGAATTCCCAATCAACTTCAACACAAATCCTCGCAATAGTCCCACCATCAACGAAATATAATAAAGTGACAATGGGGATCAACCAAATCCCAATCTATGAAGGAGATGAGGATCCCAAACGCCATTGGTTCATTTGCAAAAATTTATGGGATGCAGCCGACGTAATAAATGAAGATAAACAAATGGCACAATTTGGTATCGTGGTTCGAGCTCGAGCCCTCACTTGGTTTATGCATTACACAGATAATCAAAAACACTCGAAGGTAGACATAAAGAAAAATTCCTCACATTTTTTAAGACGCAAGACATTAGTCACTCGACAACTCAAAAGTTGAAATAAATCAAGCAGAGCCTAGGTGAAATTGTTCGTGGGTATGATAAAAGGTTCAAATACCTTTTGATCAAAATCCCATGTGAAATCAACGAGAAATTGCTTGTACAATGTTACGTAAAAGGCCTATTGCAAAAGATTAGAGTGTCACTGTGTATGTATGATCTCTCAACATGTGAAGAAATCTTGAAAAAAACATAACAAATAGAAATGGATGATGAAGGAGCTTTGACTTCATTAGTCATTGAGAAACAACTAGAAGAAAAACTATTGGAATTACAACAATCAATTAAGAACATGTCGATCTCCTGAAATGAATTATGGTATACAATTTGTTCCAGCGAAGGCCACACAAAATATTATTGCAAACTTAGCAATGCCCTAGACCCTACAATCCACCGAATTTATATTGAAACATTTTATGATATATGTGAAGGAGTAACAAATAATGTTACAAATTACTACCCACGCAATCTGATAAACGTGCATCCAAAGTGGTGTGACATATGTAAGGAGAGTAATCACTCAAATCAATAATGTCGAATGAATAGAAAAAACTGAACAAACATTCATTCAGTGTATCAAACACAGAAAATTGATCAAAATGTCGATCAAGGTAGAAACAAATACAAAGATCAAGGTCGAGGAGGCTACCGAGGCCGTGGATGAGGAGGATGAGGTAACTTCGACAGAGGATGATATTACTGCTTCAATTCTTGGAAGGACAACCACATCAGTCTAGATTTCCCAATCAAATACATAACTGATCTCAATTTCTATAAAATTTATGGAGTGGGAGACCACTCACTCGAAGAGTGTCCAATAGTACTCGAAAAAACTAATGAAAAAATGAAATGTAAATCTCTTACACACAGTGCCAAAACAAGATATTTTGAATTTGAAGAACGTCCATGTAGTAACATGCTCGAGAGTTGGAGAGAATGTTTTTCCAGAACCACCAAATCAAAAAAAGGTAGTTGAACTACATATCACGACCCAGAATATGAAGACAAACTAATGACGGAAGCAATGAAATTATTCAAAAATGTCGACTAGGATAAAACCAACAAGGGAAGATATGACAATATCTTAGAAACCGTGCTAGATGAATTTCTACAACTACTAGAAGAGTAACAATCAATGGGTCGATTGATTGACCTACTAGGTATATTGAGAGACTATAAATAAGAGAAAAGACCAATTAAAAGTCTATGTCAGTTATCACAAGAAGCACAAACAAACAACTTCAACCCTCAAGTCGACCCTGAAATCGACGAAAAATTGATCAAACAAGTCGTAGTCGACTTCAGGTCCCAAGTAAATATTCTTCCAAGAGAAACATGGGTTCGACTTGGGAATCCACCAATATTCTTCCTTTTCAACCTACAATGAATTTTCTGAAGTTAGCAGATGAATTTTTTATTGAGCCAATTGGTACATTAAAAAGTGTAATAACATATATAATGGTAATTCTGATGAGAGTCGACTTTGAAGTAATCAACCTGGATGAAGTCATCCCTGCCTCCCTGCATTAGTCACATGATTATGGGGACAGAACATGAGGGCCACAATCTCCCTTGAAAGAGACAAAATCAAATTAAAAGGAAGTGGCAGAAAAATAATAATCCCCCTGGATCCAAAGGAAGGAAAAGCTTGGGTTGAAACATGGGATGAAGAACATGAATCCCATCAACTATATCAAGTCATGAATGAGAAAAAGGATAAAATAGAACCCAATAGTGAAGGAGATATTGGTCCCTTCATTTTGTTGTTAGAAGTTGCGTAAGGAATGTTATAGTCCCAATTTTGGTCAAATAGAAGTTGTGTAAGTCACAGAAGAGCTAGACATCGGAATGAAGAAAGAAACCGAAAAAGGTTGGAAGGATGGTGCAACACCATCATGGAGAAAGAATTTACAACATAACAAGAACAAGAAAGCATTCGAAGTCTCAAACCCAAAAATCCCAATTGGATTATATATACGTTTTGAATATGATTGTAAAAAGGTTTTCAAAGTTGTTGTTGTTGATGTTCGGAGAGTTGTTCGGATGGAGATGTAGTCTAGATGGTTGAGTTCCATTTTATTATCCATTTTGGGTAAATGTTATCTAGATTTATAGAGTCTGGGTTTTTGAACCAGACTAAGGCTTTGATAGAGTTATGTCATGTTGTAATGTTGAAAGAGCAAGGGTTCGGGTTAACCATGTGTAACACACCCACTACGAAATTCGAAATTTTTTGGCCTTTTTCATCTTTTCTCCGATGAATAGAATCCTTGAATCCTCACGGGACCTTATATAGATCCTGCTACTCCTTCACCACACTCATACGATCGGCAGCTATGACCACATGTCTTATCGGGGAGGTGCTCATCGGTTTTCGTGATTCAAGAAATCGTGGTGCATGTATTCCCCTTTCTCTCTTGTCTTTCAAAGGGCCAAAATCCGAAATGGATCTAACCACTTAACACGATTAACAACGACCCAAGTTAAGTCTGGGCACTCTACTCTTTGGGATTTCACATACCGGAACTTCGGGGGATGCGATGACAGGAGGTTTCACATCTGGGTTTCCCAGGAGCTGAAACTCCAAAAATGCCAATTCTAAACATGCCTCACTATTTCGGGGTTTCCTTCATCAGGATTTCGGGGTATGCGACGACAGAAGGTCTCGCCCCTGGTTTTCCCGGGAACCGAAACTCCGACTCCTACATACATATATGTGTGTGTGTGTGTGTGTGTGTGTGTGTGTGTGTGTGTGTGTGTGTGTCGCTCATCCCATTTTGGGAATTCACAAACCGGGTTTTCAGGACTGGCGAGCACAAGAAAACTTACCGTTAGGTATCCCGGGTGCCGAAATACCAAAGCACCCTACCTCCTCCGTGCTATTATTATTTTGGGGTTACGTATGCCGAGATTTCAGGATATGCGCGGACAGGAGGTCTCACACTTAGGTTTCCTGGGAGCCGAAACTCTGAAACCGGTATTCATTTCTAAGCTTATTTCGGGATTTTGCATCTTGTAGACACACGGAACAAAACTGTCCCTTGGGGGTCTCGGGTACTAAAGCGCCAAAATATAGATCCAAGTCACACTATGACATATCGGAACTTCGCAAGTCAGGGTTTCGGGACTTGCGAGACAAGGGAATACACCCTTGAATATTCTGATTTCTGAAATGTCGAAATATCATAACATGTTTGCATGTTGACCTTTAGGGATTTCTCCCATCGGGATTTCGGGAGTCGTGAGGACAAGGGTTCTTACCCTCTGGTCTCTTGAGTGTCGAAATGCCGAAACGCTTACTGACCGCCATGTGTACTCTACAGCTAGACGGGCCATGCATTCCCATGGGTCTTGGGATCAACGGTCCCGATTTCTTCGTTACTTGCAAAGGTTAAAAAAAGGGGGTCGAAGCATTATTGCCTACGTTCCTTCATTCAATTTTACGGTTGTAACAGACCTTAGATCCTCCAAAGGGATCTCGTTTGTTCATTTAGCAAGAGGGAGGGTATCCTAGGTACCTAACCACCGAAATATCCCAACTCATCCACACGTTGTCATTTCGGGATTTCGTGAGTCGGGATTTCGGGACTTGCGAGTGCAAGGGAACTCACCCTTGGGTATCCCGGGTATTGAAATGATGAAATGTTGGAGTCTACGAGGACCATTCTCCCTCGTGCAAGATTTGAAGACTTAAACTATAACATCCTCCTTTGGATCCTCAAGAAATTTACACCAGGTTTTGAAGACCAGACTAGAAGGTCTTATAGAAGGTAAAGGAGTGGTCTCGAAAGGGAACCTTTGTGGGGAAATCTATCCCAAGACATCAGGTAAGACAAATACGGGAACAAATCTCCCAAGAACAAACTTGAAACCTGTATTAGTTCAATATATGTATATATATATTTATATGCACATAATCCATACGTGGTCTTTCCAATAAAAGCATGCAGCCATCATTTTTTATCCAAACACCATACATACAGTCTTATGCTGAAACCATTCATAGTTGCACAGACTATAAGCATACATGTCATCATATAAATTTCAAGATACAAGATATAAAACACTTATCAGAAAAACACCAGATATGATACAACTGCTGAGAGGGGTGCTCATTTCCACCCAACCGTAGGCTCAGCGACTCCGAATGGATTTACCACTAGCCACCCCCGAGCTGAGACCACGATGCTTGAGACTCTCTGTCTCTGTTCTTCATTGATTGAGAACAAAGGTTACTCTCCTTCCTCTCTGCTATCGCTCACTCTGTATTTTGTTCCAGAGTTCTTTTGATCTCCTCCTCCTCCTGAGTTCCCCCTCGCGTCTCCCCTTCCACACCTTTTACCTACCTTTTTTTTTCCAGTGAGGTTGCGTGTGGAACGAATTTCCCAGCGGTGGTCAAGTCTGAGGCCTCCATGGATGGGTGGTTCACTCCCATCCCTCATTAACTCATGAGGAGCCTCTTACCTACCATCCTAGCGAGTAATTCATTTTGGGGCCAGCGAGCCACTCTTGGTTCTCTGGGCTAGTGAAGACCAAATACGGTTTGGTTCGGTGGAAGTTAACGCCACCATCCCAGGTGCCTTCCACCACCTTTCTTCAGCCATCGTGGTCTCTTTTTTAGC